>JAWRVZ010000029.1:5152500-5505034 GCA_037043235.1 Rhodeus uyekii | reverse complement strand
GAACTAAGCATTACCTTCTCCAAACCAGGCTGAGTAGCATGTAACAGTCAATACCCATTATCTGGCTTTCCAATGATAAATGCCAGCATTGTATTGACTCTACTGTGGGTCACTGCTTAGTTCTCCAAGCCTGTTTTAATTTGACAAATAGCCAATGAACTTCCAGGTCTTTTAACCCAGTCAGATACTGTGTAACATTTGCCAAATTTAGAATGCCATCTGCTAGCTAAGACTAAATACTAAAATCCTGGAAACCAACATTAAAACTCTAAGCTTATAACAGGTGGTGAAGAATTCTATGAAGATTTCTGGATGTAGGCCACTGTCATGTATACATTAACAATTTACAATAATGACTAATGGAATTTATTTTAAAAATGTAATTTATTCCTGTGATATCAACATTACTCTTGTCTTCAGTGTCACATGATCCTTCAGAAAGCATTCTCATACTCTGACGATTTAGAACATTTCTTGTTGTCATCAGTGTTGAAAACAATTGTGCTGCTTAATATTTTATGGAAACAGTAATACATATTTTCAGGATTATTTGATATAATAAAAAGTTAAAACAAACAGCATTTATTAGAAATTAAAGTATTTTCTAATTTTGTAAATGTATTTATTGTCACTTTTGATACATTTATTGTGTTCTTGCTGAATAAAATGAGAGTAGGAGTGTACAGGTCCAATTGTTACTTTTCAGGCCATTCCATTACAGATCAATTGATTTTTAATTGCATCTCACTCTCCGTGTGTCTGTAAATGTCAGAAAAATGTTTGCAGTAAGACCGAGCAGGATGCTGAATTTTGCACAATTTCAATATTTTTGGTAATGTTTTTTTTTTTTTTGGTTCTGTTAGAAAGACAGACTGATTGGCATTATGTTAATTTACATGAAAACATGCTGATTTAGGATTAGAAACTATTTCCTTAAGCCTTACATTAAACATTACAGTAATCATAAAGTTTAGCAAATAATGTACTTTTATTTACTCAACAGACATAAAAGGGCCTTCAATTATCCAACCTATCATAATGTTTAAAGTAAACAAGGTTTGCTGATTCCTATAATTACATGCTTTCAAAGCAGGATATACGGCATATGTCTTAATTTACAACAACAAAGAACCTTTATAACCCATATATAATTATGTGTGATATTAATGTTGTTTCCAACTTGACTTTCCCAGATCTACTCTCTGGCTTTGGCAGGGACTTTTTTTTACTTTTAGACATTATTGGACACTTATTATTTTCACTTTTTTTCATTTTGAAAATAGGGCTGTAATGCAGACTTTTGGGGAAAGTTATGTGAAGTGAACCTCTTATGTGAAGTTTATATAAGTTGTATATTTGCAAGAGAGAAGACAGGTCTTTTCTTTTCAATGCTGACAGTCTTTTTTGCACTATTTTAATGATATACAATAGTGGTCAGAATCATTGGCTCCCTTAATAAATATGATCAAAGATGTATTTAAAAATAAATGTGATTTTTTTTTTATCCTTTTGATCTTTCATTCAGAAAAACAGTAAAAACATCTCCTTCAAATGAAGTAAAAGAATTGAACATGGGGGTAAATCAAATTATGAAATAAATGTGAAATAAATGTATCCAAAATAATTGGCCATAATTACTGGCACCCTTTTTGCACCCTCTGAGTTTTCTTTTATAATTCCTCATGAGTTTGGAGAACACGTGACAACAGATCAGAGATCATTCCTTCATACAGAATCTCTCCAGATCCTTAAAATTCCAAGCTTCTCTTCAGTCCACCCCACTCATTTTTGATAGGGTTCAGTTCAAGTGACTGAGATAGTCACGATAAAGCTTCATTTTGTGCTCAAATATATTTTAATTATGACATGCTCTTAACACTTCCCATAACAAATTATGTACTCATTACATTATTAGAATGGCATCTACACTGACATTAGTCTCTGTTTTTTACATTAAATTTTTTTCCTTTAGCAGATGATTTTATCCAAAGTGATTTACAATTTGAGGAAAACAGAAAGCGATTCATCATGAAGAGACAAAAGTACACAAGAGTGCTTACAATACAAAGTTTCAAACATTACACATACTAATAGTACAAGCCTGGAGAATAGAGGAAGGATTATTTTTTATTTAATTTTTTTAGGTGAGGTGGTGTGTGCATGTGTATCATGTTAGGTGTTCACGAAAAAGGTGAGTTTTTAGCAGTCTTTTGAATATTGCCTAGGATTCTGCATTCCAGATGAAGGAAGGGAGGTCGTTCCACCAGCAAGGAACGTTGAGCGAAAATATTCTTAAGCTTTTTTTTCTTCTTAAGAGTCATTTTTATAGGTTTCTGGTAGGTGTGTAGATTTGAAGTAGCGTCTGGAAGTTTGAGGGTGCTGAGCTTGTGCTAGTTTTGTTAGCAAATGTCAGTGCTTTGATGCATGCTGCAAGTGGGAGCCAGTGCAGAGAGATGAAGAGTGGAGTGATGTAAGCCCTTTTGGGTTTGTTGAAGAACAGACGAGCTGCGGTGTTCTGGATCATTTGCAGGGGTTTGATTGCACTAGATGGAAGTCCAGCCAGAAGGGTGTTGCAATAATCCAGTCTGGAAATGACCATGGCCAGTATCAGAAGTTGTGTGGCTTGCTCCATTAGGAATGACCTGATCCTTCTGATGTTGTGATGTCCAAACCTACATGATCTAGCCATCTTTGAAATGTGATCTTTGAAGGTCAGCTGGTCCTCAAAGATCACTCCAAGATTTCTGGCAGGCCTTGATGGGGAGATTGTGAAGCCGATCGTGATAGTAAAGTCGTGTTGTAGAGTCGGATTGGCAGGAAAGATTAGAAGATCCGTCTTTGTCAAGTTGGCTGGAACGGAGACGTTTAGATGCATCTACCTCAGTGAGTGGAGAGAAGGTTGAGAGAAGGTTTCTGGTTGCATCAGTGGTCAGTCCATGTTCCTGTGGATGTGGAGCTGAGCACTGACTGCTGATTGTTGCTGTTTTATTAATAAATAAATTGGCAAAATCATTGGCAGTTAAAGAGGTAGAGGGTGGAGATGCAGGGGGACAGAGGAGAGAGTTGAATGTTTTGAAAAGTGTACGTGTGTTAGAAGCACTGTTGATTTCAATGTGGAAATGCACAGATTTACCAGTGTGGACATCAGTTGATAAGGCAGAGAGCAAAGATTGGTACAACCTCAGGTCAGATGAGTCATTTTCTCTCAGATGCCCTTGCCCGCACACGCTGGCCCGGTAGAGAGTGGACCAATGTTGTAGACAAGACATTAGATTGGAGCATGAAGTGTCTGTTGCAGTATTCACATCCAGAGATGAGAATTTCTTAGGAGAGGGAAAAGAGGATGAAAAAACAGAGGAAGGAGTGGAAGGGGAAAGAGAGTGTAGGTTTCGCCTGAAAGTGACTGGTAAAGGGGTTGGTGGAGCAGGAGTATTAAGTTGTATATGAAATGTAATAAAGAAATGATCAGAAACATGCAAAGGTTTTACCGGAGTGTTGTTAGCGATGCAGTTGCGCATGTAGATCAAGTCGAGTCGGTTGCCCAATTTGTGAGTACCTGTGGTGATGAGTCGAGATCAAATGAGGCTAGGAGAGAGAGGAAGTCTGTAGCGCAATGCTTCTCCACGTCAATGTTGAAATCACCGAAGACAACTAGCAGATTTCCATCCTCAGGAAATCAGGACAGCAGCATATCCATCTCCTCAACAAAGGTGCCCTGCTGACCTGTGGATTGTGCCGGGAGATGAAACCGTGCTAGAATGAAATTTAAACAAATTGTACTTGCATAGTGAAGTGTGAAGTCGAAGTGGAGTCGAACGTCTTTACCCTCATTGGTCTTCACACGAGGAGGCTGAATGCTTCCGCTGACACTTCCGTGACAGCGCACATAGCAAAGAAATGGCGTGCTTCTCAAGCTGCAATAATGATCACGTCTCCTAACTTAGGCCGAGTTTGACTGGTTTATATATGCTTACGGCCGCAGATTGCCACGTCCACAACTTTACACCACTGCTTAAGTGCAAAAAACTAAACGAAAGCAGACAAAGCAACAAGGCTGATCGAAACTAAGTTGCCAAATCACTACACAATAACAACAGATTCCAAAAGACTTCTCCTTGCTAACAGCTACTTTGATGTGAACAGAACTAAAAAATGTAAACAAAACTTATGTTCTTGTCAAGCTCCAATGATGATCCCAAGGTTAAAGCGATCAGCCATATCCAGTTCAGATGAAGGACCTGCATCTGAACATGACTACAACACAGCCCTGAAGTGTCTGCAGAGACCGTGACTCTACTAGAACCTCCCCTGCGAAGGCCTCATGAATCCAATCTCCAACTAGATGGAACTGAATTAGATATTTTAAGTGTCCCAATCTCAATCGGAATTCTGACCTGAAGTGTTGTCTACATCATAATTATGCACTGTTTGTTTGTTGGCCAGAGGATAACTAGTTCCCCAACAACATTCTGTTCTTCATTCGTTCTGTCACCTGCTGGAGTTTTGGTTCCTTGCCCACAACATTACAGATCCAACAATACATTTAGCTGTGAGCATGGGATCCTTTATCCCTGTTGCACCAAAACCATCTGACAGGCCTGCTGCCAAAAAGCTATCTTAAGGGCTTTCATGTTCATAGTCACCCATGTGTGTTATAAATTTAAGATTTAATGGAAATATACTTCAGATATTTTACTCATAAAAAAATCTAGGAGTGCCAATAATTGTGGCCAATGTGCTTTGGAGAAAATATTTCTTTTATCATATGAATGTCAGGGTTCTGTCACTTCAGTCTAGTTTTCTCATGGTTTTGTGACAGTCTTGTCATCTCTTCCTGTGAGTGCACAGCTCAACTCGAGAGTGTGTTTGAGTCGCGTGCTCTCCTGTTTGTGACGTGTGTTGTATGCCGGATGTGATGTTCGTATCTCGGTACTTCGATCTTGTTCAGTTTCGGTTTTGTGTCGGGATTCGTACATTCATGCTCTTTGTATTTCTGAGCCCACGAAATGAGTGTTTGCTTGTTCTTGTGCGATCTGTCATGTTCTGTGAGTGCGTGTGGCTTTGAGTTGAGTGCGTGTGGCTCTCTTGTCCGTGTCAGTTGTTGTGTTGTTCATGTTTACATCGGCAGCGTGCTTTCATGTCGTCTTGTTTAGTGTGGACATGCAACTTATGAGTGTACTCATTTCCTGCGTGTTCATTTCATGTTTTGTGTCACAGGTGTTTCCTGTGCAATGTGCTCTCTTTTGACGGTGAGGATGAACAGTTTGGAGATATTCTGTGCAGCCGCTGCGATCTGTGCACTCATTATACAATTTTAGGTCAGTTATTCTGTCACAGAGAAATACAAAGATGAAGAGTTCAAAACACTTTAATGGAAAACAAATGTTGGTAATCCACATAGATGAAGGATTCGCAACAACACTGTTTCTACATACACGTGGACAACAGATGAGTGGGCAGGAATAATTAATATACATACGGTGATGAAAAGAAGTGACTAACAGCTGTGATGATTAACATCCATGTTTTGTTCTGTCTTTTGAATTATAATTTCAATTGTTTTAGGTTTCTTGCCTGGAACTCTTATTTTGAAAATTACCTGACTAATCAAGGGAGCAGCCATTTTTGTTCATTGTGCTCAGTTCCCTTTCTGGGAACTCGAGCTGTGTCGAAGCACTAGGGGAAATAGCCTTGCGTGAGTCACGTGAAGATCTATGCAACCAATGAGAAACGAACGCGTGTGAATGCGTCACTGCCGGCCGCAGCCGGTGACGTCATGAGGCAGAGCATAAAGCGCGTCTGAAACCGGGGCGCGTCAGCTCTGAATGCCTTCAGCGTGCTGTGTCTGTGTGAGAGTGATTTTGAGTTGAGATAGCTAAAAATCATCAGAATGAGTGTGAAAATGTGGCGAATGAACAGAGGTTCACACCGTGTGTTTATCCTTGCCCACGTTTCATAACGGGCAGGGATACACATGTTATGTGTGTAATCTGTTTGGGAGTGGAGCATGCACGGTCGGCACTTGAGAGTGCCGGTTGTAAGGACTGCGAGAGGTTCTATCTGCATGCTCACTGTGGTACAGTGGATAGTGTGTTTGCCTATCATGCGGTAGACCGGGGTTCGGAGCCCCGGTGGGATGAACTTTTTCATTGCATGATCTCCGCTCCCGCCTGGCGGTCTGTAACGAGGCCGCCTAGGCTAGTGTTCCCCGCGATTCGGGACCTGCAGTAGCCGAGGCTTTGTGGCGCTCTCGGTCCTGGGGATCACAAATGGATCTCGCTGAGGCTGCTGGGGTGGGTCCGTCCTTACCTCAGCCTTCACGAGATCAAGCGGGTCCCAGTCACGAGCACTCTGAGTGAGATGCCCGTGCTGTGACTCCAACACTAGCTCTATCAAGTTCAGAGAGTGAGATCGATTTAGCTAGTGTTGACTCGGTCGAGGAGGATTCGCCACTCTCCTCGCCGGCGTTTGAGGAGCTTGTTGAGGTTGTGGCGCGAGCGGTCTCTCGTCTGGGGCTTGATTGGCCAGCAGAGACCAGAAGGGCTCGTCCTAAGTATGTTAGACGAGCGTTATCTTCTGACTCGCGTCATTTCCCCGCGCCGAGCAATGCCTTTCATACTTGATTTACATGCCGAGGTATCTAGATCTTGGGGAAGGCCAGCCTCCGAGAAAATTTATACACGTAATATTACGATGTATAATAATCTAGTGGGGCTCAAGATCATTGATATGGAGGGTTGAAGAAAGTGGATGAGGGCGAGTTACCTCGTCCCTCAGTCCGCGTCCTCCATTAAAATTCTGGCGCTCCCCTCCAAGCCGATGCGCGTCACATCGTCTTTGGTGGGGAAAGCATACTCCGCATCGAGTCATGCCACAGCGTGTCTGCACGGCACGACACTGCTGCAGGCATATCAGGCGGAGTTGCTTGGGGACCTCAACGAGGGCGGCGGTATCGGTCCGGAGGCAGTGGCAGAGCTGCGCCGGACCGTGGATCTGTCTCTTTGGGCCACTAGGGAGATGGCCTACTCTGTCGGCCGCTTCATGGCAGCTCTGGTGGCTACGGAGAGACACCTTTTTGGCTCAATTTGTCAGCTATGAAAGATAGGACAAATTTGTTTTGCTGGACGCTCCTCTGTCCCCTTCGGGCTTGCTCGGCGACGCCGTAAAAAGCGTTGTCGACAAGTTTCAGGAGGCTGCACGACAGCAGGTGTCGTTCAGTAAAGTTATTCCCCGCCGCCCTCCACGTGAGACCGCCAGTCAAGGGAGGTCTCAAAGCTCTTCACACAGGGCCGCTCAAAAACGAAGTGTCGCCACCCGTCTTCCTCCGGTTAATCCCGGGGGGTCGGGTCGACAGGCTCAAGCCTCTGGCAAGAGGGGCGATCTGAGGGTTGTCCTGAGCGCTAAGAAGGCTAAGAGCAAGCGGCCCTGACGCCAAGCCGCAACAAGGTGGTGTATCCCTGGAGCAGCTGACCAGTCAGCCCGCCATGGGAAAACCACCCCCTCCGAGGAGGGTCCTAGAGCACTCCACCCGGGAATCCGGAAATCCCGGCCCAGTGGTGGACATGCTATCAGCACCAGAGGCCAGCCCCGGGAGGCTGGTTCCCCTAGTAGAGTTCCGGGATGCGTGGTCACGGCTACCCGGTATCTCTCAGTGGGTCCTGCGCACGGTCACCTTAGGGTACACCATTCAGTTCGGGGTCTCACCACCCCGGTTCTCGGGGGTCCTACAGTCTGCTGTAGGCCCTCAGCAGGCTCTGGTCATGGAACAAGAAGTAGACACTCTGCTGGCGAAAGGGGCCATCGGGTATGGACCCCTCGTGAACAGCAAGTCCGGGCTTTTCAGCTGTTACTTCATAGTTCCGAAGGGAGGATGGAAGGTTGCGGCTCATTCTGGATTTTTGTCTCTTAAATTGATGCGAAGAGATGCGACGCTCAGGCGGATCGTAGTACAGATTAGGTCCTATAACGGGTCCGGCACGATCGACATCAGAGACATATAAATCCCTCATTCCCATCCTTCCACAACAGGAAGTTCCTGTGGTTCGCCTTCAGGGGGGAAGGCGTACCAGTATCAGTGCTTCCGTGTTTGGTCCGGCTGCTCTAAGCTCATCTGTACTTGCACGGGCAGCACAACATCGAGGTGTTGTGCCCGCACACAGAGGAGCTGGGGTTAGGACTAAGACCAGGGGTTCTCCCTGAGGGGTACCCGCTTCGCAATCAAGGTCACGGGGCGATGCCCACGCACCCTGAGCATGCGGAAGAACTCCTGGTTCTCGTCGATGCTTACGGCGGAACACCAAGAAGAGTGTACTTTCTCCCACTCAGAGAACCACTTTCTTGGGAGTCATTTGGGACTCAGTGGCCATGTCTGCTCGGTTCCTCCCCGAGAGCATCCAGGCCGTTCGTTGAGCTGTTAAGCGACGAGTGACACTCTTACGCTGAACACCAAGAAGAGTGTTATTTCTCCCACGTAGAGAACCACTTTCTTGGGAGTCTTTGGGACTCAGTGGCTATGTTGGCTCGGCTCTTCCCCGAGCGCATTCAAGCCTTCGTTCAGCCGTCAAGAGTATCGAGGGGCAGCCACTCACGTGAGACACTCTGAGGTGTTAGGGTCCATGCAGCGGCTCCAGCGATTATTCCATGGGGCCGACTGTGTGCGAGACCCCTGCAGTGGTGGCTGAAAACCAGGGGTTCTCCCCGAGGGCTGGAACCCTTGGTCCCCTTATTTGGAGCAGATTTGGGACAGATACGGCAGGCACAGGTCTCCTGTTTGCCTCCGTAAGAATTTCTCTGCCCTCTGTGGCTTTCGTTTAACATCCAGGGCCTCTGGGGCGGGTTGTTATGGTACAGGCGTGGCCGAGGCTACGCCTGTACGCTTTTTCCTCCCATCACTCTGCTCCCGGGAGTTCTGGGAAACTGTGGGTCTGGCCCCTGAGGGGGCCCAGCTCATAGAGGCCGGTCTCTCAGCCGAGGTTGTTGAGACCATCCTTCAGTCCAGAGCTCCCTCCACGAGGAGACTCTACGCCCTGAAGTGGAAGCTCTTCACTTCTTGGTGTAGTGAAAGGCAGGTGAACCCAGTAACCTGTCAAGTTGGCAAAGTACTGGAGTTCCTGCAAGAAAGATTTGTGGCAGGGCTGTCCCCCTCCACCTTGAAGGTCTACGTGGCTGCTATAGCGGCTTGCCACGTACCTCTGGGTGGGGTACCCTTGGGCAGGGACCCCCTAGTCACTCGTTTCCTCCGTGGTACACTAAGGCTGAGACCTGCGGCACAGACCAGGGTGCCGGCTTGGGACTTGTCCGTGGTACTCCTAGGCCTGTCCCAGCCGCCCCTTGAACCTTTAGAGGAATCTCTATTAAGTACCTCTCTCTTTAGACCCTTCTTTTGCTGGCAATCGCCTCGCTCAAGAGGGTCGGGGATCTTCAGGCCCTCTTAGTGGCCCCTTCATGTCTTCAGTTTGCGCCCGGGATGGGAAAGGCATTTCTCCACCCGAGGCCAGGCTATATCCCCAAGGTTCCCACTGAGGTGGCTCGGTCTATCATGCTGCAGGCCTTCTGCCCTCCCCCATTTGATGATCATGAGCAGGAGCAAGAACAAGGTCTGTCCAGTGCGAGCACTGGACGCTTACGTCAAAGACTGCCACTTGGCGTAGGTTGGACCAACTGTTCGTTTGCGTTGGCTTTAGGACCCCTAAGGGGGCTCCAGCTTCTAAGCAAACACCAAGCAGGTGGATAGTCGAGGCTATCTGTCTAGCTTACGAGTCGGCCGGACATGCTTCTCCTTTGAGGGTCTGAGCCCACTCCACTAGGAGCATGGCAGCATCCAAGGCTCTCCTCTCCGGAGTCGCCTTGTCTGATGTTTGTGCTGCGGCCGGCTGGTCCTCACCGCACACATTCATGAGGTTCTACCAGCTAGACCTCGATGCCGCCCCGGGAACCAGGGTGCTCTCTCAGTGAGCTGGGACACACCCGGATGCTGACGTCGCTGAGGTGGCGTTGGCATAGCGTTCCCCTAGTGCTTCGACACAGCTCGAGTTCCCAGAAAGGGAACGTCTCGGGTTACGTATGTAACCCTGGTTCCCTGAGGGGAACGAGACGCTGTGTCGAAGCACTAGGGGAAATAGCCTTGCGTGAGTCACGTGAAGATCTATGCAACCAATGAGAAACGAACGCGTGTGAATGCGTCACTGCCGGCCGCAGCCGGTGACGTCATGAGGCAGAGCATAAAGCGCGTCTGAAACCGGGGCGCGTCAGCCATGAATGCCTGAAGCGGGCCCGGAGGCGCCAGGAGCTGAGGCCAAGACACAGCGTCTCGTTCCCCTCAGGGAACCAGGGTTACATACGTAACCCGAGACGATTTTCACAGGTGTATTTTTCTGCTGTGAAAATTTTACTCCTCCTGGAAAACCCATAGGCCTACTATAATTCATTATAACTGTAATATAATTTCATTTTCTGCTTATTTAAGCGTACAAGTCGGTTTGTAGACGAATATGCTCAAGGAAGTGCGTTCACCTCGATGCAGCGCGTATTAATGTGTAGAGGAGTGAGATTTGTCCCGGGAGTCAGATTTCGGTACAACACCTGGCAAGACGCGAGTCACAAGTGCAACTGAGAGAAGTGAAACTAGACCAAGAGAAAGAGGCGTGACTCACAGAGAGTGAAGCGTGAGAGCCGAACGCAATCACCACTCTTCATCACCACGGCTACGGCCGAGGCCGCGCTCTGCGGATTCTTTATATTCGTCGGATAGGACGCACCAACTTTTTCCCCCCAGTTTTGGGGAAGAAAACATGCGTCTTATGCGGCGAAAAATACGGTATATGATATATTCTTGTATGTATGCATATCTCTATGTTATATTATCCTCGTTATGATAGTTTAGTGATGTTAAACTAATTGTAATTGCTTATATCCATATGTAAATATGTACCACTCCTTTAAAACGCTAACGTATTTGGTCTTAAAATGTTCCCCTCTCTATGCCATAATTAATAATATATAGTATGTGATGATAAATTGCATCAAATTATGTTTACCACCCTTCGAGGTAAAATCTGTACCAAATCTAACGCCGTCTGAAACATGCAAAATGGGCTGGAAAGAACAAAAAACTTTTCCAGCTCGAAATTCATACCTCCGTGTTGACCATTCAGCCAAGATGAGTGTGTTTAAGTGTTCTTAAAAATCACATACACCAGAAATCATTGCTCATTATCTCATCTTTGCTCCTTTGTTCCTTCTCTTTGGATGAGTCAGCTCTATTTTTCCGGCGAAATTTACTCTGAGTTAAACTCATTCAAACTTCTCGTGGACACCACAAAGAATCCAATGAGCTTCAGCTCACAAACGCACTGAAAATCTTTGTACACCTTATTTTGCTCAGCACCAATATTTAGTAAGTATAACGAGACTTTAGATACATTTCAAGCTTATTTGCCTCTTTTTAAAGTGATTCTTAAAGTGATTATTTGCTGGTTCTCAAAGTTTAACTGTTTGTTATATTTTGCCATTCTTTGATTCTATGTATATATACATTTAGCTGTATGTATCCATTGTTTGCACTTATTAAAACCATTATATCCATGCCTGTTTGTCTCTGTTGCTGCTCACAAGATCATAAATCATTTAAATGTTTGATTCTTGCTGTATGCTTTTGGTACTTTTAGTACAATAAAACAATTTTTTTGTCCAATTGTAACCAGAAGAATAGCCTTTGTTAAGGGTTGATTCAGTTCGGCGGATGAACAGATCTGTCTTGTCAATCACTTAACTTGTTAGTCTCGTCAGGTGTTTCCCATCTGTTCGTGTATAAAACCCTTGTGTGTTTTCCTTGTCTTTGTTGATTATTGTTGATGTTAGACTTAGTGTTCTCTGGTGTGTGGATGTACGCGTTCTTCCTCCGTGTTTCGCACAATTTTTTTTTGTATTTTTAAGGTTTTTTTTGCCATTTTGTTTGTATTTAAAGTCTTTTGTTTTTTCTTATTGAAATAAAGAGAGTTTCTGTGTGAAACCTGAAACCACACTGCACAACTTATAACACCCACATTCATGATTAAAGTCAAGTTTGAATATGTTCTTATTTTGTGCATGTTCTACTACACCAAATAAATACAGCATTCAAATCAAACACTGAAATGTATTGATAATTTTCACTTGTTTCAAAGTGACAGACTGATGAACCGAAAATTCAGATCTATCTATCTATCTAAATTTGTTTCCACTTATTTCTTTATATTTAAATGTGCCATACATATGTCTACTTTTTTGGACTTCTCGTCCAAATCACACAAAAAAGAAGAAGAGAGAACTGGCAGTTCTAAGATAATTTTCTCCAGCTTTCTTTAGAAAAAAATGGATGAAGATTATGTTGGTCATATGCACCGTTATCACTCACAGGAACCTGTGCCTCTCTCTCACTGTAAAAGATTTGTTTAATTTAATTGCTCTGACCAGTGGCAAAAATGACCTTTATAGGTCAAGGCTGTGTTTCACAGGAACACAAGTAAACAAAATTATGACAAGACAGGAGGTAATAATTAGCAAAGATGTTTGTGAATGTGTGTGTGTGAGCAGATGTATACGTGGTTATCTCTGTTTCATCGTTTGCTAAATATGTTGCGTTCAGATGTTTTCTGCACACTGTGTGTTATAAGTTATTACAATGGGAACATTCCATTAAGCAATCGATTTCAAACATTTCAGAGAAGAAGAAAAAAATCTGTAAAATCCTTACTGTACATTCACCGACCACTTACACCTTGATAGTGCTTAGTTGGACTCCCTTTTACCTTCAGAGCAGTCTTTTTCATAGCATAGAATCAAAGAGGTGCTGGAAACATATCTCAGAGATATTGATCCACATTGGCATGATTCCATCATACAGTTGTTGCACATTGCTGATTTGATGGCTGCGCATCCATGATTAGAATATCCCTTTCCACTATAGCACCATTTATTTGATATCTGGTGACTATGGACTTGAGTAGAGTGAACTCATTGTCATGTTAATGAAACTAGTCTGAGATCATTTGAGCTTAGTATGACATGGCACGTTATCCTGCTGGATATAGCGCTCAGAAGCTGGGTACACTGTGGTCATAAAGGGATGGACATGGTCAGCAACAATACTCAGGAAGGTTGTTGTAATAAGAGAACCAAAGCACCATTAAACCACTATCAGCATGAACCATTACATTAATGCATTTGGCAGACGCTTTTATCCAAAGCAACTTACATTCCATTCATTAATCCAATGTAGGATGGATCCATTCTTTCATGTTGTTTATGCTAAATTCTGACCTTACCATCTAAATGTGGCAGCAGAAATTGAGAAATTGATATTTTTTCAATCTTCTACTTTCAAATTTTGGTGAGCCAATGCCTAATGTACAAATGTAGCCTCCCTTTCCTGTTCTTAGCAGTAGTCTTCCGCTCGTGTAACCCATCTGCTTCAAGGTTCATATGGAAACCACAGAAAGAACCAAAAAATAAATCCTCTTAAAGTCATAAATCTCCGAAAGACAAAAAATACTAATAGCTATAAAACAACAATTGAAGCCACTATAAACACTTAAATCTTCAGACAGTGACAAACTCTAGAGATCAAGAGTCAGAGACCACACTGAAAATATTTAAACCCATCCATATTTTTTATTTTATTTTGAAACCTTTCTAAGGAAATGCAAGTCTAAAGTAAAATCTAATCCTCTGCGCTATTTCTAGATCATTAATCAAATAAGCATGTGAAGTACCTTATAAAGTTTCAGATGCTCTTTCTCCCATTTGAAGCACAAGAAGCTCTACAATCTCAAATTATGGATCTCAGCGTATGCTATCAAACCATCTGCAATGTCCAACATAATATATAATTCTGAAAAATATGATATAGGTACAAATTCATTAACATAAAAACTTGCACATCCTCTCAACCCACTCACTGTCTGCACTTTTTTTAATAACTCCAACCAATCTTGGATGTGCCGGCAGAAAATTACTATGTCAAACATGTACGCCTTTTCTTTGTATTTATAGAAACAACCTCCAGGGCCCTCTCCTGTTTTAGGTGATTTCATTAGTCCTCTGTGCATCTTAGGTTGGCAGCCTGTAGGGGGAAACCAATTACTTATTTTTGGACAGCACCTGGATAGCAGGATGTGGGATGACAGAAGACAGACGAAGCTGTGATGATGAGTGATTCAGGCAGTCTTCTGAGATAAAAGCAACTACATAGACGACTAGAAACACTGCTTGATATAAACGTTCACATTGGTTATTTGAACGTATTTGACTTCAAGCTATTAGCATCATACCAACAAGTTCCAAGATAAACAGTGAGACGGTGTTTGAAACTGAGTGAATGAGATGTGTAAATTGCATAATAAGAGATTTTCCTAATATTTAAGGAATTCAAGTTTGAAATACCGAACGGAACGTTTTTTGTAAAAGCTTTTTTTTTGGCCTTCAGCCACGACGTGTTTAGTGTATTTTTAGATAAGCCTTAGCCAAATCCGATTCAAGCACACGTAGCTATCTTACGTCGTTAGTTGAAATAAAGCTTAGGGGTACGCTTGGCTACGTAACTAGTTAAATAAGCTCTAGGGTGAGTGTGCATAATGAATCAGGACAAAAGCTATTTAAGCCTTTTGTACAGGCTGACCAGGTGTGTATAATTTGTCGATTCAACCAAGCTGGCCCAGGAATGCAGAGACAGCGCAGATATAATTAGCATGGATTTTTCGAAGCAGCAGTTCACAAGTGTTGGCGGGTGAATCAGTATTGTTGCAACAACAGCATGTCTTACAATAGTTTTTTGCAAAAGTCGTCAAACTTGCTCAACATAAGCAGATATAGTCAGTAGTCTACATCTACCTTGTCAAATTTTCTTCCAATGGATTTTAACATCATCATGAAATGAAATATTAGAACATCAGCAACATGGCCAAAATTTCAAGCTGGGGGCATTTTACCTGATAAATATTGTGGTTAATTGCAAATAATTTAATTTGTCTTCATACCATGTAATTTAGTTAGACTGAATGTTTCATATCTTGTCACAAGTTCTATCATTTTAGTACAATCAGATTAGATTATAAATAGTTTATATATTGGTGTTTGTGGTGTTGATATATAGGGATTCGTGTATAGGTAATGTATAGTGTAATGTTTAATAAACACACCATAAGGCAATTACATAGATAAAGGAATTTAGCAACATGACATTAACTACTCGCATGGAGACAAAAACTGACTGAGGTGGAGTATAAATACAAAGGGAACTTAATTACAGACAGCTGAACATAATCAGTAAACAATTAAGGAGACTAACTAGGAAGTAATTAAGTCTAACCTGAACTATGGCGCAAGAAACAAACACAAAGGAATTGAACTAACACAAAACAGAGCATAATCCTTACAATTAAGCAGTACAACCATTTTCAACATTTTTAATAATGAGTAATCTTTCTTGAGCAGGAAATCATTGTATTAGAATGATTTCTAAAGGATCATGTAACACTGAAGACTGGAGTAATGAAGCTGAAAATTTAGCTTTGATCCCATAAATAAATAATATTTCATAATATATTAAAATGGAATATTCAAACTATTACTTTAAATTGTACTCATTTTTCACAGTTACGTTTTTGACAGTATTTCGGGACTTCTTTAAAATATTTTGTCAGATCTATAGTTTAACAAATGATGTATCGGTGTTCAGCCCTAGGAGGAAAAAACAACACTTGGACTCAATACAAATGGCAACTATTGTATCAGATGTTGTTACGAGCTTGTCAGCAGTTTTGAGCCGATGCTGTCCTTCCCAAACTATTTATTGTCATGGCTCAGCCAACCCTGTACAATTTTTAGGTTTCTGCTATAAAACAAAAATCCAAAAAACACCATACAATTCAATTTAGTCAAGTCTTAATTTTATGAAAATGTCAAGTGACTGATGTACTGATTCCTGAAATCAGTCCTCTAATCAAAAGAGCCCTTCTGATATTTTAAAAGCCTTGTAAGAGAAATCCAAATTAACAAAGTGCGCCTACACTTGCATCTGCAAAGGTATTGCTGGAAGAAAAGTCAGTGGGTGCATGGGTTTTTCCACATTTACTTTTAAGATGAAACATCAGTCTTCCAGCAATAAGAAAAGAGAGGATTGATTGATTTGGTGACATTTCCAAAGATTAGCTAGGAGTCTCTCAGATAAGAGTCTCTCTCTGTCTTGTCTGTTTAATAGAATAATTGGTCTTGGAAAAACAGTTCAGATATACATGTTTAAAAGCACTGATGATCCAAAAGAAATGTATCATAAATTACTCATTTCAAACCATATACTGTAATTTAGTTTTTCAGAGGCTTCGCAAAACATTGGCACTTGCCCTTTTCCATACATTGAAAGTGAAAGGTGCCTGGGGGATGTCTCTAAATCTCTAAAAATAAGACAAATTATTATCTGGGATAAGGAAAAATGTGTTCTCAGTGAGTCTAAATCACACAAAGTTAATTCATGACCTTATGATCAAACAGGTTTGATCGTGTCATTGATACCAAACACCACTGGTTCATGAACAGAGCATGACATTTTCATTTCCGGCCATGACCTATGAGAAATTCTGTATTATACATTTAGATGACAATACAAAACAAAAACACAATGACAGTGGTCTGTGCGTATGCATCATGCTCATGTATTCCCACACTCAAATTTTGCACTTAAAACCACTAGAACTCCTCCAATGTCAGCAAAGTGTTTGTTTCTGCGTCATCCAAGTGCCACGCATGTATGTGTATTCATGATGGGCTCATTAGGAACGTCATTGTCCGTGTTTTCTTTGTGTTGATCTCTTCCTCCCTCCCTCAGTGGGCTTACTGTTTAATGAAAGCACCTTAGGGCCATGGTGAAAGGCCAAGAGCCTTTATAATTATTGTGATTACAGTGAGTGGCAATCAGGGGCCAACCTGTCATCTCGGTTCACCTCCACACCATCACCACTGCAGGGGGGATCTCCAGGAGACACACACACACAAGTGTGTGTGTGTGTATGAGTAGGCAAAGTCTGTGAAGAGTTTGTGGTAGCCACAGCGTCTGTCAATTTGTACAAGTTGTCAAGATGACAAGTACACGCACATATACTCACACCCAGTAATAATTAGCTCATTCTTTATGTCAACGAATGAGCACTAACTGTGTCACATCCATTTCTATCAGCTTACCCAGCTTGACAGGCAGCAGGATTTACCTCTAATAGCTATTGGGGTGCTGGCTTATTAGTGTTTCATTAGTGGCACTTGCTAAGGCAAACATCACTATTAATCTCGCTCATACAGTCGAGTTTTAAAAAAGTTTCAAAGTAATGCAACATTTAAATGGGACCTATTATGCAAAATTCACTTTTGCATGGTATGCGAACATAAATGTGTGTCGGCAGTGTGTGTATTGACTATATAAATGTAATTTTAAAAGATCAGTGAGCTGTACACAGTCCGCCATGTTTTTCTCCTTGCCAGAGCATTTAACAGCAGGATTCAAGTAAGAAATGTATTCTTATTACAGCTACTAAAGTAATTCAATCAGAGCAGTGAGAGATTTATTTTTTTCTCATGTTGTTTGATTCATATTAACAGCATATGGCACTAGATACTGTATATTATTCTGCTTTCACTTTAAAATCATTAGTATAATAATAATAATAATAATCAGTTACATTTATATAGCGCTTTTTACCAAGCTCAAAGCGCTTGGGAGGGGGGGGGGGGGAATCTCCTCAACCGCCGGTGTGCAGCATCCACCTGGATGATGCGACAGCAACCTGTGCCAGAACGCTCACCACACACCAGCTAAGGAGAGGAGACAGAGCAATGAAGCCAATTAATGTAGGGGGGCGATTAGGGGGCCGTGATGGACAAAGGCCAACGGGCAGATTTTGGCCAGGGATGCCGGGGTTACACCCCTACTCTTGCGAAGGACATCCTGGGATTTTTAATGACCACAGAGAGTCAGGGCCTCGGTTTAACGTCTCATCTGAAGGACGGTGCTTGTTGCAGTACAGTGTCCCCGTCACTATACTGGGGCGTTAGGACCCACACAGACCGCAGGGTGAGCACCCCCTGCTGGCCTCCTAACACCACTTCCAGCAGCAACCTAGTCATTCCCAGGAGGTCTCCCATCCAGGTACTAACCAGGCTCAACCCTGCTTAGCTTCAGTGTGCAACCAGTCTTAGAGTACAGGGTGATATGGCTGCTGGTAGCTGAGTATAGACTGATATGGCTTCAAAACACATACAGATAATCAACTTTCATGATGATGAAGAACTGCAATGATGATCAAAACAAAATAGATGTTTACGGGCTGTAATTACCAACAGTTTGTGCCAGTTTTTGCTGTTACTAAAGACATGCAGTAAACAATTAGCCCTGAAAAGGCATGGACAGTTATTTTGCAGCTGACCTTTTGTAGGAATTTCCCTTTCAGACGCAAAATCTATTGGAGGAGAGTATTCAAACGAATGATTTACTAAGGTTTGTGCTAGTCAAATGAATGGTATTTGTCTAGCAATTTCACAAAAAATAACCATTTGATTGTGTTGGTCATTATGGAGATGATCTGGCTGAGTTTGTGCTCTTTAATTTGCGCGTTGTCAGTAGATGTCACGGTTGTGTGAAGGCATGGAGCCAGGATATAAACTGAAATGCTTTTCAATAATAAAACTCAAACAAAACACTTCAAATACAAACAAAACAGGCACATCTTGTGCAAAACTTTAATCAGGATGCAGGCAGCATGAGAAAAATAAGAAACACACCGTACTATAGACAAAATCAGACAAGGACTGAAGTAAAACACAAGGCTGAAATACACAAAGGTAGATGAGGGAACAAGACACAGCTGAGAAGACTAACAAGGTGATTGATGATGAGACTGGTGAGTGGAAAAACACTGGGAGATCATGGAAAAAGCCAGGAAGTAAACAGAGATAAAAAACTGACATGTAACAGTAGTTCCCGCTCAGAACTTTCCACTCCCATCTGCCCTTTTATGGGATTACGCTCACACTAATTTGCCCTCTTTAATAAATCCAAATAAATCTGGCCCTTAGTTTTTGGCAGACTATTTTGAGGCAAATGCTGTAAAGAGTCTGGTCTCTTATGTAAACTGGGGTGGATAGCAGCAGCTCATTTGCATTTAAAGATACATACTTGAAATGATCTGTAGGGTATTTTGATCTGAAACTTAACAGACACATTCTGAGGACAGCTGAGACTTATATTACATCTTGTAAGAAGGGGCATAATAGATCCCAATTGAAGTGTACTACTGAAATCATGAGAAGATTGAGTGTGCTATTACTTTTGTAAGTTGTTTATATGTGCTCCTCATTACAACTTTGGGAAGATGGTTGATGCATGTTGTTTTTCTATAAGCGACACAAACCAGCAGTGTTTGTGTGGAGCAGCATTTATTGTGAACTAAGCTGCTCTGAGACACTGAAAACATGAGCTGCTAGTGTGGAAAAGAGCACTGTGTACAGCACATGTACATTTATTGAATTTAATCACAGCCCTTGCAATTTGATAATTGCACTAAGCCATAATTACAACTTTTATTTTGATTAATCATGCCCCTTCCAGCAATTCAGAACATGTGTCCCTTAGCAATGTGTCAAACATTACTCGTCATACCTCAGAAACACCATAGCATTGAGGGAGGAAGTTTTGCAAAGGCAAGCGCCTTGTATACATCACCCATCCCAAATATTTTTTTCAGGCAATATTAAAAATCTAGTCACTCAGTATGTCTTTATGTAGAGCAGGGGTAGACACTAATGAATTAATGAATACTAATGAATCAGAGTGTAGGTTTCTCATTAGAGTGTAGTCAAAAAGGAGAAGGTGCACTCATAGAGGCAATATAAGATTATTGATTAATTAATCAAGTGCAGTCTTTTACTCAGAGTAGATGCTTTAATTTACGTTGCACTCTTAAGAATTGAGCAGTCAGAGAGGCTTCAGCTTCCTTATTTTAGCTGCGGGGCTTTCTGCAGGTTGGTCATGCAGTCCATGAACAAATTCTCAGCAAAATCAGCCCAAGGCTTACAAGTTACACAATCAATCTTCTGCAATGCAAACAAATGTAGTGCTTCTAGCTTCTTTTAACCTTTTGATAAGTTTATATTTATATGCATATCCCAGTAGCTGTACATTCTAATGAAATTATATTTTTAGCAACTGCAAACATTTCATTATATTAGAGCAGAGCCTTTTTTATGAGAGGCCTTTTATAGCATGAATACTTCACTACTGCAAGCAATTCTGATATAGAGCATTCAGTTTCATGTCATCCATTGCCATTGAGGTGAATGGGAATGGTAACATATAACACTCTACTGGTGTATTAGACCTCATTGACCTTGCTAAGGTCCATTACCACTCTGACCTATGTCTGACCTATCTTTTTCACGGTGTACTGTGAGGCAAATTAATCATAGCCCTGCTTTGTGGTATGAGCTATTGAACCTCTGGGCCTGTCATGAAAATGAATACAAATTACAACAGATACACACAAATAACAAAACTAATGTGTTTCATGCAAAACTAACCACAATTTAACATTTAGTCATGCTTTTTGTGTCTTAAACTGAGTTATCAGGTTAATTAATGTAAAGCAGTAATCCATTATGCATTGCTGTGGCAATCCAATTATAGTGTTGCTGCTGCATAATTCCAGCCTAAAATATGAATAACAAAAAAATCATAACATGCAGAATTTAATGCAGATATTATTTTTAATGCAGGTGTTTTTCAACTGCTGTCCACAACTCTATTTTAAGATAGAAATACAGATGCCGACGGTAGGTGGTCGAGAACTCGGAGCTGCCCACGCTGCTTCACTGTGTTCGTAGACATCCTTACATATCTCCCGCGAGTCTTGCTGTGGTGTGTGTTATATACATTTATGAGGTAATTGCATATGAACTCCACTAGAGGGCCACCTTTGTTTTACATCAGGGGTTACCGGGGGCGATGAGTGATTCACTAGTATTAAGCTGGGAGCAGTACAAGTTATGTGTGTTCAATAATAATATGAGGTTCTGAGGCATACATCATTGTTCTTCACGGGAAGAACCACTACTTCCGTATTCCGTATTTGCGTTATCTACATAATTTACGTAATTCCTCCCTCCTTCCTCCCACAATTCGCTACTGTGTCGTCTGTCTTGAAGGTAAGAACTCATAATTAAAACCACATTTTATTTCACAAGAATCCTTATATGCTATAATTTGTGTGTGTGTGTGTGTCTCTATAGTAATTAAAAACATGTTTTTTCCATTGTTATTGTCACAATAGGCACAGAGGAACAGGTTCACAAGGAAACTCTTTGTTCAATCTCAAAAACGAAACACTTAGGAAATATATACAGAAAACGGCACTCACTAGGAAAATTCTTAAGAGTCACTCAGAGAAACACAGAACATACAAAAACAAAGAAGGAGACGGCATACCACACACGGAGATACAGCGACATGGGTAAACAACATTAACCAACAACCACAAGAGCACACCGGAGGGTCTTTATATGGAAACACATGAGGAACACCTGACAGGACTTAAAGTAAGTGATTAGACATAGACAGGCGCAAGGACCTGAAAGACACAAACAAGATACACCTGTGAATAAATCAGAGAAATGATTAAAAAGAAAACTATACACTGACTACAAAATGGCAATGGAAACAGGAAAAGAAATCAAAATAACAGAAACACAAGGTACACAAAATGAAGGACGTACCAAAAAATATATGTATGACCACCCAGTGAGAAACACTAAAACCAATGAAGAAAAATTACAATGCTTTTGACTATTTAGGACCATTTGGCTCGAATACAATTTATTTTACACTTGAGCTTTCAAAGTCAATTTGCTCCAGTTACTTCAGCTAATTAGCAGCAACAACAGTCTCATTAATCCTCAGTTATCACAAACTGTCCATTCCACATTCAACTTGGTTACATTTACAACATTCTCAGTCCCTCCAAAATGCAATTTGGGGCAATGAATGCCACTTAAAAGGGGTATTAAATGCTGAATCGAGTGAAGTTCATGAATCATAACTCTGCTGACAGTGAGAGGCTTTATTCAGCAGAGCTAAACAAAAACAAGTCTGAAGCAGGCAGTTCGACTCAGCAATTGTCGAGAGTTCTCAAATCCCTGCCGAACACACACAGCTTGCGGAGTAAACAATTATTGCTGTGCAGTTACGCTCCACTTCACAGTGAGAAGCATTTCATGAGACTGAAGCTAAACATTATGTCTAACACATTGTTAAATCCATAAGAAGGCAACCACTTAGAGAAGGTTTCTTGTAATTCAATCAGTGTCAGTATTTATTTATTGTAAAAGCCTCTATGAACCTTTGTAAGCACATGAATCATATGAACCTAAGGGAAAAAAATGGCATTCAACTGTAAATAAGTGCATGGTTGGTAGAATTCTCAGACCAAATGCCCTATGTGTTCTGAGCCAGTATTCGTAGAGACACATCCAAATATTAATTTTATGTTGAGCTCAGATTCATTTCTAAACTTTTAAGGACTTGCAAAACATTATTAGTCATAGCTCATGCAAATATATGTAAATATGTGATGATTATGTGCATGATTTTGATGATTACATAGCTAACATTCAAACACACCCATTTAGCTATGGAAAAAAAATCAGTTAATTCATGCTTATGACATATTGGTGTAACGAGTATGGTGCGGGATGACGAAGACACGAAGAGTCGACTAAAAAATCTTTTTAATATAATAATTAAGACTGAAAATACTTTAAATAGAAACCAAAACGGCACACTTGTGCGAAACAGAAGAGAAGTAAGAAACACGAAGAATACAGCGCACAATCACACACAAATGAACATTGTCAACAACTGACAAAGACGACGGAACACATGAGGGCTTTTATACACAAGATGATGAGGAACAGGTGACGTGACTAACAAGGGAAGTTGCTGATGTAATTAAAGGAAATTACAATGGGATCACACACACACACAAGACATGACATAACTGTGACAGTTGGATTTATAGGTCTAGATAGTGATGGGCAAATGAAGCGTTTCAAAGCATTATTGCTTTCTGATACAATTTTGTCAAATGTTTCATTACTCAAAGCTTCATTCAGATAGAAATTGCAGCAACATCTCCTGGTGAAATAAGTGTCATGCAACAACGCTGACAACCATAAAATGTAAGTAGGCTTATACGTTAATGCCCCGTTTATTATGTGTTTACCGAGGCGATAAAAGCTGAAACAGTGTTAGTGCTGTGAAACTCTTTTATGTAGGTGAATTTTACAGATACTCATGAAGCAGTTTGTGTGTGTGTGTAATTATTTATTTAGACAAGGACAGAAGATCAGAACAAATAAAAAAAAAACTCACATTTATAAGAAGTCCGGCGGCAGGTTTATAACCTATCAACACTGGATTGGGAACAGGAGTGAACCAGTGTGTTTGCTTCAGAAGTCATTTTCATGTGGGCCATGAAATCCTCCCATACTACCATAGTTTATTTTTCACTAGTTAGTTATAATGAATAGTTACACACTCTCTCTCTCTCTCTCTCTCTCTCTATGTATATATATGTGTATATATATACATACACATACATACACACACCATACAAATATATATATATATATATATATATATATATATATATATATATATATCAGTTTCCACAAAAATATTAAGCAGCGCAATTTCAACATTAATTATGAAATTATGAAACTCCAGCTTTGTCATCGCAGCAATGAAATATATTTTAAATACAAAATGATTTACAACATTACTGTTTTGCTGAATTTTTGAAAAAATAATTTCAGAAGGAGATTTAAAAAACTAGCAGACTCTAAAGATAATATCCACATAATCTCATGAAACTTTTCAAACATAAACAAATGTGTCAAATCCTGTAATGCTGACTTATTATAGACTTAAATTTCCCCCCCTAAAAATCCTAATATAATGGTTGGAATTAATAAGTTCAAAGAAGTTATCACATCCTCATTGTCAAATGGTTGTCAACCATGTCTAGCAAATATATATTAAAAAGGCTTTAGTGACAAATAGGCACTGAGCATCTCCACTATCAAAAAGTTTTAGGCCAGTAGCTAAAATGTTTCTGTTTGTCAGAATCCACAGTCCAACAGTTATTTAGGTCATGCCACACAGAATACCTCACCATATACCAGAAAGGCAATAACTTCTGTCATTAAACCTAATATACAATATCCCCTTCAAGTTGTAAATTCATAGTCCCATGTTTTATTATATTGCTTGCTGCTAAGCAAATACAATGCCATCAATCATTCAGATTGTGCAATGGATCGGCCTAAACAGGAAAATGTTTTACTTGAGGGAATCAGAATTGTAATCCAGGTCACATTTTATATTCAGAGGATCCAGGTTATTAGTGTCTCAGAACTTTCAAATCACATTGGCCTTTTTATGGGATTGCGCTCTCACGCAAATTCGCCCTCTTTAGTAATTCTGGTCGTAAAAGTAAAACTATTCCTGTTTTAAATCAAATACTCACCAACCCTCTTTTTTTTTAAGAAATACAGTAAAACCACAATATCATGATGTATTATTACAAATGATTATTCTGTGATGGTAAAGCTGAATTTCTTATTAATATCAATGTTAAAGACAGTTGTGCTGCATCATTTTTTTTGGGGGGGTAAACAGGATTAAAAGATGCATTTAAAGAACATAATTTATTTGAAATAGAAATCATTATTGTTACTTCTTTCTAAAAGTGTTGTTGTTAAATAAAATTTCTAAAAAAATATTATTCTTATTTCAAACGTTTGTACTATAGTTAGGGTGATATTAAATTACTTAAACAGTTTGGCCATATTGCCCATCTCTGAGTCATTCAGTCCCTGTGTGACTGACAATGGCATGTCCGTACACCTCTTGTGTTTCGCTTGGTCACACCACAAGCTGTCACTGTGACTTCAGCACTGCCACTTTGAACTTCATCACTATATCTGAGGTAAAACATGCCCTTCTCATTACCATATGGAAATAAATGAATAAATGAATGTAGAAAAAATACAATGTGTGTGTGTGTGTGTGTGTATGTATGTATATATATATATATATATATATATATATATATATATATACTGTACATTATTAATGTTGTGAACTGTACATTATCAATGTTGTGAAAAATGTAATGCATATTGCGAAGATTCTCCTCCTAGATACTGCTTAATCACAAACCTAAAATCATCAACTGGAATTATTTGGGATTAAATCAAACAAAAGGTGCTCTTGTAAATGCAGTTGGTGAAACACAAAATCAAATCGCATTAATAAACGCAATAAAATCAAATCTCTCATTGACAATAAATGCAAGCTCTTATCACTGTGAACATAGGCATAGTTTACAGCTCAGACATGTACCCACCACTTTTTGCCAGGGTCAATATTGTCCCCAACATTTTTTTTAAACATCACACAGCACAGATGTCCCTAATACAAATTAAACATCTCCAGTTGACTAGCAGAGCATTCATTTTGCTACACAAGAGGCGATCTGGCACTGGAACATGTTGATTTTTAATTCATGCAGTGCTCGTTGCTGCTGTTATCAGTGGCTTATGCACACAAACTATTGCTACAATATCAATTAATGCTGTTGCTCATGATTTACAACCACTGATAAACAGATTTTGGTTTTGATGAGATACGTATAAGTACTGGAGCCTCTGTTTGGTCAGAAATATACGCTAAAGAGCATGCTTCCATGTCCAAGCAGAGACCGGATCCACCAGGTAAGGGCTGAGATGGGGCAAGGCCAGTCTCAAACCCCGCTGACGTATCCGTCTGCATACCACACGACATAGATCACATCTGATTCTCAGCAGCAGCAGTTCTTTTTAAACTAGCTGGGAAATTATTTTCACTCGCACACAACCAGCTTTTCACACAAATAACTGACACAAAGCTTGGCTGCCACTTCCAGTTTCTGGCATCCTTTTTATGATCCTGGTACATGAAGTCATCGATCCGCAACGATCCTTAACACAATAGTTTGATCGATTTCACTATGCTTAACGAGACTACATGGAAAGGCCTTCCCCTAGTGTTTCGACACAGCGCTAGCTCCTTTCAAAGGGATTTTTTTTAAATTTCCTTTACTTAAATTTCTTCATATATTTAACTTTAGTTAATGCACTGTGAAGTAACATGAAAAAACAAAGACTAACAAATGTATTGCTCATGGTTAGTTCATATTAGATAATCTGAACTAATGGTAAATGAAACCTTATTGTAAAATGTTATCTAAGAAATAAAATGGCACCAAATACCAATATATTGTGCATCTTTATGTACCCTTCAAAAGGATCTAAAAATATTGTAATAATTAGATATTGAGCTCTGAGCACATAAGTAAAAGTCATATTCACAAGTGGAAATCTCGTAATGATAGCGTCAAAAACATATCAAGCACAACAAAATTTTTAGTTTGTGGCACAAATGTATCTGGGCTCCATTTCCATCACAGAGATCTTCTTTTGAATGCTCATTTGAAAGTCATACAACATAGATGGAAGGAGAGAGACCACTCAGCCTAACGAGGAAATTCAGATAAATGATTGAGGTGATGCTCCTTTTCCTCCATCTATATAAATTTAAATTATAACAGCCTTTTGTGTTGTCTTTTCCCTCACCGGTATGCATTTTTAATAGACCCTGAACAACTCAAGGTTTCCTCATTATTAAGAAAACAACTGGTCAAGTAGATTTCTCAAGATAGAACTGTATCTAGGACAATGTCACAACCGCAGGTTGCAATTGAGGGCAAAACTGGATCTAAATGCAGCATACGTTTAACACTAAGCAATTGTAGAGGTGCTACCAGCAATTATGGATAATGCAATACTGTCTGTCTGTATTCAAACAAATCTGAACTGAATACAGATAGTGAAAACAAAACAGACAGAACCTAACCCACTGTCAAGCCTTACTGTGACAGACACACAATAAAATCTTTTTATGAATTAGATTTATGGCTACCCTGTATCAAAAATGTGAAACAAGCATATTTCTGGTCCATAACTGCTCGCAGGACCTCTACAATTGTTTAGTGTCATAATTGCTGAAGTCTATTTTTGGTAATACAGTGGTACCTCGAGATACAAAATGAATCCGTTCCGAGGCGGCCTTCTTATAATGAGTTTTTCGTATCTTGGAACACATTTTACATGTAAAATGGCTAATCCGTTCCAAGCCCTCCAAAAACACCCCATTAAATTTCATAATAAAGCTAAATTGACCTATAAACAATGAAATAACGTAAAATGACGAAAATAGCACTGGCCTTGTGAGCGATTGCCGTCTCCGTTACTGTATCGCCAGCGATTTCTTTGTCTTTTATCCAGACGAGAAGCAGCCGTTCCATCTCGTCGTGCACAAGACTCCTCTTGCTGGACAAAATAGTGATGACCTTCGATGGCGTAGTTGCTTTGATGGCATCCTTCTGTTTAAGGATGGTGCCTATTGTCGACGGATTACGGCCGTATTCCTTTGCGATCACACTCAATCGCATACCAGCTTCGTAGCTTCGAGCTAAAGCACGCCAGCACATACGTATAGAAGATGCATGATGGGAGGGATACTGTCCAATTAGAGAGAAGGATCTCATGGCTTGGCTAGCATCAGGAGACCAATGGGAGAGCAGGAGGATGGTGGCGAGTCTACTATAACTAAGATGGCGGCGTGAGTTTCAAAATTGTTATGGGGCGAATCTCGGACTTTCAGAAACCTTTCGTATCTTGAAAACTTTTCGCATGTAGAGCAGTAAAATGTTTCGTCTTTGCTTTCGTAACTTGGATTTTTCATAAGTTGAGCCTTTCGTATCTTTAGGTACTACTGCACATCAAAATGATATATTTAGATCATTAGATAATGATCATATTTAGTGACTACCTCTGTTGGCCAGTGTCTAACACAAGACTTGTAAAAGGAACAACATTTGCCATTTTAATTCAGATTTGATGGGGAAAACTTTTGGAAAAATGAATTTCAAATATTTTATCTGGAAAATTGCTGCTATGAAAATGTATTTCAAATATGCATCATGAAATATTGTGATTAACTGCAAAAAGGTTAGGTCACCTGTTTTCACTATGTCCAAAGAAGATTAATAAAATCGGCACACTTGTAATGATGCTAACTAATGGTAATCTGACTAACTTATCGTATATCCCTTTTCTTCCTGTTACTTATGAATGTCTGGATGGTCCTTTTCGTCTTTGAGACTGAAAACTTGATGTCCATTTTTCCAAAAACAAGCTGAAATATGGACTCATCTAACTACAGCACACATTTACACTGTGGCCCAGAGAACTCTAATCTTTGCATAGAACTGATGTATAGTTTTCTCCTTGTAATAGAGATTCAAGTTGCAATTCCTGATGCAGCAGTAGCAGACTGTGTTAAGTGATAATGGTTTTCCAAAGTTCTCCCGAGCTTCTCTCTGTGGCTACATTTAACACAGCAGCATGATGGTTTCTCATGCAATGCTACGGAGTGCTTGAAAGGGACTCATATTCAACAGAGGTCTCCTGCCTGGCCCTAGACAGACAGATTTCTCTGGATTCCCTGAATCTTTTCATAATATTATGTGTGGTAGAAGGTGAAAGACTTTGCAATTAGAAATGTAATTTTTAAATTGTTTGACAACATGGGTATATATCAAGATATTTGGTATAAAGAGATGAGATATGACCAATCTTTGCTTTCAATAATGCTCCTTTTACATTTTATGAGAATACCCTCAACAATTATCAAATCACTATCAAATCACTTGGATATTCTATGAGCTTTATACTTTTATGGAATGTTTTGCAACCATTAACATCCCAATGTTTTAATATTTACAAAAGAGTAAATAAAGAGTTACCAAATCACAGTGTGGCGAGCAGGGCGGGGTCGAGGGACCGTGAAAGCGTCACAAGAGCCGGTGGCGTGATTGATAATGAGCGTCACCTGCGAAGCCACCGGTATCTCGTCTCACGGAGGAGCGGAGACTTAAAAGGAAGAGCGGCGACAGTGAAAGATGAGAGAGGACCAGGCCTGGTTATGTTTGTGTGGGCGGCAATTGTCCGTGAGGGACTGTCGCCATTATGTTTATTTAGTATTTATGGTTTATTTTGCACATTAAAGTCTGTTTAATCGTCTGCCGGTTCCCGCCTCCTTCCTCCCTGAACAAAGACTGTGTTACACACAGTTTTTTTTATTGCATCATACAAAATGTCCCAACTTTTCTGCATTTGATATTGTAGAAGAGCCAATACTGAACCAAAATGCTGCATAGAATCAATTTCATACTGAACAATATTCTCTCAGAATCAAATATAAATCAGGATTCATAAAGAGACGTTATGCACTTGAATACTTAAACAAAACCTGACAGCAAACAAAATGTCTCCTCAACTGAATCACACTAGGATTTACTTTTTTTCAAGGCACATGGTGCATATTTTACTGCTATGAGACATGAAAACTCTGCCATTAACTATAACGAGACTAATTTCCTAGAGGACAAAGTGACCCCTCACACATAATACTTTTTAATTGCCTGTAAGCCTACACCCCAATAATGTCTGTACATTATCAGGCTATAATTTTCAGTCGGGAAAATTTCTACTGGAAAAGGTCACTTGAATATTACTAGTCCTGGCATATATGGGGCCCATCCTAAGACAATGTCTCTGGTTACTTGACTGTAATCCTGTTCCATGTAAATGCGATACTGTAAGAAATTGTTGATTTGATTTGTTTCGTTCCCTTCTTCTCGGTGCAACTATTTACCAGAATAAAAGAAAAGAAAAGAGCTCTTTGAAGCAAAGACTAGAGACCATATGACTGAATTGATCACAGGTTTTTATTCCAGTGTTTGCTTAAATTGTGATACAGAATACAGATATATGTTTATGGTTCAGCTCTACTCCCCCCCACCCTCAGAGAGCAACAGGTCCAAGGTTTATTTTGGTATCGACATCCTTCTCGCCCCTGCCATGATGATGTAATACCTATGGGACCTTGTTTTGGCAAACAAGTGTAGTCACATACACACGTCCATGCGGGGTCCTAGTACAGGTCGGCCTGACCCAGAGAGCAGGAACCAGGGCCCGTAAAGTATAATAGATGGCCACAAAGAACACGTCCGCCATCCTATTCTCAGAATACAAGGCTACAGAATACGTCAGTTACAAATATACTGAGTGTCAATGGTTACATATTAATAGGTCAACGTGTTCTTATGAGATCTAGAAGATAATACATGTTAATATACTTGGTGAGATATAATAGAGAATCCTTCAGATACTGCGCTGATTTAAGTGCTACAAGAAAACCTGTTGTTGGTCCAAATGTGAACGTGTGGATCTCATTCCTGCTTTTCAGGGAACAGGGTTACAGTCAAGTAACCTGAAACATTCCCTCTCAAAAGCTACTTTCAATGATGTGTTTCATTAAGTGCTGTGGGAACAAGAATGTGTGTGCGTATAAACACGGGTTTGGGATGTCAACTCAGAGACTTGTGAGCCTGGAGTAACATGTACTTCCAAGTTATAAAATCTAATAAATATGTGTGGAGAGGACAAGCCTCACATGCTTGCCGCAAGGGGACTCCACTTGCCAAAGGCTTGGAGGATTCAACCCCCTGTTAGAATGAGCCCTAATGCCCAAAGGCAAAGCTTGACCACGCACTTCATAGACTAGCATAATGGTATGTAAATCTGAAGAGCACGAGTTAGACACAGTGAATGGAATTCCTCCAGCCATGGCTTAATAAACAAAAGGCTTTAAGAATTACCAGATGCATGGTTGAAAATAGAACTTTGGGAAGATAGTCAGGGTGAGGATGCAAAATGGACTTCACCAATCCAAGTCTAAGCAGAATGGAGAAACCGACAGAACCTGAAAATAATGAGAAACTCTCAAATAATTAAGTGGCACACATTCTTCTAGTAGAGGGACCCCAAGCACTTAGAAAAGTTCCTAGTTGGTCCCCTTCAGGGGCCAAAACATGAAAGTTCCAAAGTTCGGACCAGGAATGGAAAATTGTCCCCTGTGCCTGAGACAGAAAGTCATCCATTCCCCACGCATTGTGGCCTGACAAAGTTTGCTCTCACATTCAAATGCCCAGGGGTGTAAATCAACTTGAGAGACAGGAACTTGCCCTGAGTCCAAAGAAGAACCTGCTGTCCCAGCCTATTCAGACACAATGGAAACAGTATGCCTTGCCAATTTATGCACACAACTACCATGGTATTTTCCACCCACACTAGGACATGGTAACCCCCTAACTGTTGGAGAAAGTACTTCATGGTCAGAAATACAGCCAATTGATGGCAATTGGTGATGCAATTGATGATGAACAAGTTAAGTCATCATGAAGGTCCTTGAAGAAGAGGAGAATCTTCTCTAATCTGCTCTAACCTGTGGCCAGTCTAGATGTAATCTGGCCACTGCATGAGTGACCACCTCATGTCACTCATGCGCTTGCTCAGAGGTGGAATTCTCAAAGTCAGTCTTCAGTTGGTTATTTCGTCATTTAATTCCTCAGAATTTAATGTATTCACTGACTATCTAGACAGTTTTTTGACATAAGCATCTAACTTTTCGAATCAAATGAGCATTTAAATTATTTCTCAGAATTAAATGCCGCCAAATAACAACCAGACAAGTAAAAACCAGACATTGTTTGTATTTATACCCTATGTTTCCTTCAGTCTTGGTTGATTGTTGTTATTGGTATGTGGTGTTTCTCTGTGTTCCGGTCTCCTCATAATCCTTAGACATTTTGCACAAGAAATCCATTTTTGTTTTTGTATATTTAAAGTGTATTTTTAGTTCTTAAAATGAAATATCTCTAAGTAAATGTTTCTCTCCGTGCCTAAAACATTCATATAATAATACGTGTGTGTGTGTGTGTGTGTGTATATATATATATATTTTAAACTGGAGCTAAAAATGTCCTATCTCGAGCCTCACCCGATGGGAAAAGGAATTATAACTCTTCTGGGGTAAGGGGCCATAGTTTATACACCCCTATCAGACAGAGTTAGGCTTCTAAAGCTGTTACTTAACTGTTCTATACAAGGATGGCTTTGAACCTATGTTTGCTGAATGACTCATCTGCGTCGAAGCTTATGTCAATTGCTTTCGATCAGGTCCAAGGACTGATCTGCAGTGACCATACATCCAGGAAGGCCCCAAGGTCTGCTTTTAGGGTAATGTACACCAACCCAAGGTGGTGGAGCACATTTAGGAGATATTCAGCCAGGCACAAAGTAGATCTGTTCACAATTGTTGCTCTGCTCCCGGGAGTTCTGGAGGTTAAACGGGACAAGGTCCAGCTAACCTTGATTGGCCCCTAATGGCTGGGCAGAGTGTGGTTCCTGGACCAGGTACCCCTACTAAACAGCTCTCCCTGGGAGATTCTGATCAACAGGGATCTTCTGTCCCAAGAAGGAGGGATAATACTGCATCCCTGTCCAGAACAGTGGAAACTTTTGGCTTGGCCTCTTAAGTTCTGGTCTGTCAACTGAGGTTACTAAAATCATTCTCCACTCCAGAGCTCCAACCATGCAGAGAACAGAAATCCTGTTGAGGCAGGGGCCGAGGCCTGGAGAATGGTACTCCAACCCAAGGTGTATAAACATAGTTTAACCAGGAAGGTGGATGCGTCTGCTTCTTACTGTCCACTCTGTCTCTCTATCACATCCAGCTCCTCTGGACTGGATGTGTTGGCTCTTACTTGGCCGAGGCTTCGTCTGTACTTCATAAAGAATTCCCCGATCTCTCTGCTCCAAGGGGTTCTGGAGAGAGTTTCCATGTAGCCTCTGAAGGGGCCTTTGGGTGGAAGGTTTTGGAATAAACCCACTGGTATCCTATCTCCTTAAGGGCACACAGTGGCCCAGGAACTATTTTTCTCGACCTTCAGGCATTGGATGCTTATGCAAAAATTTGAATAACTGTTCAACAATCTGTTCGTATGTTTAGGCCCCCTAAACAAAAAAGGGTAAGCAGAGTTTGAGCAGAGTCCAAGCAGAGTTTGAGTGATTGGTTATTTCACTAGCTTATGACAGCTGGTTGACAGCACCTTTGGCAATCCGAGCCCTCTCCACTAGGACTATGACTAGCATTCAGGCCCCTCAGTCAGGAGTCTCTGCCTTATGTTTGTGATGCAGCAGGCTGTTCCTCTCTGCACACTTCTTTAGGCTTTACAGCTTAGACCTAGACTTCACTCCTGGGGCTCGGGTGTCTTCCTCCGAGAGCGATCACATCTGACATGCACTTGTCGCTATGGCAGCATTGGTATAGCTTTCTTTTAAAAGGAATGTCTTGGTTACGTATGTAACCTTGAGGAGCTGCATCCCTTTGCCATCCTACATGCCTGTCAACAGCATCTACTTCAGACACTTCTAGCTCCCGGCTGTTTGGCATGGCATGCATGTATAGACTCCTGGTTCGTGACATCACAAACTTCAAAATCAAAATATTCATGCTAAGGATAGATTAATCAAAATATTTCATATTCTCGCATGTTATTTTAACAAATGCTTTTTATTTGTCACTTTTCTGACTTGGCTAGAACAGAAATTTGAATATAGATGTTTCAAGATACCAATAAATTGAATAAGGTAATAAAGCACTAATCACCATCATGTTAATTAAATGGTGAAAACAGTTACAGCAGTAAAGAATAAATTTATTAGAGGTGTGATTAAAGACAACATTATAATGTGGAATCTCAGTAAAACAAGAGCAGTAAGTTACTGTGGTGTCAGCATCATTCTGCCGTTGATTCACAGTCATTTGTAAGAAAACAACCCATCATGCATTCATAGTAAATGTTTGACTATAATAATTTATTGTAAAATTATACTCTTTAATTCTGTAAATGCCACAAAAAATGTTTTGTCTATGTTCTGAATAAATATTAATATGATCTGTTTAGTTCAAATTATTTAAAATTAAATCATTACTTAGGGTCTGACTTGAGTAAAATCTACTGTACATGTACTTGCTTATTTTAGTATACAAAAATAAATCAATGCTCAGTTCCATAAACACGTCTTAAGATGAGCCACAGACTAAAATGTTTGAGCTTTTTAACTGACATAACCTAAATCATCCCATTTCCATTGTTTTGTCTCAAGAGTAACAGCAGTAATGTTTTTTTTTTCCCTAAAGCAAATTTATAAAAGTGTCCAAATTTGACTAAGGCATAATCTTGGCATAATCTAAACATGTGACTGTGAAACAAGGTCTATGTTTTTTTTTTTTTTATCCTACTGTGGCTGTGCCCCCCTAATGTTAAAACCATAGAAATGCCCCTGATTTCAACAAAGAATCATAAAATCCTAACGAAAGCAATAATTTTCTAAAAGCAGTGGCAAACCCGGCACACAATATGGTTCTTCAGACAATGGAACCTGAATGTGCACCTGTCACATCTATTTATAGCCTCTGACGTGTGCATTCTGATGACATCATTGGGTTCAGACGTTCACAATCAGTCAAACAAAGATGTTTTCTCATAGTGCTTAAATCAGCGCAGCGCTGAGATTAGCCTTTGAAAGGAAACAATGGTATATGACCTAGAAAAAAAAACACCCATTTAAGAAAAGATGCGATTTATTAAGCTCACCACTTTTTTGAGGGACGAAGTGATATGAATTGATTAACAAAGTCTCACAGGCGAAAACCATACAAGCGCAAATTTACCACATTTTACAATAACCTAGATCCAGCTGATTTTGCAACAACTCTGTCAGCCACTAATTTCGGCTTTATTATAATATTTTGTATAGACATTGCTTTGCAAATTAATCTTCCTTCCTGCTAATTATTGTAGTTATCCATAGTTTCACAGCATAATGAAAATCATAATTAACTGTAGCTAATTACCTTCACTTCATATTCGTTCATATCCCATGCCTGATTTAAACTGCTTCAGAGAGAAATGACTACTTTACAGAGCTTGTTGCCCCGTCATCTAAAAAAGGAAACCTTAAAGGGATCCTCTACTCAAAATTGTAAATCATCTTGTCATTTACTCACACTGATTCTGAAGGATCATGTGACACTGAAGACTGGAGTAATGATGAAATTCATTTGGAATTCAACATTGGCATCACAGCAATAAATTACATTTTAAAATTCACAGCCTTTAAAAATTAAGGGAACATTTAATCATCACAGTATAAAACCAAGTCAATTAAACTTCAGCGATATCATTCTGTCCAATTAGGAATCATAAGTGATTGTGAATCAGTTTCACCTGCTTTGGTACAAAGTAAAGTGACAACAGGTGCATTGGAAATTTTGATGATTTTACAGGTGGTAGCCATAGATAACTTTTCTCTCCTCATTTTGTTAGTGTCCTCGTCACTGTCTGTAGCATGAGAGTACCTACAACCCAATCAGATCCCAAGCAGTCCCGCTCCTCCAGGATGGCACATCCATACATGCCATTAGAAGGAGATTTGGTGTGTCTCCCAACACCGTTTTGAAGACAGAGTTGGTGATAGCAGCAGGACTGGTATCTGCTCCTTTATGCATGGATGAATACTGCCAGAGCCCTATGAGTTGAACTCCAACAAGCTACTGGTGTGAGTTTCTGACCAAACTTTCAGGAACATACTTCATGAGGGTGGCACAGAGGGCTGACATTCTCTAGTGTAGTGGTTCTCAAAGTGGGGTCAGTGACTAATAGCCTGGGGGTTCACAAAATTACTTGTTATAGCATACTGTATTTTCCTGTACGGTTTTCTTCATCATCTGAAACATGCTATTTATTCCAAAATTGTGTATATAATGCATTTAGTGTAAAATAATAGTAAAGTAATTATTGTCTATAGCAAATTACAAAGAAATATGAATAATGAGTTATGACTCATTATAATTAATTATAAATATTTGGATTAGTTAAATGTTTACTAGTCGGTTAGTCGCAGAAAGGGAAAATAACTCCACAGGAAGTGAGGAAATCATGCAGGCTATGGCAAACAGATCATTAAATGGCAGGATATCCAAAAATCATTCATTGACCTCAAATATTGCTGATCACCTATCACAAGTCTGCTCACTCTGTTAACCTAGATAAATGTGCTCTATTATTAGGCGGATATCCAAGTGTTTGTGTGCAGACACTGGGTTAACTTTCTTTTTTTTTTTTAACTCACACTACAAAAAAAATCTTGTTTTTGTAAAATAATGAAAACAATTAGGATACGCCGTCTCAATCTGCCGTCTCTGTCTCAACAAGCACATCAAAAACTTTAACCGAAACACAGCGAATACTGGCCTCGCATACATGTAAATAATGTACAAATTAACTTAAAAATTCATACTCCATCACATTTAAACCACCCTAAACCCAACAAATGGTGATATCAAAAGCAACTATGCCATTTTAGCTTCCTTCTACAAGACTTTGTGCTCTTTTTATCTCTTGTTTCACAGGACTTGTACTTGTGCAACGCTGTATTAAGCGAGCAAGTTTACTATGTCAGAAAAGTCATAGCCTACAAATAGAGCTGGATAAGTAAAGTAAAGTAAACATGAACATGTCTGAAACTACACATAAGGTACTATGGTAAAAGTATTTTGATGTAATAACAAAGCATTTCAAGAAAAACAAAGAAAAAAATGATTTATTGAACTGGCCTTATAATAATAATAATGTCAAAGGAATAACAGTTGTTGCTGTTTTACTGCCACCAGTGTCACGTTTCTTTGAATTTGCAAAAATGTAGACACATTTTTCCTTTGAGTTCGATATTATTACAAAAAATAAGCTTCCTAGCAGAGAATCAATGCAGATTAGGGATACAACACGAGAGAGCAGATCTCCTGAGGACAAAATGCAGATCACAACAAGATAGACCAAAAAAGAAAGTAGGCCACTACATAATACCATGAACCTCAAAGACGGTTTGTGTGCTAATAGTATCAGTCACAAATGGTGCTTTACCACTTCAGTTGTGGCGTAGTATTAGCCCATCCATAGTAAATACAACAAGCCACAAATGATTGTTTGAGAGCAGACTTTACCACAAATGACTGATGGATTCAGGTTGCAGGTCTGGCACTTGTTGGCCACAGCATACTGACCTGTCAACAAGACAAGATGCATGTATAGCCTCAGAATGGCTAATTGCTAAACAAGAGCTGAGTGAAAGTTTCAGTGTCCTCCTAGCCAGCTTACAGGCTATTTTGGTGGTGGGTCACGACCCAAAAAAATGAGTCGCAGGTCTATTCTGATACGGAAAACCATGCATAATTCAAATAATAAATTGCAACATATGCATAGTTATGATGCACAGATATTAAAATGCATGAGAAAACATTTCCCATATTGTTTTTTGTTGACATCAACACGAATTAAACTCTATATTAAACTCCACAGCATTTTGTGGAAAATCATCAAATTCATCAAATGTTTGCCAGATTGCAATAGAAACAGGTCATTTGACATATATTCATATCGCTGGGCTTAAGTTTTAATTAAAGTGATCCAGACTAGAAAAATAATTCTGAATTGAAATTATGCTGCTGGGGTGTTCGCCTCTTTCTCTACTTTTTTCTGTCATAGTAGCTGTTATTCCTATGTTGCATCTTTATCGAGTAGGTCATCCAATAACATAAATAAGTGATTTACACCAATAATGTGATGCAGCTGCTAGGCCTTCAACCGTAGTTGTGAGGTAAATGAAGACACTATGGCAGTGGTTCTTAACCTTGTTGGAGGTACTGAACCCCACCAGTTTCATATGCGCATTCACTGAACCCTTCTTAATTGGAAAAATAAAATATGACTTTTTTTCAAATTCAAAACATAAGTATTTATTTTACTGGTCCACAAAAAGAACCGTGCATCAACATCACTGTGATCAAAGAACAAAACCATTAAAACATGATTTCACACCAAAACAAAAACATAATAATGAATATTTACTGCAAATCAGTGTGACTTCTGCAGTTAAGAAATGCGCGGCTTCATCTTGGCAAGTGCTACTCTCATGTCATTTTCGCAAAAAAAGTCTGTTCCTTTTCTTTGTTTTTATGTCCAGCATTTTACCTTTTACCTTTTTAGACTTGGTGGAACAGAGGTCTGTTTGGGCGGGCATTTTAGAGGAGTTAGATTTTTGGACAGGTGCTAGAATCAGAGATGATGAAATTAGGTATCAGAGGATTGGAGATAAGGGGATATTAATTGTATAGTGAGATGGCTTTTATGTTCTTTGTTCCAGGACAGTAAGTGATTTAAAGTTCAATCGAATGAAAAATAGTCTGGTGTTTAGTCTTTTCACAATTTCACATATTTCAGGTTGCAATGATGTGTTAATCCCATAAATGGATGCCTAGCCCCTTCCAGCCAATTCCTCAAATGCTGCTTTCCTAGCTAAAAATTAACGATTGCCCATATCATAATTCAGTTCATCAAAGGAGAATTTACAAGAGTAGTAAGCACAGGGGAAAAGCTGAGAAGTATTTTCTTGGTACCATCCTCTCTCAGCGCCAGTAACGGTTTTGGATGTGTCTATGTCAAAAAGGTATGTTGGGATTAGGATGACGCAGTATTGGAGCAGAGTTAAAATGATTCTTTAGTTCATTGAAGGCTTGGGTGGTATCAGTAGATGCAACGCTTTGTGGTTCCTCCCTTTACCATGACAGTGAGTGGAGCAGCAACAGTACTGAGGTTTCTGATAAATCTTCTCTAGAAATGAGCAAATCCTAAGAATCGTTGTAATTCCTTTACTGTAGCGGGTTGAGGCCAGTTTAGAACTGTCCGTACGTTTGCCCTTGATGTGCACAGACCAACACAGGGAACAACCCTGGAAATGTTGCCAGGGTAAACAAGACTTCACAAAGGGTTTGAATAGTTTTGAGTGATGAAGAGCAGATGTGCGTAATCAGTTCAGGTATGTGGGCTCTTGGGAATTGTAGTGTAATACTGAATGCTAGTGCCAAGGTGAATTAGACCTCTAGGTGGACGACTGAGGAATCTTCACCAGCGTTCGTGGCACAAGTAGTGAGTAAAACCATTTCTACTTAAGAAATCAGGCAACCATTCAGTAAATTAATATAAATATACGTAATTAAAAGTTGATTTCTTTTTGGAAGTGATTGATCGTAGGACTAGATAAATCAAATTTATAAATGGAAAAATTTGTCAATATTCAACAAAATATGACAAAAATATTGCACTACAGTACTTTAACGCTTAACCATGGAATTTTGTTTTGAAATGCTTTTATTTTGTACAAATTTTGTAAACATGAATGTAAGTGTGTTTGTGTGTGTGTGTGTGTGTGTGTGAACAAAAAAGCCTCTCTGGGTCAAAATGACCTGAACACAACATACTGAAAGGACAGATAGAAAAACTATGAATAAATACTATATTCCAATAATTTTGATTAAACAAAAATGCTGTAACCCAAACCAGACTGTTACTTCCAAGACTAGAGGTGAGCTGATTACATCAACAGTTCTCATTTAAAATTGACATTTATCAAAACTGAACTGAAGGTACCTGGTAGCTTTCTGACTGAGATGTTTTGTACGACTCATATTCAGAGCTTTCATAACATAAGAAGTCATAATCTGTCATGAAAAAAACAGGGTGGAGGTGGAGGAGAACAAGTGTAACCAAGTGAGCAGATGAGGCCCTTAAAAAAAATCACTTTTAAGTAATGCAGCATGCAAATGTAGACTGTGTAGGTGTGCGACAGTGAATGAGATGCAGAGAGGTACTTTACTGTAGTAAGGCAGAGTTGCTGACTCTCAAAAGAGCTGTTACATTTGCTTTTTATGAGAACACGAATTGGAAAAGAATCAGTACTCAGCTGCAGCAAAAACCACACAAAAAAAAAACTCTTTGAAGCAAGTGAAAAACTATTGTGACTAATACTTTTGTGTATCCTTTACACGAAAACTTAAATCTTGTTTTGAGGAGCTAATTTTTACTGAAAGAGCTTCTTGTCACCATCCACAACCCCAACAGAAAAATACACAGTTTTATCTCAATTAGCATGTAGAGTATGGACGGTGCTCATGAATGATCGATCAGATTCATTCTTTGATTGAAAAAGTGATTCGACAGGATCGGCTCCGTAGAGTCTGTGACTTGACAGTTTAAGACTTCTGGGACACAAACCATTCGCATTCACCCTCGCTCTCCTCTGCATTTCAAAGGATGCCATCGTAAAGCAGCCCCCACACACAAACACACACATACATACCAAGAACACAAAGAACTGTGCCATGTGACTTTAAACTTAGTTACTTTCCATTTTTAGATGTGTTGTGTTTTACCTATATCTATGCATGTTGTTTTATTATGACCATTTTAGGTGTGTGTGTAGTTTAGTGGCTTATAATCAGTAATTACCTATACATAACCAGGCCAATCTTCATGTTGCCTTCGTGTTAAGAGGTAATATAGCCACGAATGGTCTTAAAATCTTTGTCTTTCAATTTGCAGACCGTCTAGGTTTGTTTCACTGTGCTAGGATGCATCAGACTCTTTCTTTTATTCCAAAACCCAAAGGTCTACATTCTCAAAGTGGGCCATAAAACATGCTAATCGCAACAGACCAAGGACAAAGGGGAGTTTCCCGCTTCTCAGTTCCTTCACTCTGATTGGCTGTCCCAACTCTTAGAGGCGTGCTTTGTTTATTCCTTTATAAGCACCCGTAGGCCAAGGATCAACCTCTCTCCTCTTCTTGCACCAGCTTCTTCCAGCCCCTTTCTTCTTGCTCTTCATAACTTCCTCCTCTTGCAACTCTCCTCTGGCGCGGATTCTTGGATCCTCCTTCAGCGCCATTTTCCACAAAGGACATTACCAGATTAAGAACCCAATTTGAACTTACCGCGGACTCCAACGGACCCGCCCAGCAAGACGCAAACCTCGGACCAGATCGGAATTCACACGCACGAATTCCGACCAGCCACTGAACGAAACATAAGCAAGTAGCCCTTAAGCGATCTTTAAGCGATTTGAGTTTATACCAATAAGTTGGTCTGATTCCTTGTTTGTTCTCAAATAGGTTATTGTCTGTAATACTACCTTTCTTTGTCTCTCCCTCTCCTACTCTCTCTTATTCTCTCTTCTTCCCTTTTTCAATTCATCTGTGTATGTTTGTCTACTGTTTGTCGATTATTAAAATATATATATTCACACGTGATTGCCTCTGAATTGCTCATCCATAAGTCACTTTAATGGTGACCGATCCTTGTTACAAATTAATGGAAAGATCTTTCTTTGTGGCCAAAAGAAACCTTTCCTTTTTATAGAGTTTATAAGGTCAATATTTGCTGGACAAATTATCCGTCCTTTGAACTCTTTTCTAGAATTAAAGAAAATTCTACAAGTCGAATCAAGCCATAGATATTAATAATTGTTATAATCCGTTATAATTAATTGTTAATATCCAAATTCCCCTTTGTGCAGATTTATGTGTGTTCGATCACAAAACGACTCACGCACACATAGATCCGCACCATTTCCCTTAGGCTTAGAATCGCTACAAGCATAACTTATACAAGACATTTAATCGTTATTGAGAAAGCACACTTTAAAGAATGATGTAATATGACAGAATGCTACAAGTGCATTTAAAAATAATTATAATTATGATGTACAATAATTGGATATTCATTCAGAGATTTAAAAATTTAAATGTTATTAAATTAAATGTTCGTAGATTAAGTATAAATGAGCATTAGATTAGTGTCTTCATTACTGTTTTCATACATAATCTACATGTAAAAATGAATAACATGAGAAATGAGCATCATTTCTCATGTTATTGAGGACATGAGGAAAAATAGAAAAATAAAAAAGTAATATTGCCCAGTAACCATTATGGTACTGATATATTGTAAATCACTATTAACAAAATGTTCAGTTACCAATAAAATCGTGGAACCATATGTTGTATAGAATACGGTTTGCAACAATATTTTGAAGCATTCTTTATTGTCTTTGTGGGGGTGCTATATATGTGTCAGGAGTGCGTGCAGGAAGAAGAAGTGAAGACTAAGATGAAGAACTATAATACGTTGAATATTTATTTAAATAACAAGGAGCTACGAGAACCGACCCAGACTAAGCCAACACAAGGCTTAAATACACAGAGGATAAGGGAAGCAGGAACAGCTGACGGGACTGATGAGGCAATTAGTGCAGACACAGGTGAGACAGATGACATGAGGAGCGAGCAAAAAGGGAGTTAATAGGATGTTAAACAATGTTAAACATGACAACCACGAAGACAGGGATGACAGAACCGTGACAATATGTCTATGTGGTGTTTTTAATCCTCTTTCAGACAAACCATGCGAAAATTCATAAGTCAACACCCTGAAGTCTTAAAACTCCAGTGAACCAAACAAAGTCTGATTTGAAATAACTAGTGTTTCTTCCATCACAAACAACCTTGTAACCAATCATGTCAACATTTAGGCAGACTTTAGCATATCATTGACTATTCTCTGAAGCAAGAGAGTTTCAAGAGAAGCCAGGTTATCCTGCTATGGTTTTTTTGTTTTTGTTTATTTGACCGTATAGTGGTTGAATTAAGTTTATGACATAATAATTAGTTACATTCATATAGCGCTTTTCCTGAGCTCAAAGCGCTTACATAGAAGGGGGGGATTCCCCTCAACCACCACCAGTGTGCAGCATCCACCTGGATGATGAGACGGCAGCCATATTGTGTCAGAATGCCCACCACACACCAGCTTAATGGTGGAGAGGAGACAGAGCAATGAAGTCAATTAGAGTATGGGGGTGATTAGGAGGCTGTAATGGACCAAGGAAAATGGGCAGATTTGGCCAGGATGCCAGGGTTAAACCCCTACTCTTACAAAGGACATCCTGGGATTTATTTTTTTTATGACCACAGAGAGTCAGGAGCTCAGTTTAACGTCTCATCCGAAGGATGGTATGATATGATTAACTATATACCTTTCTCCACTGACATTCTGTATTATTCAACACATTTCTAAGGATGCAGATTTTTAGAGGGCAGATTGGGTTTGTGCAACATTAGCAACATACACTTTATCAACTTTATTCTTTGTCTGTTTGAATATATATATAAAGAAATGTCTAGGGGAGTAACATTGGACAACCAATGAGATAATATAGATAACATCACATAGGAATCCTATACGTGCAATAACAAGTCTTTATGGCCAGTGGTCCAAGTTTTACCACAGATATCTTAGGAGCCTACTGACCCTAATGTTCCTTTACCATAGAAGTGGAGATTCATCTCCATGTTCACCTAACGGTCCATATACAGATGTTGACATCTAATGTCTTGGGACTTTCAGAGAACACAGAAATCTCTTCATGTATTTTCAATGTATTAGTTTTGATACTAATACATTGTCTTTCTAATACTAATACTTAATCTCTCAAATCTTACAGGATCTCTGAGCTGAGTTAAAAAAAGATTTAACATTTAATTTTAGTCATCACAAATGAGTTTTAAGGGATAAAATTATTGACCACAGAGGAACTTTAAAGTCTGAAAAAATGTATCACAGGCTTCTCTACTCTATGTCTCAAATTAATAAAAGTTTTATTCAGGGTGGCATAATGTAGCATATGATAATGATATTTCAGAATGCCACAGTTCTTGTTGTTGTTGCTGTTGTTTTATCCACCTTCCACAGAGGTGCCAACATTTCATCATAGTGCAACATTACATCAGGGTAATAAAGCCGCTTCCTTCCATGTTGTTTATCTTCAGTAATAAACTACAGAGCTCCATACCAAGTTCAAGGTCTGTAAAGAAATAAGACTGTATAACTGTGATCTACTACTCCCTGGTTTACCCATTGTAAATCAAAGGGAGGTTTGAATATGTCCCAAAATGTAATTTTGCATAGTAATGCATTTGTAATGTAACCACTAACGAACACTACCGTGTTCCTTTACTTCCCAAAAAAACAACAACTGTATATTATACAATATAAATCTTGTATAGATTTTTTTTGTTGCCACTCAGTTTTTTTCACCTCAACAGTTCAGCTGTTTTTCTAACATGTCTGAAATAACTTTTTTAAGTGCATTAAAAACTACAAGTGAAATGCAAACAACAGAAGCAAGCACATTCTTTCTATTTACAAAGCAATAATGGAGATTCTAGATTCTTCCCTGGTCTGAAGTAACAGTCAAATCAATTGTTATTTATACAAAGCAATTTTAAAACAACCATTGTTGATCCAAATTCTTTACATAAAAAATAAATCAAAATTTAAGAGAGAAAATAAAGAGGAAAAAGACAGATTTAGAGGTTAAAATCAAGTATCAAAATCAATCAAAATTTATATACATATCCTCAAAGTTTAGCTGACTACATACACAGAATCCCTTGAATGCTAGAGTAAAAATAAGTCTGTAAACCAGATTTAAAAGCATCCAGTGATGGAGAGTCCCTAATGTTCAAAGGTGGACTGATCCAGAGCTTTGGGGCTACTGCCGAGGAGAAAGCTTGATCACCTTTTGATTTACAAAAAGGGGCAGATAAAAGTAACAATAATAATAATTGTCACAGGATACTAGCAAGAACAAGACCTAAGCGCAGAGATGAGCGTAAAGGATGATTTATTATAAATAAACACAAAATGAAGACACAAAAGAAACTGCCCAAGATGGGGAAAATGTTAACTAACTATAAAGCACACCACTCATAAACAAACGGATGACAAGGCATAGAAACACAGATCAGGACGATCACAGAGAAAATCCAAGGAATGCAACAAGAATGACAACAACGCAATACAGCAAACACACAGGGATTAAATAGGGAATACGTGAGGAAAGGTAAATGTTAGCTTAGATGCAAGTCTTCCAGGTCTTGATGCAGCAAAACAACCTGCCGCATCACAGATGTCATGAAGAGAGGCTCCCGAAAGTAGAGCTTTAGAAGTGGTCATACTCCTAGTGGAGTGAGCCCAGACAATCATAGAAGCCTCGACTACCCCTTGTTCATCCTCTGCTTAGATGCTTTGGAAACCTTTACTGGGTGTCCCATAACATACTAACGACTGGTCAGTTTTGCGTATCCAACACCCTGACTGGTCAAAGACTCTTCTCTAAGTCTGATGTGTCATGGAGAAATCAAGTCATCAGTGGGTTTCTGCCTAAAGACACAACACCCATTGGAGTGTGATAAGCAGCTAGGTCGCCATATACACCTTAGAGTGGAGGGGGATAACCCTGCGGAGAAATTCTCCTGTAGGATCTCCATCACTGTACCAACAGGGTAGTTAACTAGTCCAGCTGGGTCCCTCCGCACCATCAAGTGACCACACTCCACTCCACTCTACTTCCTTTCAAAGGAATCTGTATTCACTCCAGAGAATCATACTTCTCTGGAGTAAAGTATGGTCTCAGCAACATCGGTTGAGAGACCTGAGTCGTTGAGCTGAGGTCCCTCAGGGGCTATGCCAATAGCTCCCATAACTCTGAATGAGGGTGAAGGATTGTGCCCCCTGCTTGGGACAGCAGGTCCAACATGACTGGAATCTCTCAGGGAGACCCATTGAGTAGGGACACAAGAGCAAACAGGGGAAATGTGTACAAATGCAACCTCAGCCATGTCTGCACCATAGCTTCCATCCCAAGAGGAACTGGATGACTGAGATGTAAAAAAGTATACTTCCATTTTGACAAATCTCCTCCTCAGGGTGAAGTCTCCATTCCCTGGTTCCCAGCTCCCGTCTCAACAGGATGGCTGCTCCCTTGTTTTGTTGCCCAGGGGTATAAACTTCCCTCTTTGTGACCAACTTCCCTTGGAACGACAGGAGAATCCAGTGAGCCAACTTGTATGATGGCCTCGACTGCAAGAGAACACTGATGTGTTGTCAACTTAACAAGCACAGGATGGGCTCTCTCTAATGCAGTGCTTCTCAATTATTTTCTGTCGGGCCCCCCCTAGGAAGAAGTAAACATTTCACGCGCCCCCCTCCCCCTATTTTGGAACTTTCGCTTTATTGTTTCCATGGCAACGCGTCATGCTTGTCACATGACAGACCGCAGTCACAAAGAGCGCTGTTTGATAGATGTTTCACATTTATTTAGTTTTTTTCTTTTTTATTCAAAATAGTCACCAACTTGTTGGCTCTGTTATCAACTACCTGATATTCAGATTCTCGGATATGTGGAAGTAAATGTTTGTCGCTTAAAAAACCTTTATAATGATCAAGTTCTCTGAGCGCCTTTTTTAGATCAGTGCCAGATGTGTGAATTTAGTGGTTGATCACGTAACACATGAACACCTGTGTGATCGTACACGTCAACGGGTGAAGGGTTTGTTATCTGAACTTCATATCTGCTGCTCTTGTTCAGTGCAAGAAAACCTACTCCCTGACAAAAAAAGCATGTTCCCCACGGTCACGCGCGCCCCCCCTGGCATCGCTCCGCGCCCCCCCAGGGGGGCGCGCCCCACTATTTGAGAACCACTGCTCTAATGTGTGGGAGGAAGATTTTGCAGGAAACATAGCCATGACTTCTAGGCAGCTTGTGTGCAAAGAAAGATGATGGCCCTGCCACATATCTAGAACCGAACGACCACTCAAGATTGCCATTGTGAGGTATGCATCCTACATTAGCATTACGCAATGACAATGAATGCCCAGAAGTTGCCTTGGGAAAGAAAACACTGATTTTCCACAATATAAATAAGGTATGTAACCATTATCATCGAATCCCAGACCACACCTAAAAAAGTGGTCTCTAAGCTGGAAGAAGCACACTCTAGCTGGTGTGGAGCCTTACCCCAACTTTCTCATATGGGTGAGAATTACATCCCAATGCCGGACTGCCAAATTCTTTGATTTAGCTAGAATCAACCAATTGCTGCGCCTAAAGGAAGAGCCCAATATTGGTATGCTTCACCCCAAGAGCTAACATCATGAACTTCTTATGTTGTTGAAGGATTAATATGTGGAAGTATGCGTTCTTGAGTTCTATTATGAAAATTCACGTCCTTATCTCCTGCCACATGACCAGAGCCTTCTTGGGACTTACCATTTTAGATGGAACCTCGTTGAACCTGGGCGGGTGAGATCCAAACTGAATTCTGTAACCCTTTTCTACTGTCAGCAAGAAGCATTGAGGTATATTACCACAAGAGAGTGTTAATGGGCTTTATTAATTCTGTGCATGACTGCTTTGTTGTTGGAATTGACTAAAATGCTATTAGTTGTCTATTCATGAGTGGTGCTTGATTTAATATGAGAACTGTCCATTTTTCTTTTGCACTGAGAGATGGATGGGCTAGAGTGTATGAAGATACCGAGGAGGATGGTGTGTGTGATCCCAGGGAACATGCTTTTTTTGCACCAAACAAGAGCATAAAGCACAGAGCGGCAGGTATGAAGAGCAAATAAAAAAACCTTGACAGTTTGATGTGTACGATCACACCATACGATTAGAAGGTTCAGTAATTCAAAATTCAAACATGTTTTCGTGCGATCTGGCGTTGATCCAGAAACAGACGCGCTCAAAGCTTGTCTTAAATCACAACGATTCAGTGTTCTCAACCACATAAGGTTTATTTTAGGTTTCAAACATTTAAATACTCATAATTACTGACAAAACAATACATTTATAGTTTGAAAAATACACACTGATGTATATAAAAGAGGAAATGGCAGTGTTTTATTCAAATCAGATTGCATAGGTAACTATAAAGTTCACTCTACTCTTCTCTTACTTCACCTTACACTTACTATCATGTATTTTGAGAAAAGTGACTGAATTTACGTGCTGTAAATCCGATATATCAGATTTTCTGAATTGCAGCACAAACTAAAATGGCGGCAACCATCGTGGTTCATAGATCAGCTAACATGATCATTATAAAGGCTTTAAATTAGCAAAACTCATTCACTTCATATCACTCATCACTACATATTTGAGAATCAACAAGTTGGTGAATATTTTGAACAAAAATAAATAAATAAATAATTGTGATGCATCTGTCATACAGCACTTTTTGTTGCTGCGGTGTCACGTGACAAGAATGACGCATCACCATGGAAACAATAAGGGATAAAGTTCTGAAATAGGAGAGTTGGGGACGAGAAATTTTTACTTCTTCCTAAGGGGGAGAAACAGCAAATAATGGAGAATAATGGCACTTCATGCCGTCAAAAAAACGTGCCGTCCATTGTTTTTTTTTCATTTGAAAGCGGGAAAAATCAATATATTAGCTGTGTCATTGTTTAAGCCACGAGGTTCAAAGTGTGGAAAAAAAGTTGCAGCTTATAGTCCAGAAATTACAGTACTTAAAGTAAAGTACTTCCCCTAATTGGCCAGTCACATTTACACCTAGTGGACTCTCTCCAGTGCGTCTGCCCTTTCTTATGTGATCATTCATGTCCATCTGGACCTGTTTACTCATTGCTTTAAATAATCTGTTCCTTCATCATACCATCTAGTTTGCACCCACTTTCCATGACAATACCAAGAACGATAATATAACTATAAAGTAACTATAATAACTATATTAGCATTCACATCAACAGATTATAATGTTCTGTCTATTACAAGCATGCACTACAGTTTTGTAATTTGTCTCTTTAAATGCTTAAGCTCTTTAAACAAGATGGATTCTTATTGGCTGTCAATTTTTTCATAATTCGGCTATAAAAAAATTAAAAGATTGAATGAATACAACTATATCTTTATCGTTATCATTAAAATGATCCTCCTTTGTAAACAAGCAACATGAATAATTGTTCCTTTATGTACATTTTCCAAGGATTCACTGCCATTTCTAACAGCACCATAGAAGATACACAGAGTCAACATTGGGTTACATGGTTATTGTTGGGGATTATGTCAGATCATTTGTCTAGTCAGGGTTAAGGCCGGATTAACTAAAGGAAAGAGCAATGCTTGATGGGCAAACTGACTGTATAAAAGATTACGTGAAATTAGAATTTTCTGTTTATATATTTAAAATGACAATCAGGTCAAGGCAAAAAAAGTTTAGCAGATTATCTGAGCTCTATGAAGCATCCCAAAATGGCTCAGCTTTTCATGTGATTTCGAGAGATTTCAGAAAACGCTTTTCAGACAGTTTGGGGAAAAGGCAGGGAAAGTTTTTTTCACTCTAATGCAAATGATTTTTCACAATGGAATTATTAATGGAGTGTCAGACTGGCCAACTATTACTTAAAGAATATAAGACTTCAGCAGAGTTTGGTGCTGAATATTAAACAGATGAAATCCCAATGGATTTTTGTTAAAGAATTTCTATATCAAGTCTGTGAACCAGCACAATGGAACTGACATACATGCTGACTCCTCTGTCAAGAGTGGAAGACATTAAAAAGACAGCAGAAATTCATGGAAAGAAGGTAACACAGAAAGAAATTTCAATGGTATTTGCTTCCATGAAAATGTTGAATGTAAAGCAAGAAAAGATGGAGATCAACAGAAAAGAAGGAGTTGAAGGAAAATTTAATGGATGGTTTAGCCAAAACTATCCATCCATGGTGAGTAATGAATGACAGCATTTTCAATTTTGAATGAACCAACCCTTTAAGGACAACCTTAGCAAAGAAACGTTTCCCTCAAAGATGGTCTCAAAGATGTTTCCGAGTTGTTTTGAATTCCAGCTTGCATTCACATATGCAATCAAAACTGACAGGCTAAAACTGTCACAGTCTTGTTGTGTCCTCATATCACCTGTTGTTAATCAATTACCTCGTCTAGTCCTACAGGTGTTCCTAATGTGTGTTCTGGTTAAATTCCCTCCTGTGTCCCCATGTGAGCGTCGATTGTTAGAACTGTTTACCCTGTGTCTCGTCGGCTTCGCGTAGTGTGTGGATGTTCTGCCTGTGTTCTGTGTTTTCCAAGTTTTGCACTGATATGTGCCGCTTTTGTTTATATTTGGAGTATCTTCTGTTTGCGTTAGTTAATAAAGTAACTTTCAGTTGGATCCCAGCGTCTCTTTGAGTCTCCGCATCGCACACGCACATCTAAGTGTAACAGAAACAATCGACCAAGGTAAAGTCGCCTTCAAGGACTTTTTCCGAGGCTATATGGAGTCCCTTGCTCAAGTTCTCCAGATCGCTGAACAACACACTGACTTTTTAGAGTTTTCTTGGGAGTTCTGCCTCTTTGCCACATTCTCATCACTCGATGATGAGTCGCTAAAACGGCTGTTCTGGTTCGGGGCAAACCATCTCCAACTGAGAGACCTCCCTGACACTACCGGACTGAGCTGGCGTGAAGCCGTGTTCAAATGTCAGGCGAGCGTCTCGATCCGAGCCAGACAGCCAAGCCGGTTAGCCTTCTCACCACCACACACAGCACTCGTCAAGTCAGCACTCCCGAGCTCCGCCTCTAGTGAACCGACTCCCGGGCCAAGCGAACCGACTCCCGGGGCAAGCGAACCGACTCCCCAGGCCCCCGATGAACTGTGTTCCCAGGCCCCCGATGAACTGTGTTCCCAGGCCCCCGATGAACTGTGTTCCCAGGCCCCCGATGAACTGTGTTCCCAGGCCCCCGAGTCGGACCTCCCGTGGCCCGAGCCGCCCGAGTCGGACCTCCCGTGGCCCGAGTCGGACCTCCCGTGGCCCGAGCTGCCCGAGTCGGACCTCCCAGACCCTCCTCCAGATCTCCTAGACCTCCCAGACCCTCCACCAGATCTCCTAGACCTCCCAGACCCTCCTCCAGATCTCCTAGACCTCCCAGACCTCCTAGACCTCCCAGACCCTCCTCCAGAACTCCCAGACCCTCCTCCAGATCTCCTAGACCTCCCAGACCTCCCAGACCCTCCTCCAGACCTCCCAGACCTCCTCGCCCTGCCGGCGCCTCCGGAACTCTGGCCCCTCACCCAAGGACCACCTGGGCCTCCTGACTGTTTCCCGGGGAGGCCCCTCAAGAATTTTTTTGAGGGGGGGTAGTGATGTGACTTTGAGGGTGGGTGGGGCAACGGAGGCGGAGCCCTGTTCTCCGCCCTGGACTACTCTGACACCCTGGTGCCCTGTTCCCCCGGCGCCGCCCTGGACTACGGTACCAGCCTGGAGACCTCCATGACTCTGTGTAACCTCGGTCTCCAGGGTAACTGTTTACCCTGTGTCTCGTCGGCTTCGCGTAGTGTGTGGATGTTCTGCCTGTGTTCTGTGTTTTCCAAGTTTTGCACTGATATGTGCCGCTTTTGTTTATATTTGGAGTATCTTCTGTTTGAGTTAGTTAATAAAGTAACTTTCAGTTGGATCCCAGCGTCTCTTCGAGTCTCTGCATCGCACACGCACATCTAAGTGTAACAAAAACAATGTGTGCATTGGCCAGAGTCATTGCTGAAATTCCCAATCTAAACCTGTACATAATCCTAAAGGAAACAGTGAAAGTGCATGTGCCTTCAAACTGTTAAGGGGCTGTTTATTTTTTATAGCTTAACTTTGAACACAAAGCCATTCCATTATGTCAGTGGGCAGTGAAGCATCTGTTTGTGGTTGGTGTTGAACCCTCAGGAATGAAATGCAAAGGGATGTGCTTGACAAAGGAGACAACATCCCATGTCAGAAGCCTTATTAATGAGCATGTGTGGAGAAAAACCTGTGTATGCCCAGCAAGAAGTTTGAGTCTAAACCAAAACAAGGCAGCAGAGTTTCAGCAAGCAGTAATTGGAAACCTTTTGGTTTTGTCTCTCATCATATCACAACATGCTGGACTCAAGGGACTTGCCTGTCAATTTAGCAGATACTAAGTCTGTCTTGTAGATTGAGCACTATTTGAAGGAACAAAATAAGGACAAATAAAGCATATTGTCTGTTTTTTAATCATACAGTGAAGATAAAAATGTTTGAGTGCACACTGAATAACTGATTTCTAATATATGGATTATGATTTTATGATTTTCAAAAATGCATACAAAGAAATGCAAATAGTTTAAAGGACAATATTTAATGTTGCTGTTTAATGAAGCAAAAGACTGACAATGCAAATAGTAAGATATTTAAACGCTTTACTAAACTATACTGATAACTCTCATAGTTCTGTCTTGTCACCCACTTCCAGTTTTTGTGATTCTCCCAGTGTGTATCCATTCACCTGTCTCTTCATGAATCACCTCGACAGTCTTGTCACCTGTGTCTCATCATACCTTGTGTGTTTAAACCCTCATGTTTCACTCTGTCATGATCCGTTGTCGTTAATGTTTGTATGTATTTTATGTTGTGTTACTCCCCGTGCTTATCCTGTTGGGCTGTTTATATCCCGTTAGACTATTTCATCCCATTGGACTTTCATTTCTGTTTTGCACAAGAAAGGTCCTTTTGTCTTGTATTTAAACTGTTTATTTTGAGTTTATTATTAAAGTAATCTTCAGTTATTCCATGTCAGGGTTCTGTCACTTTAATCTTGCTTTCTAATGTTTTGGTGACAGAGCTCTGACACTGTCCTATTGTCATGTCTTTGTGGGAGCATGCTCTCTGTGTAGCGTTTTGTGTACGAGTCATGTGAGTGGATGTGGTTTCGAGCTTCGCTCGGGCCGTGCACTCTCCAGATTGCGTGCATTATTGTGACCACACTGGCCGCGTGCTTTCATGTTGTGCAGTTTTTGTTTTCACTAGTTGCGCGCTGTCTTGTCTTGGTTCGTGTGGACATGCGGCTATAGTACTAATGTAAATACATACCGTTTTTATGAAATAAATAGGTCAAAGTGTATTGATAAATATTGTTTAGTACCATAAAATTCCCTCAAAATAAAAGAATATTATAAATATGTACCGTATTTATTCGAGTATAACGCGCAAAATTTTCTACCAAAAAAATAAATCAAAGTTAGGGAGCGCGTTATACAGTCAAAGTCAAAGTCAGCTTTATTGTCAATTCTGCAATATATACAGCACATACATACAGAGAATTGAAATTCTGTAACTCTCAGACCCAAGGTGCAACCAGGTTACATTAACAGTAACAACAGCAAGAAAATATATATATATATATATATATATCAACAACACCAAAAAAAAAAATATATATAAAAATAAATAAATAATAATAGATAAAATAAAATTGATTAAGGAAATAAAGAGATAAAGGCTGGGCTGGGGTGGGGTGGGGTTTGTTTTGACGACCGGTCCTTTGAGGGCGCCGGCGAATTGTGAGTTCGCGCTGCGCATTTTACAGGCTGCAGCCTCTCACTGTACGCGAGGGCGAAGAAGAAGAAAAAACGTCCCCTCGCCGCTTCATTTCTTCGCCCACACGTAACGGAGAAGACAGGCATTTTTTGTTTTTTGTGAAGACAGGCATTAGCAATAAAATGGACGGCCCAGAAGATGACCTGCTGTGGAATTCAGACGCAGAAGAAACCGGAGAAACAGATGTTCCTGTCAACTGGGACACTGATGAAAACATAACTCCAGAAGAATGGGAGCAACTCTTTAGTGTCTCTGATGAGGAATCTGACGTTGAATGATTTTAAATAAATATTTTTACCGCTAATTCTATTTCGGTATTGTGTTCATTAGTTTATTGACATTTATGTCAATAAATATATGTTATATAATTTATATATGTTAAATAAGTATATGTTATACAATAAATAAATGTTTTTTATCATGGCGGCACGTGTTCAACAACGTTTTTTTGTCAATTACAATGCTTGGTGTGAAACAAAATTTTATACCGATTTTTTATCGAAAATTAGGGGTGCGCGTTATACACGTGTGCGCAATATACTCGAATAAATACGGTAATGGAAGTAAAACATTTCATTAATTGCGCTAATTAAAAGAAGCAGCATTAATGATATTCAGCCATTAACGACCAGTAAACCCACCAAGTGTGAGTCACAAATGAACAGTGGTACAAGGTTAATGCATCCTGGCTGATTAAATGTATGTAAACTGAAACCAAACAAAACAATAGTGCTTTCAACAGTCTCTGAGTTTTGCATATCACAATATCTGTGTTCTGGATGTATCTTCTCGTTAGCAAAATAAACAATAGATACAAATACATACATAGACTATGAATACATTTGCAATTTGAAGTTGCAAAAGACCAAACATATACTCATTGCATTGCCTTTTTTCCTTGTGGGGGGCAATCCAAATATCTGTAAAGATCTGTACCATCTGGTTATGATGGATCAAATTGTTCTCTGAAAGGAAAACTCTGAGCTTTTATTTGATGCATCAGAGTTTGCATGTGCATTACATTATGGATAACAAACTCAATATGCATTCAGAACTGTTCTGTGTTATTCTAAAAATTCCCAAAAAATTAATTTCAGTTTTTTGGAAACAAAGTTCTAAGCTTTGAAGACACAACAAGATAAAGTTAGTTCTAAATGAATCCATGGTGTTTATTTATTTTAAGTATTCATTAAAAAAGCATATCAGTTGCAACTTCCTCCTTTAATTGCCAAAACATGTAGCAGCTTCCTGTACATATTTAGTTACACACTTTTCAGGCCTGGGACTTAAATGTCCCAATTAAACTAAGGCTTAATCCTGGCTTAATCTAAACCCCATCTGTGAAACCAGGACTGGGTCTGTTAAAGCAACTTTTCAGACACACACATACACATACATGGAATGGATTTCAAACTAGCTATATTAAAAGCTTATAATAGAAGTGTTTTTTTTTTTTAAGTGGAAAGTTGGTGCTTGATTAGTTGAATGTTTGCACAAAGTCTGACTCTGATTCACTTCTCTGGTCAGTATCATATTTCCCACAGTGCCTCACTTGCCTTTTTCACGGTGCCTTTTTGGATTGGGAGAAAAACACTGAAGGACCTCCTGTGTGACAGATCTGGAGGATCTCATGGGATGATCTTCCAAGATAAACTCTCTAACAGTAAACGGCACACAAAAACAACAATCTTCTCTCCAGGACCAACATGGACCCCTTAGTGTTGAGAGATTGAAGATTCTGTAGAATTTTGTGCTGGTTTGACAACCAAAAATATGTGGGGGATGACTAATATAAATGCACATAAATTTGTACAACAGAGCATGCCATGGCTTCTTCACACATAATTCACATAACTTTAAAATAATAATAATACTGTGGTTTAAAAAAGTATTCTTAAAAAAATAAAAACATTCTGCAAGCACATAATGTTCCTTGTGATAAGTGTGTATTTTCTGGCCTCTAATTCAATTCAATTCACATTTATTTGTATAGCACTTTACACAATACATATTTCAAAGCAGCTCTACAGAAAATGCATGTGTCTACATTACAATCTAGAGTGACTGTGTCCAAATTATGTATTTTAGAAATGTACACATACAAATATCTCAGTTAGCTAACAACGTTTTAATTTAAACATTGTATTTATTTAAGGGAGTAACAATGAGCTTATTGAAGTAAGTATATATGTCTGATTCATGAGAGGATCAAAACTGGAGCGGATGTACAGTTACCTCAGGAGGGGCATCTTGAGATAAAACAGGAAAATACATAACTACATTAAAAGGTATATAATCATTAATTCAGCTTAGAAGTACCTCCCATTTAGAAATACAATACTGTGTAAAAGTAGTACAATTTAGCAACTTTTAATACATAATTATAATTCTTATGACGTTTTGATGGAAGTCATTCAGAAACATCCTGTGGAATTGCTTAAGCCTAAAATTAGTTTAAATGTATACTAATGTAGACAAGTATGCTGTATTTAGCATGCTACAACATATTCAAGAAACCACCCAAGGCATTAAACTCTATTATTATTATTAAGCCACAGACATATTAACATAACATGCAGAAGTTGTAAATCCATGGCTCTATTGGCTTGTTATTTTCATTTGAAAGTGTAGACTAAAAAACAAGGTTAAAAGTTCCTTTTCTTTTTATAGATTTTTTCTGAAATTGTATACAGTGATGGCACACAGATGCACAACAGAAGGCAAGACTGTACCAGTGCTATTCTACAGTGCCCAGGCATCTGTGTGTGGCATTTTTTGTTTACAGTATCTATTGCATTGAAGGGTTGATGAACCTTGTGTTCTTATAAGCCAACTATTTCTGTGCTCTCATTTCAACTCTCAGCTCAAAAAAATTGTTTAAAAAATGTCTGCAAGGGTGTGTGTCAAACCATGTCATGGGGAGGGTTGGGGAAAGATGAAGATGAGTTGCATGAAACTAACTGAACAAACTCAGAGCTACAGGAGCTACTCTGATTGAGCTACAAACTGATTGAGCTACAGGAAAGTTGTTGGCTTTTTTTTTCTTTTTCTTTTTACGTTAACACCTCAGTGTGAGGATCGGGAAAGAAGGTGGGCCCTGACGTAGAAGTTGTGCTCTAGAAGAAACAAACTTTTCATCTATTTTATTTTCGCCCTCATCTAAGCTGGCCAGACAACAGCCTGAGTCACAATTCATAAGCTGGAGAGTGAAGTGGCGAGTCTTCATCTTCAGCCTTGATGCTAATATCATCCAGCTCCTCAGAGATGCCTCTACCAGGATGGAAGTAACCGCAGCGTGTGCTTCCAGATCCTAGGAGAGGATGTTGGACCTAACAGGTGAGGGAAGAGATAAGGCCAGGTCACTATTTAACCCTTCTGATAGATCCCTTTGCGATCCCCAGGACAAAATCACTGCTGTGCCTCAGCAACAGAGGGCCACGAGCCTAGACGGCCTCCTCAAAAACTCAAGGGAGCATGGTATTATGAGCACAGCCCTTTAGCACCCTCGAGCGCTGACTGTGAGTGCTCCGCTTCCAAGCAAACAACACAGATATTGTGTGCATCCCTGTTCGTAATGAAGTGAAGACAGGGAGAAACACACAATCTGAATTGATTGCTCGCCATTATTGCTATTTGTTGGGATTCCCTGTTCTTTTTAAACTAGCTTGGGATCTTTCAGCAAACACAGCGCTTAGTATCACATTGCTTACTAAAGACACGTTAAGCTGCGGCTTCCAGTTTCCGGCATGCCTTTATAGCTTCTTGGTTCATGACGTCATCATTCCAATCATGTATTCACACTAGTGATTCGATTTCATTGTGCTGCACAGCACATTTACGTGAATAGTGCAAGTTCTCTTGAAAGGGAACCAGTTTGCTCAAACTAATCTCAAATTTTCCTGGGTGGCAACTGAAACCTGGTGGCAAAGAAAATCTATAGACCATGTAAATCGATTACAAATGACCACAAAGTAAACAAAAATACTTCTTCATTCAACCAAGACCAATTACATCACATAAACAGAATTCTTTCAGCTTGATGCATGTATGAACTGTGGTTAGGTTTTAGGCAAAACGCCCCATCTATTGATGCAGCCATGGCCAGACAGAGATAAGAGAGTCACAATCAAACCCCCAAAACAATATCAATTCCAAACACTCCCTAATCAGCTGATGCTGAACACTTATTCATCACCATGAACAATCAACTGAAGAATGATGAGAGTGCATCAGTGTATTATTAACTGAGACAACGGAGAATTTCACAAATGAAAAAACAACAGCTTTACATGCAGTGGTAGCCCGTCATAGTAAGCAAAATAAGTGGTTGCATAGGGCCTCTGTGGCCATCAGGTGCCACATGCCAGGTGTACTACAATAGTGATGCTTGGTAATATTAACTTGCATGTGCATTATGTCTGAAAATGAAAAGGAGGGACTGTATATTGAAGAGAAATAGGAAAAGTCAAAGTTAAAATAGGAAAGAAAATTAACAAGAGATGGGCTAGTGATGAAGTTTAAAAAGATGTTGTTGCTGCACTGTCTCTATCTGTACTATCTTGGACAGTTCAAAATATGTTACGTATTTTAGATACCTTATTATCTGAATTTCTTAGGTTTTTAAGTCTAAACATTGTTAACATGTTCGCCTGTGACTATTAAACATTTGACAAAATCCCAACAGAACATTCAAACCATCATTCTTTGCGGCAATCTAGAGTGAGCAGTTGTTATGAATAGGGATTATTTATAAATTAATAATCTTATAAGATTTTAAATATTATATTGTGTGATGTCATGCTGTACATGACTGTACATGCAGTAGATGATTGTCTACATCATCTGGGCTGTTTTACATATTTAGAGGATGCTAATTCAGGGGATGCATTTCAAAGTAGGAAGGCATCAAGGCACCTTCAAATAAAATGTTCGCTTCACTTCCTGCCTCCTAAGATACCTTCACCTAATCGATTTTTGAAAGCAGCATAATCGCCTTTCATAAGCCCATTCTACACAGATTGTTGATTCCAGAAAATTGATAAGTGTCTTCTGGTTGAACACAAACACGTCCCAAGATGGGGGCTTAGTAACATTGCTCAACAGTCTGTAGGGGCAGGACCAAGGCCGAAAAGGGTGTTTCATAGTGATGATGTTGAAGCTGAGATTGTTTCCCAGCTTGGTGGTATGGGGCACAATGTGCCAGTTTATCATCAAATTAAAAAAGAGAGAGAAAAAGTGGATCATAAGCAAAGTTAAGATACTGCAGAGACATTACACATCATGGCCTGATATCATGTGTCTTTATGTGTATGAATGCAATCATAGATTTCAGAAAATCACTGGCAGTCTGAATGAACCAAAATACTCCTTTGAATCCTACAAAATTACCTCCAGCAGGCTACTGGAGTGTATGTTTCTGACCCAACTATCAGAGACAGACTTCATGAGGATGGTATGAGGGCCAAACGTCCTCTATTGCAGTGTTTTCAACCACTGTGCCACAGTACACTGGTGTGCCATGAGAGATCGTCAGGTGTGCTGTGGAAAATTATTCAATATCATCTAATTGGTCTAAAAAACATTTTTTTATTTGATTCCCATTCAAGATACTTTGATAAGAATGACTGTATATTGTTAATATAGGCTACAGAGTTCAATTTTTAACAGTTTTGGTTGATGGTGTGGTGATGGTCTGATAGATAGATAGATAGATAGATAGATAGATAGATAGATAGATAGATAGATAGATAGATAGATAGATAGATAGATAGATAGATAGATAGATAGATAGATAGATAGATAGATAGATAGATAGATAGATAGATAGATAGATAAAATTGTGCTCTGTTGATGAAGAAGGCCAGTAAAACCTGCTGGATAATTCTACTAATTTGGCTGGTCTATGTTGCATTTGTACTAAAAGACTTTCTTTATTTGTGAAAAGTGAAATTGGAGATTAAGAGAAATATTAAATTGTCCAGTGAGTCTATTTTATTCGTAACAAATATTTTGAACGTACATGATGTCTTTATTACATTTTCCGGCTCCCTAAAAATAAGATCTGGCCTAGAACACTTGAATGCAGCATGTAGTGATGCTTGATAAAAACACCATGGAATGCTGTGTCATTATTTGAAAGCATTAGTTTTGTGCAGTAGCCATGAAATTGTCACAAAAACAGTCTGAGCATACGGTTTTGTTTTTTCAGCAAGGGTAATTTTTGTTCTGTTCGGGCAGATAGTTCTGCTCGGCCAATGGAAAACACTTGACTTGAAAGAAGTGCTGTGATGTGTGTGCTAGCCTGTGAAGATTAGCATTGCATGACTTGCTTTGTACTGAATGTTTGCTTCTTAAACAAATATTTGAACCATCTCCTTATTTGGTTTAGTTTATTTCAACTATATAGCTGTATTTGTATTTGTTTAAGACTTATAGTTTGTGGATTGATTGAAGGTTTAAAAACAGTGAATACAAGATATTTGATGAGTTAATGAGCAACCCAGTATCATTTGCCTTTAAAGGTAATATGTAACATAATATAAACTCATGCTCGTCAGTGGCGCTGAATTGTGGTCGAGAGTAGGCGTGTGTCGCAAACCCCTCTACAACCCCCCCCCCCCCCCCCCCCCCCCTCAAAAAACTCGTATGTTAGGCTGCTCATATCTCGAGGTACCAACTATATAATGTTCTTTCATTAAATTTTCAGGATGTTGCAGAAATATTTTTAGTTTGATTTAAGTAAATTGTCAACACATTTGCATTATATAGGACAAAATATATATTTTGATACAGAAAGTAAAAGCAATTTGTTTGTTGATTTCTCAGTAAGCTTTACTTGATTTCCCAGTAACGCGCTGGCATTTTTATTACAGGAGGTATTGTTTAATTTTTGCAGGTTTGATTGGTGACACTAGTCCCACAGAATTGTTTTTTTTACATTGTATTTTCGTTGCTTATTTGCATTACAATTTTAGAATTAAAAAATTTGAAGTTATGGATATGGGTGTATAGCTGTCTGAGAGCAGAGCTGGCAGTACTCCCAGACCTTAGTCCTTTCAAGCAGTTATCATGCAGTGTAAACATCAGGGGTTGTCGAGCAACAAGCAGACAGAACTTGGTTTTTATTCGCCAGTGAGAGTAGTTAATCTCTTGTATGAAACCAATAGAATCAATAGAATCTCTCACAAAGTCATGCCAAACACCCTTTGTGTTTCTGTTACTTCCTTGCACTGCCTTTCTTATCAGATACAAAGAAATGTATAAATGAGTTATCATATAATGAACCTTGATAAGTGCTAGAAAATATTTTGTATCTATCTGGTTTATCAGATTAGTGTCACACTGATTTTCATTAGGCTCAACACGAAATGACACAAATGTTGCCATGAGATTTGAAATATCAGCTACACCGGCACATGGAATTGTGCTCTTTTAATGGTGGTGGTGGTGGATGAGCTGCACTCTAAAGCTCTGTGTGAAATATCGTTCACAGCCAGATAAACAGATAAATGGAAGTGTGTGAAATAACTGACAAGTGTTGCAGAGTAGCCCGCCCACATTACTCCTCTACCATTAATATCATATTCATGCAATTTTTGAATTATATCCCTGGAGGTTTAAAATATTTTTAAAACATCTTTACACAAATCTGACATGCTAGCATTACTGGGTAAATTAGGGATTTGGGACTGATTTCTAATTGCTGCAGAGAGCAAGTGTTACATGGTAATGTTGCCATCTAGTGAGAGAATGTTGAAAAGCAGTGGAGCATGATAAACATGGTTTAAGAGTAAAGGGGTTGGTGAATGCTTTTGACTTTTAATATCTGCTTTTTACAGTAAAACTTTCAAATCAATAACTTTATTTTATTTGTCTTTTATAACTAAAGAAAAGAGAATATTTCTTTGTGCCCTTGAGTCCTACTTCATATCATTGAATGTTTGAATAAATCTCAACACTTCAGCAAAGTTCTGCATATGTGGCTATCAAGGACAAATGGCACGTTTCTATTCTTAACCAGACACAAGCTCCTTTGGAAGAGCTAAAAGAAATGTTTTACATATCTCAGAGTTTGAACAATATTTATGTTTTTTGCATTGAAATTGCTTAAAAGCCTTCATTTAGGTAGTGCTAGAGCCTATAGGCTACCTGTCCATATATTACATAATAAACTATGAGAAAGTTTATTTATCGAATTTCCTGACTAGTTAACTTTAGTTTTTTATAATACACCATACTTTCATCCAAACTGAATATTAAAAAAAAAAAAATGAGTAAATCATCTATTTATATTTTATTTTCGCACATGCTCCAGTTCTAGTTTAAACTCAGTAGACATACTTATGTGCATTTTCAGCACTTCAGAAAATCCAATTGTTTTGTCTATAAAAAGCATGTTTTCACTTTAAATGAGCGAGCAGCACAGCAAAACTAGACGCTGAAATCCCCGATTCATTGCTGCTCGCACACTGCTCCTGCTCTCGGTCTGAATGCACACATTGGTTAACATGCACAGTAATGTATGTGAAAAAAATGGCTATTATGCTCACCAAAGCTGCATTTACTTGGCCAAAAATACAGCAATATCAGTCATTTTGTGAAATGTAATAACTTATTTTTTTCAATCTGTGACAGTCTTTAGAAAATGTAATGGCAGGTCCAAAATCATGACTGCTACATATATACAGGTATATCGCCCAGCCATAGTTTGAAGTTTGGCTGCCACTGAGTGTTACAATGACTCAAGGTCAGTTAGCTGTCAATAGACCACAGCTATCAACTGGATGATCATGACACACAGCTTAACACTCACCGGTGAGAGGCAGACTGGAAGACAGGGAGTGAAAATGGATGTGTCATCGCCTTCGATTATGGGAAGTTAGAGGTGTGTGCAGGGAGATGCTTTGCCCAGCCTAAACTGACCTTTGTGGGGTTTTCAATGCACTGATGATGAATGAAACTCTTGAGTGAAGGACAGGTCTATAGACTGAGTGTGTGTGTGATGATGTGGTGCCGTTGGTCTGACTTGAGCTGTATTTTTTTGGTGAATTTTAGTGGACTGATTTAATCAGTTCAGTTTAAAAATTAATTTGAGCTCAAATAAGAAAAGCAAAATTTGTTATCTCTTTGCCAAACAATAATGACAGTCACCTTTTCACTGTTCTTTGAATAAAAGTGGTCTAAAATGGCATAAGTGATCATCCAATAACTGCACCCACTTAATTTATTAAAAATGAGTAATAAATCAAAACTTGCAAAATGGACTTGCTGAAATGTATGCCTCCTTTAGGGCTGAAATCAGATAACTTAAGAAACGTTTTCACCTCATCAAAAATGTGACAGTTTAAACAGTCTTATTAGATTTGTCATTAATAATACATATGGACAGATGGCTGAAGTTTCAAGTGGTTGTATCAGATGTCATTTAAAGACAGACTTGGCTAAAGTTATTTTTCTTCCAATGGACAAAATTGCGTTTAACTTTTATTAATTCCCAAAATGTGTCTGCTATATTCACAAAAGTTATGGTCCTTTAGCAAAGCTTTTATATTTCATATTGTTTTTGGGTGGTTTTTTTTTTTGTATGATTTGCTCTGTGAATTGAACACCAAAGTTTCACGTGATAGGCAAGTCAGCAGAAAAGTGCAAGACTTCAGCTCCCAGGCCTGAATAAGTTCCAAAAATCCTCCAGTGGAATCTGATCCAAAATAATACCCTTCTGAACTCCTTAGAACAACAAAAGCCCTTGTGCTGGTGGGGTGACCAAATGTAATCTTCAAATGCGGGAGGGCTGGCCTGATTAGATTTAGTACCTGCATGGTTCTGAGGCTCTGCAGAAGCACAGAAATGATTTACAGATGGCCGCAGTTTGAAGATGGACAATGAATATGAACCCAACCCTGTCCAGAGGATAGACTGAACAAAATGAACATAAATCTGAGAGCCAGCTAAAACCGCAGACTGAGGCTGTAAGATAAGACGCCACCAACCTACTGAGACGAGAATATTGAACTGGAATCTTAATACTGCTGTGACCTTAGAAAGATCTAGACAGCCTTTTATTCTTGGATATCAGCCATCAGTCTTTTGTCTGAATGTTTTTATTTTCAATGTTAAGATATTTGCTTAAAAGGGACCTATTATGCAAAATGTGTTTTTACATTGTTTTTCAGCATAATTATGCATCTGAGGTGTGTTTGCACTACTACACTATTGTGGTAAAAATCCAATCCAGTTTTACCATTGATAATAAACAAGCAAGCAACCTGACGAGGACGCAATATCACTCACCTCTTCACGAGGATCTCTGTCTCATCTACAATGAGCTACTGCCGGTCATGTCTCGTACAACAGACATTGAAGCGTGAAGAGTTCGAGCACCTAGTTAGCCTGCTCAATGAACGGTTTCTGTCGACCCCTAAACACCTAGCTTGTGCAACCCTTCCCTTTCTCCCCGAGCTGCACACCAAGGTGCGGAAATCGTGGGAAAGCCATACTCTGCCTACATCTACAACACGCAGGTGAGTAACGCTGGTTTGGAGGGGATGCAGGCGCATGGTTACACTCCAATGTCTCCAGTTAAAGAGACGCTAGCCAGAACACTATGACGGTATTGCAGGCTTGCTTGGCTGACCTGTTGAAAGACCTGGACCAGGGCCAGGGGCTCCCCCCTGAGGTGGTGGCCAAGTTTTGCTGGCTCAGACTTCTGTGGCAATTGGTCACTATTTGGAGGCCATGATGGTAATGGAGAGGCTCCTCCGGGTGAACCTGAAGACAGAGAAGGATTTTCTTCTTGATGTGCCTGTCTGTAAGTCTCGACAGAGGTCCATAAATTTCAGAAAGAAAGGACATGCTCAGCCACATTCAAAACATATGTTACACGCCAGCCTGGGCTTAGGTCTCAGGCCACGCAGGGGGTCTGTCACCAGTCTGAGGATCGGTGGGTAGGCTCTGCTCGGGCAGCACTTTCAAGTTCAAAGCTCCTCTTAAGCCTCCTTAAGAGGGCCCCGAGTGTAGTGAGGTTGATTGCACCATGGACTTCACTCTTAGGACTCTTAGGTGCGCTAGAAGGACTGTCATTAGGCCTCCGGTTGATGTAAGAGTTGGACCTATTTGGTGAGGATTCCTCACCCGGTTTTAGTTCCATACCAGAGGACCCCCAAGCTCTGCTCCAATAGCTGCTCAAGTTACAGGATTCCTCTGAGCCTTCTCGTAAGCTGTTCTGAGTGTCTAGCATTTTTAAGCCCACTTTCAGCAGAAAAGGGAAGATAGGAGTTGCAGGCCATACAAACTCTTCAGTAGGCTTGTGCTTCCTCGAACTCCACTCGTGTAGAGAGAGTCGTTTTAACAAGGTTCTTGACTCCTGAGCTCGGTAGGATTCTAAATTGTAGAAACGAGCTAAGGTGAGCCCCCCTCAACTCAGTTATACCTACTTGGTAGGGCTTCTGCTTCCTTGATCAGGTTAGCACCTCTTGAGTTGGAGGCTCTACTTAAGCCTCCTCATAAGCAAGCCTGGGGTCTGGAGAGATACTATCCCATACCTCACACTCAGAGCTCAGTACCACGTCTCCTCACCATGGCGTTGTCAGGCCTCCTCTCGATACAGATTGCGGTTCTAGGTGTAGGCTCTAATTTTAACTTCTTCATTGTAGTCGGATGCATAGGGCGTCGTTAGGCTTTCTCGGCCAAAAAAAAAAGAAAGACTAATAAGGAATACAAGACTAAGCATCTGTTGTTAGAGCTTGGCTATATTCCTTGGTGAGTGTACAAGTACCAGGCCACCTTTTGATATGAGAGTATACCCTTTTTGCAAGGCCCCACTCCCTTGAGCAAAGCCATACTGCACCTCAAAAGTGAACAGAGCCCCATTATGGGAAGCCCTGAGGACAATAAGAGTCACTACCCTGACTCTCGACCTCAACTTAGCTGTGCGGGAAATGCAGTCCCCTCTCAAAATAAGTGTTATACATGATGGTTATCCACTCATAGGGCAGTCTGCTGAGGGGCAGGTTCTTCCGAACCTTCTTGTAGCAGTCCTAAGTGTAGAGCACCATTAGACATCTTGGCTACAATGTGTTAGGCCAAGGCCTAGTTGCACTTTAAGCTCGGCAGGTCACCAAGCATCATTAAGCCTTCCTTCCTTACAAGTTACGTTTGGGCATCCGCTTTGCAAGGCAATTCAGTTCTGAGCTGGTGGTTCTCCTGAACTCCCTCCCTCACAATCTAGATCGAGCTTTGCTAGTCTTCGATTAAATACCTCAAGGCCTCCGTTCTCTATAATCCCTGGCCTGGGTCATTGTTGGGGTCTGGGGATCCTTTACTTCTGGCTATAGCCATTAGTGCAGCCATCCCTTCAGCATGATGGTGGGGATATTCTGTTCCCCATAGCGAACCTAGGGGATGCATCATCGAGTTCCCTTTTAAAAGGGAAAATCTCAGGTTACGCATGTAACCATGGTTCCCTGAGAATAGCGGAGTCCCTTGGCCATGCTTTGGGTATTCCTGCATGCATCTCCTTCAGATAAGAAGTGGACGATGTATTGGACAGGTGCCTCTTTTATACCCACAGTCGCACGAGCAATGACATCATAGGTGGCTGCCGGCATATGTCAAGTTCATAGTCATAGTTTTTGTTTTTATCACCTCGTTTTTGTCTGTGAAAGAATGTTGTTCATGAAAATTGCCGAAATTTATCGTTAACAAAATGCATTCATATTAAAACTACTACAGTTATTCAATCAAGAGCAGTGAATAATTTTCTTTTGTTGTTTGATTCATATTAAAAGTATATATATATATATATAGCATTATGTACTGTAAATTAAGCTGCTTTCATGTTAATAGACAAATCTAATATACACATTTATTTTCCTGCTGTTTATGTTCACAGACATAACCAATTGTGTTTATGTGAACTTTGTTCACATTTTACCAGTAAGAGATCATTTGTGAACAGCACCTTTTCAAAAATACAAGTAAACTGGTTCTAACAATTTACCAGTAAGGGAAGTTGTAAGTAACATTACCATGTATGATGATTTTTCTGTAGACTAGTCATAATGTTTCTATGAAGATGATGTGATTACTCTGTACTGTTTACAGTAAGCTTTTCTAATAGTTTTTCTAAGCTCTAGGTGAACATCTTTGTAGATGCTCTACAAAGTGCCCTTTGTGCTGAGGCTATGAGTTGCTCCCTTTCTCCATACATAGAGTCCTCCAAGTGTTCTTCTGTCAAAAGCCTTGTCATACACAGAAGAGCTAGCTGTTTTCCCCTAAAATGGTAATCTTATAGTTCCTAATCAGGTTTCACTCATATCAATCTTATCCTGATCCTACATTCATACTGTGACCTCTATAGAATGTCATAGAAGCTCAGTCTCAAACTGTGCTGCCATTGTTGTCGTCGGCCATGTTATCGCAAAAGTTTTTATTTCCACTCTTTCACTCCTTAGAATAACACTTTCATACTTTCATTTTGTGATTTGAAATTCAGTTTTGTTTTTATGTGGATTTTCCAGACCCAGGTTTTGATCAGAACAAAAGCAAAAAAATTCTGCTTTGCTGCATTATTTACTGTCTTCACAATATACTTTGGCTCCTCTCTGATTTTTATTGCCCACAAAGATGTAATCCTTTTCCATATCAACACTTGCTGGGTACAAGTAAAACTATGGATATTTGGCACGTCTTCAATCCTTTCAGTCATGACTACCTCAGAGAAATAAAAGAGAGCTTTTTTCATAAAGGGACTGAATCAAGTCAGACCATCAAGCTCAGCTCCTCTGGAAGGTGAAACCCCAGAGAAAGGATTGTTGGGTTTTGATAAGAAAATCCAGTCAGTTTTGGAAAAGAGACCTTTAGCATATGGAGAGACACTGAATGCAGTACCTGGTTCTTCATTTAGCACCTGATGAAATTGCAAGCCTTTTCTATAACCGTGATCAGAAAAGATCCAGCCAGTCGACAAAAGAAGGCAGGGTAAAAACGGAAGGCTCCAACTGAAGACGTCACAGGGTGCCACGTTGAATGCAGAATATAAGAACGACGATGTTGTTAATCGGTGCAATTTAAACAGACAATTCTCACTATTCTTATGTCTCTTCAAGATCTGATTTAGAATCAGAACTGCATTTTCATAATTAGTTTCTCTTGGAGATCTTCCAAATAGCAGTATAAACTGATCAGTTGTAGAAGACAAAAAAAAAGAAGCAACATGAAACCCTTCTCTATGTTCAGTTTGATCCTAAGGGATTTATGGTCTGGCTTGTTTTTGCGTAACATGTTCTTTGAGTTTTTGGGAACAGTTTTTTTCCTCTTCATCAGCCTCTCTTCCATCGTGCTGTGGCCAGATGAAGGGCCTCTGTCATGGGACTCCATTACAGATGAAACCCTGCCGGCGCTGAACTCTTCACTGACACGCTCAACCAACCCACTGCATGTTTCTTTGGCCTTTGGAGTATCGCTAGCCCTGGCCTGTGTCTGCCTCGGGGAGGTTCATCTCAACCCAGTGGTTATCCTGGCTTTGGTCGTAGGCTTAAGGGTGAGCCCATGGCGGGCTGTCCTGTTGGTGGGAGCCCAGCTGGTTGGTGCCCTCAGTGCCTGTGCTTTGCTATTAGTCATTACTCCGACTGCCCAAAGGAGCAACCTAGGGGTTAATGAGGTGAGATGTTTCTAATTCTACCGGTCTATAAGGTACTCTAATATTATTTTAATATCTTTGATTGTCTGATTTCTGTATCTTCTAATATTTGCACACTGTCTTTTGATTTCTGTATCTTCTGATGTGTTTTCTGGATAGTCTGACTTTTATATCATATTTTTATGATTTCTTTGTTCTGCATCTTCTGATGTCTTTGTTCTGATGTCTCATTTTTGTGAGCTGGATATCCTCATCTCTGTGTTCAGCTTTGTTAGAATCAAAAGTGCCATTTGATTTCTTTGGAGACCTGTGAAAATTTAGATTTATCTCAAACATTTCTGTCTATAGTTAATGTGCTTACTCAATAAAATTGAGGCTTTTATTCACCATTATTATGTTAACTCTGGGTAATTGCCAAGCTATTAAGCCATTCTCATTTATTTCACAATCTAATTGAATGATTCCTTGCAAATTATTCCTAATTTCATTGTGACATGGAAAGTGATATAGTTTTTAATTCTCTAATTAGCTCATTCAGATTTAATTTTGATTAACTGTTGATGGGTGTTATTTAACACAGTACATAATATAGAAATTGTATAGTACAGGGTAGAAATGCAAGAAACCAAGTTATATTCTGTGGCACATTACTTTTTCTTCTGTATTCACTTTTTGTGTTCTTTTTGGTATAATAGAGAAGAATAAACTTCACAAAGTTTGTAATAGTAAACAGAAATACAAAGGCATATAAATAGAAAGACATAAACATCTGAGAAGGAAATAGTAAGAAAGTATCAAAATAAGAACAAGCAAGAAAAAATGAAAATTTGATGGGAAATGTGGTCTGTGTATGTGTGTGTGTGTGTGTGTGTGTGTGTGTGTGTGTGTGTGTGTGTGTGTGTGTGTGTGTGTGTGTGTGTGTGTGTGTGTGTGTGTGTGTGTGTGTGTGTGTGTGTGTGTGTGTGTGTGTGTGTGTGTGTGTGTGTGTGTGTCAGAGAATGTGAGGAAAAATCAAGATGGGGATAGATGGATGGAGAGACAGAGAGGGAGAGAGAGTATGGTTTGCCAAATAATTGGAGTGAATGAGGAAAGGAGATAAAGTCGGTCTGAAAAGACAGATGGTGTCCAACAATAAGAGATAATACTACACTTACACTTCTTCAGGTGGCCCCGGGGGTTTATCTGTATCAGGCTCTGCTAGTGGAGATGGCTGTTACATTCCAGCTAGTTCTATGTGTCCAGGTTGCCACTCATCCCAAACCAGCGTTTTCCTCTGTGGCCCCTGCAGTCATTGGCCTGTCGGTCACCCTTGGTCATCTCATGGCGGTAAGAATGGCAGATGAGAATTCTTCAAACTTTATTTAGCAAAAACTTGTGTATATAAGAACAGAGATCTTTCTGTTCTGGATTTGGAACAGAAACTTTCTGTCCTGTTTATGTAAGACTTGATTGTTCCCTGGGCTTTATTTCCATACATTTCCCATGTGTTCCTTGTTGAATTTATTAAAGGACTTTTAATGTTATCTCTTTTGTGAATAGTCGCTTTTCCATTGTAGAGCCAGTGTGAGCCAGGGCTAACATAGTACCAGGGAGGGCAAAATAGCCTCTGACCTAACTAGCTTCTAACTACTACCCAACTAGCCCGTTAAAAACTAACTTGAGCTGAAATTGAGTTCTGAATTTAAATTGTTTAAAATGTCTTAGATGTTGAAGTTAACTGGTAGCCTGATATGATGGCATGAGAAATGAGCAGCAGTGTTGACCCTCAGGTAAACTCCGTTTTGTCATGACCACTCGTCAAGCCCCACTTGCCTCAATTTGGACCAAGGTATTTGGTGGGCCAATAAACCCATGCCAATCGCCTAGAGAAAACACCAATGAGGCCCGATCAAGTGCTGGAAGTGACAGTGGAAATGTGACTGAAGTTTCACTTGTTTCAGGCCTGACAGTGTAAACATGACATGCTGTAAACAGCCAACAAACTGTGATCAAACCAAAGACCAAACCTTCATAATGAGTAGTAATAAACGATGGACTTAATTAACCATGCTACTACACTGTATGGAGCAGGAGCAGCACTCTCGACCACATCAGAAAACCGCTGTGTCTAATGAACTTTCCTGAATACTCGTATTTTTCAGAATCAGTTTGAACAAACATATAAAGGCACACCAGCCTGATATTGGTCCTCAGGGAGATTTTGCAGATTTTGCGGAGTGGGTGCTGGTGATTTGAGGGTCCCAATTAACCATCTGCCCAAGTAAGGAGGACGTCACCAGCTCTGTTTCAGACCTAGTGGTCAGCCAGCAGGTGCAAACCGGAGCCCACCGCAGACAGGGAGACTGAGCCCGCTGTGATAACAGAGCCAGACAAGAGAACAGAGCACACTATTGCACTGGAACTCAAACCCCACAAAGAGTCTGACCAGGTCTGTGAGCCGGCAACATGGAGGGCATGGAGTAAAGCCCCATCCACACTCCCACCCTTGAGAGTACTCCCACTGCTGTATCTGGCCTTGAATTTTTTTTAGGAAATTGAAGATGATAATTTTCCCTGATTCTCCCATCCTTGCTAGTCCCGTCCAGCCCCAAGTTGCCTGCATCTATGCTGGTCCCATCCAGCTCCAAATTACCCTCTCTCTGTATTTAAGCCCAGATTGCTTTCTGTGTGGTATTTCGTCTTTTTTTAGACATTGTCGTTTCCTGAGCTTTAATTCCTGTGATTCATCTATGTTTTCCTTCTTTTTTTTATTAAATGACTCTTTGTGTGAGCTCCTTTGTGATCGAACGCTTAATATAACCATCATAGTGTGATGCATTTTTATCATTTTAATTCATTTGAGTCCAACAGCTGAAAATACCTGGCAATTGTTTTCTGTATTTAATCTTTTATGAAACGCAAATGAACTGCTTATTTGCCCCAAATAAACTTGGAGCAAGTTTGAATTTGAATTTGGCAGGAGACCCATAGTTGTCCTATGAATTTGTCAGCAGATCGGCTTCACAGGCTGTGGAATGAATCCTGCCAGGTCATTTGGTCCAGCTGTGTTGACTATGAGATTCAACAACCACTGGGTGAGTAAACAAATCTTGTGTGATGGAAAAAATTCATAAACTAAATTTATTTTAATTTTAAATAATCTTCAAAATATGTGCATTTTAAAGTATTTATTTTGTATGAACAAACTGACTTGCAAAATGTTTAGTACTTTGTGTATAAATTGATACAATAACGAAAAAAATATACTCATGTCTCACCTGGCCTTCTGCAGGTGTATTGGGTGGGGCCTTGTGCTGGCTCTCTCCTTGCCTGGTTACTGCATGATCTGGTCCTCCATCCTCGTTGGAGCTGCCTTGGTGACTGGGTGACAGAATGCAAGGCGGTGCTCCAGAAAGATCTCTCAAAGCAGCCCAGAAGTCCTGAAAACAATATGGAAGCATAATCATTCAAATAAACCTTGTATTTCCATACAATATTGTTTTAAGGCATCACTGACTGAACTGAACTGGTGCAATCAAGCAGACATTTTTTTTTTTTGCATTAGCACGTTCAGCTAAAATAAGGCTGTTTTTAATTAATTTAGCTGCTATTATGTTCTTCTGCCAAGTGTAGTAAAAAAAGCACAAGTCAAAGATAAGCAAATAACACATTTCTGCCTCAAAGGAGAATAGGCTGGAGAAAAGCAGTCAAACAAAAATAGTTTGTTCACAACCCAAACACAAATACCAGAAAAAAAGACCTAAACAAGGGGTCTCTCAAACAAAGGGCTTCTATACACAGATCAAACAAAAGTAACTAATGAGTTAATTAACAGCTGAGAAGGATGATTTAATCAAAGGTAAAAACACAGACACACATAGGGAAACATGGAATGACCATAATCCAGACAGCTACTTTGTGCAAACATCATTCCCTTGCACTTGCACTCTTATCTCAATGTGTTTGCCTCTTAGGTTTATTTTCTTTGTGCAGTTAAGTCAAGTAAATTCAGTGCAGTACAGCATGTAGCCAATGTGAGAAAATTAGAAGAAAAACACTCATTTTCAAACACTTGTACATCTGTCATTTTGTTATTAGGCTGAAGTGAACAGACCGTGTTGCGTTTTTGGACTCAACAGAAACACATATAACATCAAACAAACTTTAAGCAAATATTTAATACTTGTTTGTGTATCCCTTTTTAAAACTACATGTAATCGTAAGCTGTGAATGATGAAAGAACAATGAAACTTCATAAAACAGAAAAAAAAAACTAATTTGACATGCACTGGTAAAAGCACAGAACTAAGCTTACAAAATGAATATACCCAAACGTACAGTACTCAATCTGAGCAGGTATGTCCCCTATACTTTACATATAGTAGGAATGACTTTCCACTCAGACGGATAACCAACACATTTTTTAAACAACAAACAACATTTTCAACATTTAGCATTATTCAAACACCATTTAATAGAAGTCAATGTTTCATATTTAAAGAGTGTAGGAATTGTTACAGGGAGCACTCAGACCAAAGTTTGCAACAGATCTAAAAATTTTATTATAAAATAACAGTTACTTCTTTTTGTCTATTTTGAGCTGTTCTCAAATTACTTTTTGGTAGCATGTTCACACCATTAACTTAATTGAAAGGTATTGCTGGGTGTTTAAATGCTTCAATCTCAAAACAGAAAATGTTTTTAAACTAATTTAGAATGGCAAATTCTTAAATATGCCAGAACAATAAACGTACTGAGCATCCAGGAAACCTATGACATGTACTTTATCTTATCTGAAGGAAGCACATCAGAAACAGACACCCACAAGTGTCATATAAACTCCAATAACCACAGAGTAGTGTAACGAGTTGTACCGACCTCTCCCTAAAGGATAGAACAATATTAACTTCTTCCTAGTGGCAGAGAGAATTGTGTAGAACAACTTTGGACGACTCAGAGAAAATGGAGAAAAGGCTGAAAGTCTGTCAGTTGTTTTTTGCTGTATATTTGTCCATACTCCTTTATCCAAAAAACATCAATGGCTTTAACCTAGATCTGAATAAGTACACAGTCTTTTCTGGCCCTGAGGACAGCTACTTTGGTTTCTCAGTGGACTTTTATCAGTCAAGCAGCAAAAGGTGAGTGGCGCCGACATCCACAGCAAACGTTCTGCATATAGATTAAATGGTTGACTGCTACAGAATCTGTCATGCCCTTCACCCAAATATGTTGATGCTGATGCAGAACTGATTCAGTGCATTTCTTGAATGCAATGTAAGTCGCTTTGGATAAAAGTGTCTGCCAAATGCATAAATGTAAAATGTAAAATGTAAATGTAATGTAATGATGCTACAATTATACAGTGCCATTCAAAAGTTTAGGGTCAGTAATATTTTATGTTTTTGAAACAAGTCTCTTGTACTCATCAAGGCTGTAATAATTTGATCAACATTACAGTAAAAACAGTAGCAGTCTATTGTAATACATTTCAAAATGTAATTTATTCCTGTGATGACAAGGCTAGATTTTTCAAACAACCATTACTTCAAAATCATTCTAATATGCTGATTTGATTATATAGAAAAATTGTATTAATCTTGTGTAACATTATAAATGCCTTTACTGTCACTTTTGATCTATTGCATGCATTCTTGCTAATCAAAAACTTTGAACCATAGTGTGTGTGTGTGTGTGGTCCCCTACATTGTGGGGACCAGCTCATTAATTAAAAAGAATACTAAATGTTTTTTTTGAAAACGTAAAATATACATACATACATACATGCACTCATACACATTTTTCCCCATTCTAAACTGGACATTTCTAATTATGTATTATGTATGTTTCCACCCTGCATTATTAGTGTGGTGGTTGGAGCACCCAGAGCAAACACCAGCCAGCCTGGAATCTCTCGTGGCGGCTCTGTCTTCATGTGTCCCTGGACATTAAGTGGAGAGCCATGTCAGACTTTAAAGTTTGACCCAAAAGGTGAGTGTAGTATCCTGCACTAGCAATGGCCAAGAGTACTAGATTACTTGGACTTGACAGCGATGATCAATATATATACTTCTCTCTTTTCTGATTGGATATTGCAGCATTTTGGGCGGTACCTGAGGTCTAATTTGATTGCATCACTGATTTCACAGCGCATGTTTTTGCACTACATTTAAGCCCAAGATGTCCAGTGCTAATCTGTCATGTATTCATAACACTATAATGAGAACACGATTGTAATAGAATGTTGTGAATTCTCTGTGCTTTAGTTGCCTGCTTCCACAACTTGATACCCTTCAAGCCACAAACAAAGCATGGACAAGTCTATTGTGTAGAAGATGTATGTCGTCGTGTTCCGTTTATGTTGTGCATGTAGGATATCTGATTATTAATCTCAAAGAACGTCATTTAGTCTTCAGCTTCATCTCAAGCTGCTATTCATTTGATATTGCATTTTCGTTGATGCATCTAGCAGTGCTATATTTTCCTAGTCACATGTTCATGTCATATTTTTATTTGTTAACATTAATTTTCGTAAGTCTTAAAACATTTTCCTTTTCATGATGTACATGCAGTCACTCCCCCCAAGTAGGCTAAGTATGCAGTATATTTGGTATCATGGAATGCAATGTTATATAAAAGTAAATTCTACTTCTCCCCTTTTGTTGTTGTTTCTTTTATTATTTTCATCTAATGTTTCATAGGTGATGAAAATATCACTTTAGGTAATATGCTCCTCATGGCTCACAAATCAAACCAGTGGCTGGGTGCTTCAGTTCGAACCTACAACAACTACATATTGGTGAGTCACTGCATTTCACGAACAGCGCTCATTAAATGTTAGTTAGTACAAATGATTTCAATATCATGTTTCTTCAGTCAAAGCCTTTTACACTTTTAATTTGGGGACAATTTGTTGCATTGGGAATAAAGAAACCACTTCGCAGTTCAAGTTTTGCGGCCTCAGTGCATCTCGGATTTTTCAGAAATATTAATCGAAATATAAAAATTATTTTTTTAGCGCCATGTCAGCAGCCGTATTGCAGAAAGCAATTTCTCAGGATGCCAGACAAAGAGATAAACTCTCTCAGAGGTTTTGTACATACCAAGGGCATGGTTCCCGACGCAAGATCAACGAATGAGAGCACGAGTGGATGTATCCTGCGAGCTGATTGGCTGATCCTACTTCATGGATTTTTACCTATCGCGTTGGGTTCCCGTACCACGGGAAACGAGGGATCACTGTAGTATGCAAATTATTTAGGGACCTTTAAAGAGATTTGTTTCAGTAGTTTTAGGTTTGTCTTGAGCAACCCTAATTGTATTTTGTCACCTCAAACACTGAAAGCTAACCTTCAGCTTTCGTAAAGATGTTTTAAAACAGTCAAGTGTTTGAAATCTGTAAATATAATTTTAGTAGGCTACTTATGTTTTATTTGTACTGTATATGTACTGTCCCCTAACATTGCCAGGTTTACATTATAAAACCAGCCCAATTGCTATTCAAAACCTGCCCAATCACAGTCAAAACTAGCCCAGGTTCAAGTTAGCCAGAGAGGAAGGCTACTTCAACATGTTAAAAATAAGCTGATTGACTTGAGGCTGAGCTCTACTTGGGTTGTTTCAGATTGTCCTCTTCTTTGAGACTCTCCTACTTTTGATTTTAGCGAATCAATGTTGTTTTTATATTTTGGACTAATGTGATTGTACAGTTCTTGATTTTAATGTAGGTGCAATATTTCTTCCAAAATGAAAATAATTCAGATTTTATCTTTACAAAAAATTAAGAAAAAATAAGGATCACGGAGCTTTGGATTTGGCTAACAGGGGCTAATGTTAAGGTCAATTCACACCGCACAGACAAACAGCGACATGCACCAACAAAGAGGTTGGATTTAGATTTTTATGAAAAGTAACTGTCATGTTTCACACTGCCCCAACAGACAGCGATAAACACTGATTGAAAATGTTCAGTCAGGTGAAAATAAACTCTAACCAACGCCAACATATGCCAACAAGGGTAACGCGCCGATACGACAAAACCCAACAAACATGCATGTTGGTGTTTGTCTGTACTGTGTGAATCATCCTTAAGTCATGCCTTTTACTGAATTCCCTGTTTGCCATTTCAAAATCCTCTTACCGAAGCATTGTGGACAATGATACATGTGGTAAATTAAACAATGCAGTTTAACTAGAGGTGATCATCAGGGTCCTAGAAAAATGCATTTTGTAGTAGATGATATAGTTATACAATGGGCATAAAATAAAACTGTATAAAATATGATTATTTAATTGTCTCTTCATGTACGTAATATTATATGTAATAATATGTGTCTCTTCTCCAATTGGACATACATTAAGTCATGTATGCAACTTGACAAATATGTTGTCAATATCATTTAAATTAAGAAAAAAAAAAGGTCTACAAGTATTTTGGAGATATAATGAATTTGTATGATTATTTTGGAATTTTCACACTGACATCTTAAAGTTTTATATATACATATATATATAGTATATCAGTGTATAATTATATCAGAAAATTATTCATTATTTTTTATTTTTCCTAAATTGAACATGTCAATTTATGTTATTTTAATGTGTCAAGTTTCTTCTCCACTTACTCACTGTATAGTGATAGACAAAACTCATAGTTCACAGTTCACATTGACTTTCATATGTTTTAATTGAGGTAGGCCTGTGCCCCTATGTTCCACTGGAACGTGCTCTTGGAAAAAGAGGAAGCCATGAACACACCAGTTGGGAACTGCCAGCTTTTGAACATGCAAACAGGAGAGTTGGCAAACTACTCCCCCTGCAGAGAAGAATATGTAGAGGCGATTTACACCAGAGGCTGTAAGACACTGAATTTACCACTGTCACATACAGTAACGTAACTTCTTTAGATTTACAGCTTTGTTTATAAATTTGAAATACAAATACATTGCTATTACTCTGCAATACCTTATGTTTCAAGCACTAATAATGATCAAATCCCTATGTGCAGATCCTGACAGGCGTTACTGTGAAGCTGGATTTACCTCAGACATCACAGAGGTGACTTATTCTGGCAGTGCAGTAATTTGCATATTTGCATATCATTATAAACAGTAGCATATATATAATACCATATACAATAGAATATTAAATACTTTATAATATAACTTTTTTTCCCTGCATGTGAAAACTGCTTGTGTTGGTTGTGACAGAATGGCAGAGTGGTACTTGGTGCACCAGGAGGCTATTATTTTCAAGGTAAAGTGGGTTAGAAAAGCTAGAAGAGGCAATCTATGTCTATTCCACCACTAGAGCAAGGTTGCCTTCACTATTGTGATTCAAACATTTGAAAAGAGGGTTTTTGTTTTAAATGTACATTGACAGAGTGCTTTCAGTGAGGTTTATATATCTTTGTGAAGTGTGCTGTGTGCGACTATAGCGGCACTGTCACAGATATTTTCCCTTTACTTCAGGTCAAATCATCACTGCATCTCTAGCAAATATCATGAGCACTGGCAGCACATTCTCTCCCAAGCACTCAGTGAGCGGTGAGACCAAAACACCACAAAGACGGGACTACTACGACCTGTATCTGGGTAAGATTCAAAACAGAGACAAAAAAAAGCTACACTCTTAAGAAAAAAAGGGTTCAGTGGGTTTCTATAGAACCCAAGGGTTTTAAAGATTGTTTCATGCCATAAAAGTTTCTATAGGAGAAATGTTTTAAATGATTGTCTAAATTTTATAGTGATAAAGCTTGTATACAAGCTGCATAATTTTTAAAATATAATTTTAAAAAAGTTAATCAAACAAAAATAATTAATTTAAAACTAAAGCCATAAAATGATCTAATGACGGGAAGCCCTAAAACGTTCTATGTATGAAACACCTGACAGAACCCTTCAAAGTTACATATAGAACTTTTTCTTCTAAGAGTGTAAAATGAATAACAATAATGATAAAGTGATGAAATTATAAAATCTGAAACATTCAATGAGGTTTTGTAACTGTTCTCCATCTTAGGATACTCTGTTGCTGCTGGCCAATTTAATGAAGACCATATCCCAGGTGATACACATAATTGACAAGCTATCAGCTCTCAGCAATATAGATTTATTTATTTACTTTTTTATTTGATAATAATTGCAGATTATGCTGTTGGCGTCCCAAACGATCTGCACACTGCAGGCTCTGTAAGTGCTCTTACACTGTTATACAGATGATTTTGCACTCCAATTATGCTCATGCATAGTTACACAATTGATTACGGAATTAATCAGTGTAATCGGTCATTGTATTGGTCTTTTTTTTTAGGTCAAAATAATAAATGGAGCAACAGTGCCCCTGCAAATCATGAAAGCGATTAGTGGGACCCAGGTTAAACTTGCTTCTATTTGTAAATTTGATTTTTAATACAGTAAAATTGTTTTAAGTTGTTCTCAATAGTGTCTATTATAGCTTTAAATGCTTGAGGACAGATTTTGTTTTTTAAATGATTACTTTTCTTTAGCAAGAACGTATTAAATTGTTTAAAAATCGTCTATTAGATTTAACAGTATAAACAGTATTTAACAGTACAGTAATACCTTGAGATAGGAGCATAATCTGTTCCGGGACCGAGCTCGTAACTCAAGTTGCTCGTATCTCAAATCATTTTTCTGTTATTTCAGAAATAACAGTAAAAATATTAATCTGTTCCGGCCATCTAAAAAAACTCCCTTATTATTGCTAATAACAAAGGAAATTTTTAATTCATACAGAGACATACACACACAAATTATAGTATATAAGGATTCCTGTGATATAAAATAAAATGTGGTTTTAATTATGAGTTCTTACCTTCCAGACAGACGATACAGTAGCGGTGAAGGAGGGAGGGATTACGTAGATTTTTTATATTAAGCAAACACATATGGAGCACTTGTGGAAGATGTGTACAAAAGTCGACTATGACGAAAAATTTACGCCAAAAAGAAACAATGGCAAAACTGATGTTTGTGCTCGCATAAATTACATCCAAAACACATCTACACAGGAAAAAACTGTAACCCGCGAGCTCATTTTAATCCCTCAAGCGTGCCTGACATCTCATCTGCAGCAATACGAGCGTGACAAGTCATCTGTCACGTTATGTTCTCTGAGAATCCCAGAATCACTAGTCACCCTCGGTAACCCCAGCTGTAAAATCAAGGTGGCCCTCTAGTGACGATTATATGCAACTATTACATAAATATATCATGCACCACAGGAAGACACCGCAGGAGATGCTCAAGGAAGTCAACGAACACGTGACTTGAATGAGTGAGGCGGCATGGAGTGCTCGACCATCTAGCCTCGGCGTCTGTAAGCTGCTCGTATCTCAAATATTAACTTGTATCTCAAAGCAAAAATTAGCTCGAAGGCTTGCTCGTGTCTTGGAATACTTGTATGTCTGGACACTTATTTCTCAAGGTATTACTGTATTCTATTCGATTTTAAGACAGTACATATTATATTATTTTACTATACTTACTATAGTATAAAATTATATATTTTTTAATTATATAACTTTGCCATCAAAAATATATTAAAATAAAATAATATCAATATTTTAAATTGTAATAATATTTTACAGTATTGTTCGTGCCAATCCAAGACTTTTGAATGGTATAGTATTGTCAAGGTAAGGACACAGTCTAAAGATTTAAATGTAGTAATTTAACTTTTTGTCTCCTGTAGATATCATCTTATTTTGGGCATTCTGTGGCAGTAACAGATATCAACAGAGATGGGTAAATTATTCCTGCAGACACCAGTTTCTTTTTATGGTAATTCATGGTAATTTATTTAAAACAAATTAAGATTAATTATATACTCTCTGTGGTCATCAGGTGTGATGACATCCTGATTGGAGCACCACTTTTTATGGAGCAGCTGTCCACTCAGAAATTTAGAGAAGTGGGACAAGTATATGTCTACCTGCAAAGAAAGGGCTTCACCTTCTTCTCCAAGCCCAACCAGATACTGACAGGGACATATGCCTTTGGGCGTTTTGGCAGTGCCATAGCCCCTTTGGGAGACATTGACCATGATGGGTTTAATGGTAAGGAGTACTCTGACATTACAAAGTAGGTTTATTGTGAAAATAACATGCTGTGTAATGTTATTATTTATAATTTTGAATCTGGCAGTTGCCCCAGGCATTGATCTTTACTGATGGTAATGTGTTAAAGTTGGCACAGTGATTGCTGTTATACAAAATTGCATTCATTACCCTTAGAATCTATTTTTTATTTCTAGTTACTATCAACTGAATCTTGTTACTTAATAACAGGAGAAGCTCAAGCCATCTCATTTTTCTCTGTTATGAAAGCAGCATCTGAAATTGATTTGACCTAAATGGGTCAGGTGCTCTTCAGCTGTGACAATAGAATTCAGATTCATACTGAGTTACATTGCTTATCTTGAGGAAAACATTGCTGTGAGATTACACTGTAAAAAATCCTGTTCACTGTAATAGTATGATGACACTGTTTCTGGTTTCATGGAAAAGTATAATCAGATTTGATGTATCACACAAGGGCTTCTGGAAACATCCTTTTAAAACTGAATAGTTTTTACTAGAACTATACCATTCCAAAGTTTGGGGTTGGTTGGAATATTTTTTTTAATGTTTTTCAAAAAGAGGTTTCTAATGCTCACAATGGCTGCATGTATGTACTCAGAAAAACTGTAATATTCTGAAATGGTAATACAACAAAATAATTCAATTCATGGGATGACAATGCTGGATTTTCACCAATATTTTTCTTCAGTTTCGCCTGATACTTCAGAAATCATTCTAATATGATGATTTGCTATTCAAGAAACATTTCCTATTATTATAAATGTTTGTGATGCTTAATATTTTTGTGTAATCAATGATTGTCAAGACGGAGGAGAATAAACAGAAAGTAATTATTCCACAATCTTATAATGAATCATGGAAAAACACATCCACCTAATGTGCGTAATTAATTAGGAGCTATAGGAACAAATAAACTAGTATTGGTTCCTCCCTTCTTTGACTTCGCTGTGGCTGCTCCAGGCTCCTCCTCCCAATCATGAAGGATAGGAAACCAGAGGAGCAGGAGGAGCCAGGCATGGCTAGGATGAAGGCACATGGCAAAGTCAAAGAAGGGAAGAACCATGGTGGAGACTTGGCATGTTTAACAAGGAGGACGACAGATGGAGATGGAGCCAATGGAGGTGAAGACACAGGCAAAGCCGATGAGATTGTGTGAAAACTGATAGATCTGACCTAGGTGGAACCAGAGCGATGAGTGAGCCTGATGTAGCCATAAGGATGATAGTCCCAGGTGGAGCTGAAAGAGGGAGGAGTCAAGGTGGAGCACACCAGTGAAGTGACGGGCTCATCAGCTGGAGTCGATCCAGGAGATCCTCTGACAAAGAAGATAGACCAGAAGATAGAGGCGATCCATGGAATAGAGTAGAGTCAAAGAAGGAGGTGAGGGACTGAAGAGAAACAGCGGAGGCAGGGTCAAGGACACAGGCAAAGGGGATGGGAGAAGAAGGGTGAGTGGGATCTCTAAAGATGCAGGAATCTTGGAGCTAGGTGGGACCTGAGGAGATGGCAGAAACAGGGAAATATCATCTTCAATTCCAGCATAATATATCTACTGCTGAGGCCTGCTGCAGCTCACCTTCAGTGGCAGGAGTTGATGGCTCATGCTCTTGGTCAGACCTCTCATCAGGCTCAGCCAAGGTCAATCTGACTTATATTTCTTGTATTTTGATAAGTTCTCAAGAAGTCAACAATATATTTTGATGCAGAACCATGCAACACTTCAAAACTGATCAACAGAACATCAACACAGGAAACACAGGCAAACAAGAACGAGGAAAACACAACACAACGACAATAAAACAGAACCATACAGAATAGAACTGTTACAGGGATAGATTTTTGCTAGTATCTTTGACGAACATGGAAAGTTCAAAAGGCCAAGATTAAAAACAACATTGTAATATAATAAACCTTTACAGTTGGGTCTTTGAAAAAAGTTTAACATTTCTTTCGAAAAATCGTACTCATCCCAAACTTAGTGTATAATAACACCTTTTTAACATTTTTTTTAAAAATAGAAACACATATATTGACTTGTTAAATATAACATAGATTTACACAGTTAATGATAAGGTGATTTGTACTTTTTTCTGTTAAAATTAGACAATTTTACAGTGTAGTAAATAAAATTGTAGTATTGTAAGGTAATAGTTTTTCTTCAAGTTGTGAGTCGCATTGGATAAAAGCGTCTGCTAAATGAATAAATGTAAATGTAATAGTTAAATCAGTTAACAAGTGGCATTTTTGTATGTTTTCCTGTATTTTTTAGATGGTGGACAATTATATACCTTTTAATAAAAATAAACCGCAAATGTGTTTTATTTTCCCTTTATTCTCAGATGTAGCTGTGGGCGCACCTGGCTCTGGTGAAGGGGGTCAAGTGTTTATTTACCTGGGTCAGAGTGATGGTTTGATCATCCAGTATGTTCAAGTCATCGAGAGCCCGTTTCACACACTCAAAGATCCTCCAATGTTTGGCTTCAGCATGAGAGGAGGGACGGATATTGATGATAATGGATATCCAGGTGTGTGATATAGGTTTTATTTCCTCTCTGGAATACAAAACGATGAGAAATTCGATACAATGAGATTTAATTTTTGAGGTGAACTTATTTAAATGAGCAATGAAGTAAAAAATTAGCTCAGTAAAAAATGAGCAAACTCTGAGATCACTTTTCACCTCAAATAATTTTCCATTAAAATCTGACCAGCAAACCTCACTGCATCAAAATACCATAACCTTCTCAACAACCCTTTATAGCCATCCATGAGTCATGCTGGGAGTACAAAAAACACAAATAACTGGATGATTGAACCAAGAAAATCTTCAGAGACTTTCCTTAAAGTTTAAATGTGTGTTGTGAACAATCCCAACTAACAGCCCTTTCCCACAATCCCTTGGGAGGGGTAAAGAGCTGTCTGGTAGTCCCTATGAGACAGGAATGCTTTAGTCAGTGCCGCAGCCCTCTTAGTTTAGAAATAAATGGAAAAGTGCTCTGACACTGGGGTCCAGTGTTGGACATGGCAATGCTTTTTAAAACAAAGCACCTCAAACTCTTAAGAGGGACTCTTTGTGCTCTTAGGTCACTTATCACAGACAAAGTAGTCACCACACTCCTTTTCCTTCAGTTTAACATGGCTGTCTTGTACCTCAATCACTGTTTCACTCACTTTGTGGTGTTTGCTGATAGAGTGATTTCTAAATTTATTAGGCATATAATATGCTTTGTTTTTCCCCCTTTAGATCTCATCATTGGTGCTTGGGGTGTGAGCAAAGTGGCAACCTACAGGTGCTAATTTAAAATCTGAATCAGTGCAAACACCCATAAATTCTTTATTGTAATCAAAATATATATGCTTCATCCTTTTCAGTATTTTAGTCTAAATCAGAGTTTTTTTTACTTTAATCATTATTTAACTTAAGCAGTTTTTCCCTGCTGTGGTTCGTGACCTACCCCTTGAGAACCACTGATCTGAGCTATTATTCTGTGTGTTGGATCAATAGCGTGTTTGGCTTTTTCAGAGCGCTGGCTGTAGTGAGAACACAGGCTCGACTCTCATTCTTCCCTGAACTTCTGAACCCCGAAGATAAATTCTGTCAACTCTACCAGAGCAGCACCTTCATAACTTGGTAATGCTTCTGAACTTCGTACAAGAGACAGCTTTACGACTTTGATTCAAGAGGCTGGCATTCAAAATGCTTGATTAGTCAGCTTTAAAAAGATTCTCAAGGATTAGATGTGTTCGTGTTAGGAATGGTACAGTGAGCTATTGATACACCCACATACTTGTTAGGAGTAATGCACGATTACAATAGATCAAGGATTTCCATTAATCAGTGATGTAATCCATATTTTCTGCATTCTTGGAATATCAACCCACATGCTTGTGGTACTTCTATAGAATGTCTGTCATAACCACTTGTTTTCTCTTTTTCCATAGCTTTATTATTATGGCATGCATCAGTGTATCTGGACATAGAATTCCTGAGCAGATTGGTATGTAATCCATGAAATACCGTAAACATTATTGGAACCAGTATTGGAACCAATATCTGTTATAAACATCCCTTATTCATCAAGTTTTCCATTGCAAGTTGAACTGCTTTTAACTTTAACGAGACAGGAAAAAAACTGCTATACATGTTGTAGAAAAAAAATGCAATGAGATGGTAGCGCAGTTGACTTGAGGCCCATTCACACCAAGAACAATATAACTATAACATAGAATTTTTTTTTAGATAGCATTTATATTATGTTTATTATAATCATGCACTGCATTTCTTTTGTCTGCTGCTTTAGATGCTATAAAATTCTGAAAGTGATTCCCATAATATCGTTCCTCAGTGCTGTTAAATAGTTGGGGTTTGCTATTCGTTTACGTTTAAAACGATTTTTAAAACTATATCTTTATCCTTTATAATCAACCTTTATCGTCCTTGGTATGAACTAGACTTTATTAGAGTTTTGAAATCAGCTTCTACATATTATAAACAATCATGGGTCTTAAAAGAAAATATATAGGGTGCATTAAAGGTGTTTTCAAAGTTTTTCAGGTTTTTCAGCTGTTTATTTCTTCTAGTGCTAAACACAGAGCTTCAGCTGGACAGGATGAAACAGAGCATGGCCAGACGAAGCCTCCTACTGGACTCCAACCAGCCATACACTTACTTCCAACTCTCGGTGGAAAGAAACTCAGCAGATGTCTGTAGGAACTTCACGGCCTACCTACTGGTGTGTTGCATCATGTTGATGTGCTAGTTGTGTCAAAATGTGCTAGAAATGTGACCTGTGGATAAGAAGCACAAGTCCTGTGACCTTCATGTTGCAGAACACTGAATGCTCCTAGTGCTTTTGAGAGTACAAAAACTATACACACATAAATTAGATCTAGTTCTAGATTAAGATCCAATAAAAAGTTAAAACAAAAGTGCTTTTGTGCAGTTGCACTTGGTTGCACAAAAGGTCATTCATGTGATCTCTCTGCAAACACATTCTCTCAATTATCCTTTTTTTCATGTAAATGTAATAAGATGTTAATGTTGCAGTTTTTTTCATTCATGTCAATCTTTTCCTTTTAAGCCTGACTTTAAGGACAAGCTTAGTCCAATCTTCTTCTCGGTGAATTACAGCCTGGCTGATTCCCAAGATGCAGTGCTACATGGACAAAGTGTCGCTGTTGGACAGGTGAAGACTGGAACATATCGTTTTTGTTGTTACTGTGGCACATATTCATTAACAGGAACCTGTTGGAATATTTTGTTGTGTCTAGACACGGATAATACTAAACTGCGGTCATGATAACATCTGTATTCCAGACCTGAGGCTGAAAGCAGTAGCGTAAGTTTCTTCATTAACTACAATGCGAGTTATAGATATGAAACGGTTACAGACATTTATCTCAAGCAAACATTTATGTAAAACAGGTCAACAGAACCAATCCTGATTGGCGATGAGAATCCAGCGCTGCTGATTATCGAGGCCGAAAATCAGGGAGAGGGAGCTTACGAGACAGAGCTATACATCAGCCCGCCAGCACACACACACTATCAGGGTGTTGTGAGCAACCAGGAGGTTTGTTGTTGACAGAATCACAAGCAATAGAATATTAATGGGATAGTTCACCCAAATATTAAAATTCTGTCATCATTTACTCGCCCTCAAGTTGATTCAAACTGTATAAATTTCTTCTGCGGGTTAAGTCACGTAAGGTGTAAAATGTGTTGTGCAGGACTTCAGTCCCTTGGTGTGCAGTCAGAAGAAGGAGAACGGCTCAGTTGTTGTGGTTTGTGATTTGGGAAATCCCATGGAGGGTGGACATCAGGTCAGGGTGACAAAATCAATATAATAATCCACCAGATCATTTATTAATACATGATGAGCTTGTTTTTAGGACATTTTGCTCTTGGCTTTTTCCCCTCAATCAGCTGAAAGCAGGTCTTTACTTCAGCATGGGCGGTCTAGAACAAGTGGAGAGCCACATCACATTCCAAATGCAAATACGGAGGTGCGAACATCCATATACACACATGCAACCATCTGTGCTGTTAGTAAAAAAGAAAAAATCAATAATAATAAATAAAAAAATTGCATAGCAAATGCTTTCTGGTATATTTTTCCCATGATGGCAATGCTCATTATCTTCTGTTTCTTCTTGTTTTCAGTAAGAACAATCAGAATCCAGATAGTAACTTGGTCCAGTTGCAGATTAATGTTAATGCTACAGCTACCCTGGAGATGCGTGGGTTAGTTCTACTGTCATTTTCTCATTTTGTTTTGTTTCCCCATTTCTAAAGATATATATGCTGTTACATAAAGTACATAAATATATATAAAGTTGATGTTCTTATAAAAAATTCAAGTACATTTTTATCAATTCCAAACCACATTAATCTTAATTACTGCTATTAATTTAGTATATAATCAGATATAAGTGATATATAATTTTATATAATATTTCACAATATTGCTGTGTTTTTACTGTATTTTTGAGACAGTAAATGCAGACCGGGTGAGCGTAAGAGACTTTTATTTTTATTTATTAAAACATCTTAACGACCCCAACGGTAATAAATATAAAATAGTATTGTAGTCAAATATTTAAACTTTTTTCACATATAGTTGCTAAATATTCTTTCTCACTCTTCTGAAAGTAAAGCTGGTTTGGTTCATGTTTTAATTCAAATTTCTTGAATTACTTACAGAGTCTCTTCTCCTATTGACTGTGTCCTGCCTATTGCTAAATGGGAGCCAAAAGATTATCCAGAAGACTTGAATGAAGTAGGCCCGCTCGTAGAGCATGTATATGAGGTAATACGCTTAACACTTTCACTTCAATGGCTTTACCATATTTATTCACAAGTTTCTATTTTCTCGTCTCAGCTAAGGAACATGGGCCCCAGTCCGATCAATGCAAAGCTTACACTGGAGTTTCCTGTTTCACAAAATGAATCCTATCTGCTGTATGTGTTTGCTAATGCCTCCCAAGAGCTCATCTCATGTGAAACAGACTTCTCCAACATCGACCCACGTGGGGTGAGAGTGCCCCCTACTGACTAATGGTTTTGAAACTAAACCCTCTGAACAAGTCATTTGTCTGCAAATATAATCTTAACACACTTTATAATACTATTGAAAAGCACAGCAATATCTGTAAACAATAGCTCTGTCCCTAACAACAATGTGCTGTGGTGGTACATTGGTAAATACAGTGGTATCCACATGTCACTCCAAGATACTGTGGCATAACTATGGTACCATGCACAAATAATCATGGCACATTGTTGTAAGTGTTAAAGTGTAAAACAGTTTATTCAATGGCAATAACCATTATCTTATCTACTTTACAGTTAGTGAAGATTGAGTCCTCCAACATCACCGTGGGCCAGGTTCATCATTTCAACAAACGCGACCTTCCTCAAAAAATAGAATTTGAGCAGCAGTGGCAACATGCAGTCCATGTGGTACAGGAGCTTCAATTATTAGCTTCTGCATAATAAAAATTAATAAAGGCTTAGCCAAAAGGTTCTATAAAACAAAGAGGTTTTATTCAAACAAACATAAGTCATTTCAAAATGGTGACAGTAAACTAACAATGTGTCCAACGTTAAAGGGTGAAACGTATTTAAATGAGTTAAAACTGATGAGGATGAGTGAGGGCAGGTGTGAATGATGGGGAAATGGAGTGCAGATGATGACCAGAGAGAATCGTGGGTGGATAGCGCTGAAGGTGACAGGAGAAGTGTGATACGGTGATGGGGGGTTGTTTTGCAGTCACATGAACTGAGCATTTTGCAGTCTTTGAGCCAACCATGAATTCCTCTGTATACCCAAGTATTCTAGAGTCGAATGTGAGGCCATCGGTCTGACACCTAAAGCTTGGCCAAAACTGGGTCCGTGCAACAGGTCAATGATCCCAAGCCCACCTGAAAATCTACGCCAGAGTGGCTGAAAAAGGAAAGAATCAAGGTGTTGCACTGGCCCAGTCACAACTCAGACATCAACAAATGCTGTGGCTGGACCTTAAGAAAACTGTGCATAATTAGATGCCCATAACCCTCAATGAGTCGGTCAAAATCCAGAACAATGTGAGAGATAACGTCATACAAAAAACGACTCTTTCAATGTATTTCTGCTAAAGGTGGTTCTACTAGCAATTAGATCTTTAAGTTTACTAAGTTTACTTAGTTTGTCACCATGGCTTTTAAATTTTGGCATTATTTTTGGGAAGTAAATAAGTGTTGTTCATCTGAAGTTAAACTAACCTCATTTAAGACCTGCTAACAACCAAATGATTGTTATTATGTTCTGATACATAAAATAACTGTTTTCTATTATAATCTATTATACATATTTTCCAGTCTTCAGTCACATGATCCTTCTGAATTAATTCTAATATGCTGATTTGGTGCTCAAGAAACATTTCTTTTTATAGTCAATGGTGAATATCTTTTTTCAGGAATATAAAAAAAAGTGGAAATGGAAAAAAAAAATTAACAATGTAAAAGTTACTGTTGCTTTTGTTTCATTTAATGCATTACTATATACAAGCATTAAAAAATTGAAAAGTATTCATTAAAAAATGGAGCCCAAACTTTTGAACAATAGTGTATTTTTGATTTTATTTTACAGTAATGTTGTGATTATTCTTTACCAGTAGAGGGTGATATCACATACCATTCCAGTTAAGCAGAAGTTGCTTATTCCTTGAGATTTTGAAATGTATTTTCTCAGGCTCTAAGCTTGTGCAAATTCCCATCTTTCATTCCTTTAATTAAAAGCTTAATAAATGTGTTGTTAAATATTGATACATCTCTTACTGTGAAGAACTGCTCTAGTGGTGACCAGTGTCTTCTGTTTGAGTGTGAGGCTGCGGGACTGCAGAGAGATGAGAGAGCCATTGTAAGAGTCATGAGCAGGCTGTGGGTACAAACTTTCTTAAAGGTGAGCCAAACTTTACAGATAAAACTCTAAACATTTAAAGCAACCATCTAATATTCATACACCCTTCGCTCTCTGTTTGTATCTCCTTTCTCTGCTCAGAGACCATATGTAAATTATGTTCTTCATTCCACGGCCTACTACGAGGTGACAGATGTGCCCTCAAAAATCCAGCCAGTTGTCCTGCCCAGAGGAACAGCACAGGTGAGACAACAGTTATTTGGGTTGAATCAAGTAACATATATGCAACTCCTCTTAAACCTCCTCATAAACTCTTTCTAGACACATACAAATATAGTATGGAGACGTCCAGATGGACAAGAGGAGGTTCCTGTGTGGTGGATAGTAGTGTCGATCATCGCTGGACTCCTCCTGTTGGCTGCCCTGAGCACCATCTTCTGGAAGGTACTTCTATATGTTGAACAGCAGAGGGTGCTTTGTCTCATAACAACAAACAAATCATTTCACTGTAAAACAAACAAAAATGTGATACCACATCTCCATCTATGTTAACATACAACATTGTTTTAAGGTGGGATTTTTCAAGCGGAACCGTCCTCCCTGTGACGACGATGGTGATGACACCCAGCGCCTGAATGGTGATCATAATGAGGTGTCATCCTGCAAATCTTGATTTGTGATGCTTTAAAGCATTTTAAAACTATATATATATATATTGCTATATTATATTCTCTACTTTCTGCAATTTTATTAGACATGTATCGTGGTAGTTTATATGGAATTGCAGGCATTAGGTAACCAGCCAAGCATGCAGTAGATGTCATATAGCTTTAGGCAGAAATAGAAGTTGATAAAAAAAGAGCTTTGTCTCCAATTCAGTGCCCTTGTTAAAATTGTTAGTACTTCAGGCAGGTGATAATGCATTTTGATTATCACTGAGTTGTAGAACATTGAGCCTTCTTCATAAAACCAATGTAAACAGTCATATTAGTTTCATCTAATTTATAAACTATTTGCACTGGAATGTATTATGTATGTACTTCATGAAACATGCTTGTTGTCTTTGATCAAGTCATTTAATTTCTGGTGGATATTTTTTGTTTATGTTGATTTCATTTTCAGTCATTAAAAGGTCTTGTCTGCTGTGTTTAACTACAACACTCTGGCCTAGAGTAACACATGAGACATTTTTTGCATGCACTTTTTCAGGGTGTGAGTACATTTACATGAGCAGTGAAGCAAAGTACAGTGGATCACGGTTATGTCGACGGCCTCGGGGGTTGCAAAAAAGCAAGCGTTGAGATAACCGAGGATCGAGATAGCCAAAAGCCAATATTTTTTTTGATGAAAAGATCGACATGCTATAAAAATGTACATACACTGTGTTTGCTAACAACAAAAGGTATATGTGCACCAACTAATGAATTTGTCCCTCTTTTGTGCTCGAGATATTAGGGTTCGGCGACATAAAAGAATCGACATAACCGAAAAGAAAATGCTAAGACAAATAGGGAGTTTGGCAGTTCCACTTCAAAAACGTAGACATAATAGGATTGGTGAGTTAATCGAGGTTGAGATAAGTGAACTCCACTGTATTGACTCTAGAATGGCTGAAGAAGGAAAGAATCAAGGTGTTGCACTGGCCCAGTCAAAAGACAAATGTCAGACTTCAACAAATGATGTGGCAGGACCTTAAGAGAGCTGCCCACAAATCTCAATGAAATGAAGCAATGTTATAAAGAAGAGTGTGTCAAAATGACTCCAGTGAGAGACTGATAATGTCAATAACACTTTTATGTTATTTCTGCTAAAGGTGGTTCTACTAGCAGTTAAATCATAGGGTGTTCTTAGTTTGTCACCATGGCTTAACTTTTTTAGGGTGTGAGAACATTTAGACCACTGAGGCAAAATATTGTAAACAGAGTAGAAATGATATGAATAAAAACCACATGACTTAAAATGTATGTCTTAAAACTTGCGTGTGCCTCTTAAAAGTGCACTCAATATGAAGCTTATAGGTCTACATGCCTACATTTCTGCAAACAATAAATAAAAAAAAATTAATTGTCCTGCTCAGATCAGTTCTTATTAGTGTTCAACACTGGTCTTAAGGTCTTGGTCTTGTCTCGGTCTCGACCATATTTGTTCTCGGTCTTGTCTCGGTCTCATACTAAGAGGACTCTCGATTTTATCATAAGACCACGACTGCGAGGACATCAATAAATTGTCGGTGCATTGTTTATTTATTTGTTAAAATCATTAATGTGACGATGTAAAACCTTCTGTCTAAAACGCAATCAATGTTTTGCAATTTGGTTGTACAGTAGATACAGAACTTTTTGATTGGTGATGATTGGTGGTCTTGTCTTGGTCTCAACACACACTAGTCTTGGTCTCGGTTTAGGTGGTCTTGACTTCAACACTAGATCTCAAACAGCAGCGTTAGTACAGATCAGTAATATTGTTGAATATCACGTATTATTACAGGAGACAGTAGCAAGGAATGGAAACTGACAGAATGAAGATGAATGATAATAAATAAATAAACTTGGGAGAAACCACGCTCAGTCAACTGAAAACGGATTTCAACCGATTAAAAACTCATAAGTTGTATGAGTCTCGGTCGACAGAGGACGCACAGGAGCACTGCACTCCAGGATCTCCCCCTCCCATTTGGGAGTGGGACAACAGGACTGAAAGAAGCGGAGCAGCCGTACTCGGGAAGGGAGTGGGCACCCGTGGCAACCGCACTTTAGAGCAGTCAGTCTTCTGCCATCCCGCATACAAACATGGATGAACAGTTACTCAAGGAGGATCTGACGATGCCGCTGTAAGAATGCGTCCACCGCACACCTCCCGTGCCCTTTTTCTTTTTCTTTTCCTCTGTAGTGCTTGGAGGACGCACGCGAAATCACTGGCGACCCCAGGACCAGTTGGTGAGTTTGATTTGAGATTGTAGCATCCGTCTTTAGACGTGATATTTGTGTAGAGCGGCTCCGCCGTGCAGCACAGAGCATCGATTCGCTGCTTTATTATGTAACTGTCGCATTTGCGCTCACATCGATTTTTCACACGTTGTTGTTTTAGCTTACATTTACTTTCGAGCCTTATGGGAGTTACAGCTTGGAAACAAAGGATTTCAAACTGTTCAGCCGCTCAAATGACCCCTCCGTGTGTCTGGAAAGGGAAGAAGTTCGTTAAACAGGCCCGGAGCTTCAGAAACATAGTTTTATGTGCCATTGCTATCTTAATGTAAAATGTGCACCATATCTAGTACAAAACTACTCTAAAGCTAGTGTCGTTTCGTTTCAAGCACACCCAAAATTCCTTGAAAAAGAAAGTTCACATTGGCGGCAAAATTCTTCTCTCTCTTTCTCTCTCACACACACTTATGTAGTTCTTAATCATTTGAATGAATCTGTTTGTATTCACTTTAAAAGTATATATAGGGAGAGACTGGGGCAAGTTGTCACAGTTTTTATTCCTGCAAATATGTCTCAGGGGTTTGTTATAAATCTTAAATTAGTCTGGGTAAAAATCTTTGTCTTTTCTACAAAAATCCTTAAAAATGTATAAAATCCCTTGTATTAAATGGCTTCACCAGGAGGAAAAAAAGTTGTCTTTGTGACAACTTGCCCCTTGCGTAAACCTGTCAGAGGCATAGCATATGGTGGACATGTCAACAGAATTATTATATAATGAAACATCAAGTATAAAAATGTTATGCATAAAAAGGTCAAAACATTGTTTTGGCCAACAAATATTGAAATTTAAGAGATACAATCTGCATTTGTGTTACATTCTGCAAGGCCTACATGCATGTACTCATATTTGAATCAAATTTGCTTGTCTTTAATGTTAGATTAAATAAATAACTTTTAGGTTAAAATCAACATTGTAAAGTAATTATGAATAACTTAGTATAATTATATATATATATATATATAAATAATAATAATAATTATAAATAACTTTGTTCAAGACGGTTCTTCCCCCTAGTTCATTTATTTTTTTGTCTGGCTTGGTGCCAGTTTGGCACCACAGGAACAAGCGGATCTTTTGGAGCTGTTTGTGCAAACTCTTTTGTGAACCTCCTTTTTTTCCTCAGCAACTTCCAATGAATATTAATGTGGGCTTGGAGCGTCTTTTCTCTCATGTGTACTGAGAAGCTCGCATACTCAGGCAGAGATATTTCAGCCTATTCATTCTCCTTTATCTCAGCCTATGGACTGCACTTGAAACCTTAACACTCAGCATTTGCTTAGTCTTTTTGCGATTTGTGATCTGTATTCTGAAAAGTCATCAGGGGTTTAATAGCTGACATCACAAGTTAATTTACTGCCAGCCCGTGAACTCAGCCTTTAAAGGTGAAGTCACATACTAAAACCATGTGTGAGTTCCCTGTTCTAGAGCTGAGAAAACCTGGGATGACGTTTTAAAAAGCCTTGGATCCTTTTTATCCATGTTTTATTGCAATGCAGTCTACTGGAAAGAGATCCGCTGACTAAGCTCTCCTTGATGTGCTAATGGGAAACATTTAAATCAGAGTCATATGTCAAAAACATGGTTTGACATATGAAGAAGTAAAATTAGATTAAAATTATTACACCCAGAATTTTTTTTCTATTTTATGCACATATTAAACATGTCATGCATATCTATCTATCTATCTATCTATCTATCTATCTATCTATCTATCTATCTATCTATCTATCTATCTATCTATCTGTCTGTCTGTCTGTCTGTCTGTCTGTCTGTCTGTCTATCTATCTATCTATCTGTCTGTCTGTCTATCCATCTATCTCTCTGTCTGTCTATCTATCTATCTATCTGTCTGACTGTCTATCTATCTATCTATCTATCTATCTATATACATATATTTGTCTGTCTGTCTGTCTGTCTGTCTGTCTATCTATCTATCTATCTATCTATCTATCTATCTATCTGTCTATCCATCTATCTGTCTATCCATCTATCTATATGTCTGTCTGTCTATCTATCTATCCATATGTCTGTCTATCTATCTATCTATCCATCTATCTATATATATATATATATATCTGTCTGTCTGACTGTCTATCTATCTGTCTATCTATATACATATATTTGTCTGTCTATCTATCTATCTATCTACATATATTTGTCTGTCTATCTGTCTGTCTATCTATCTATCTATCTATCTATCTATCTATCTATCTATCTATATATATCTGTCTGTCTGACTGTCTATCTATCTATATACATATATTTGTCTGTCTATCTATCTGTCTCTGTCTATCTATCTATCTATCTACATATATTTGTCTATCTATCTATCTACATATATTTGTCTATCTCTCTCTCTCTATATATATATATATATATATATATATATATGTATATATATTTGTCTGTCTGTCTATCTATCTATCTATCTATCTATCTATCTATCTATCTATCTATCTATCTATCTATCCATCAGGTTTTTTCAGGTTTTGTCATGTAAACATAGAAGTTTGTCTAACTTTTGCTGGATTCAAAGACTGAAAATGTAAATTATTTTGAATAATTACCGTTATATTGGGAAGAGAACATCTAATTATCGCAGCATGACTTGTTTTCTCACATTATTATCGACATCCTACATCCTTCTTAATTTCTCTAAAGTCTATACTTTTTTAAAGTGTGATTTAAAAGAAGCATATGGCTAAGTTCATTCTCAGCATAAAAAAAGAAGAGTGATTGGGGTTAATTCAGCCTATAAACACAATAGCAGGATGGCAGGTCAACTTCCTGTCATTTCTCTAGTTTCATCATGACATTCAGGAAATTAGACTCTGGTTTTCGCATACGTTCATGTATACTACTTTTTTCATGATCTTGCATCTCTAAACAGCATAGCTTTACAGTTGAGTTTCAGTTGTGTGAATCACATTGAGGCATCAGATGTTTGTTTCGACACACTGTAAAGCATCTACCGGAGCGTGAAATATTGTTATCCTGATGGGATTTTGTAGTGGCACGGCATGCACATCAATGTCCTAATCAAGCTGACACCTAGAGACGCCACCTCTGATTCAGGACAAAGGCCTGGCGAGGGAAGCCCAGCCAAGACACTAATGCAAACTGACTGCTTGAGATTTTAGCGGATCCGTCTTTGCCTTTAGGCAGGTGTTGACCCTACCCATTTTGCACGGTTTGAAAAACAGTTCATCTTACGACAGTGTTGGGCTGGTATTCAAATCAGAATTGAGGTGGTTTCATTAAAACATTTGAAAAAAAGTTATTTTACTATTCCCTTTTATTGTTTGTTCATGATTGTGTAGCATACTGTCCAGTCATCACATAGTAAGTCACTGCATTGTCAATGAGATTTCATGAGATTCCCCTCAAGGGGGTTTTACATCCTCTCATGCAAAGACGAGTGTTACCATGGAAGCACTTGTTTGAGCTCGCCACTCTATGCTTTTATTTGGGACACAATCGCTCCATTGTGCTGCATGACGCTTTTATTAGATGTCACTGAAAGTTGTATGACTTTATGCACCTCCAGTGAAATCAGATCAGCCATGATTTCAATTGCAGATCAGTTTATAATATAGTGCTCTGGTAGTATACATCCTCACATTGACTTTCTCTGTAGGGAAATTGATTTTTAATGATAACTTATAAATACAGACCTTCTATAAGCAACAAGGTTGTTAATCAATGGTATGTTGTTTTTTTTTAAGCTTTCAGCTCACATTATTTCAAAGCCATTTTTAAAATAATCATATTTGAAAACATTGAAAATGAAAACATTCCTAAATTCTCCATAATTCTTTAAAGAAATCATCATCACCGATTATGTAACTAAATAAGATTAAAGGTGTTTTCATTAAATGAGAGAGGAGTTTACTTTAAAAAGTGACCAGCATTTTTTTTTTTTCATCATGTTCACAAAATGTTCATGGAACATTTCAAATTAAGAAAGGAGCCTGCTTTAAAAAACAAATTCCGCCTTCACTTATTATTTTTCTTTGTCAACACTTGAATGTGGGTAAGTTTCTGTAAAAAACTATATTTTAAATAAAGAGCTGAGACAATCATGTTTTGTCAAAGACTACGTCTGGATCAGATTCAGAACGATAGTCAAAACATAGATGGAGTAAATCGAGCCCATCAACACCTCCAATGCTTGCACTGTCCTGTACCTCTTCTTGGTATTCATGTCATTTGGTAACGTTTGGCCATTTTGATTTATTAATACTGTTTGATGATCGTGTTATCTTACATGTCCATAAGCAATTATTCTATTGCTTGTTTCTGCTTCTTCAACCGTGTTTTGACCCGGAGATTCTGTAGCCTTTCAGAAGAAGCACAATTAGCTGAAAAATTCTACCAATAGCAGGAAAAAAGACAGGTTATCGAGAGGTTATGTGATTTTGCAAATTTAAAGCACCTGTTTTGGCAGGTAACAGAAAGGTCTTTCTGAGGTTATGTCGTGCTTTGACAGCAGATCTTTTATTTAAGGCTCTTTATAGCTTGGACTGTTTGTGGGCAGAAGGGTACAGAATAGCTTGGCCGGATTTTCTGGTTACACGGGGCGTCACAACTTTTAGGAGAGTGCATCTGGCCATCAGCCCACCATGAACTCCCCAGGCAGCTGTTCAAAGGTAGGAATTTCTTTGTTGACACCAGACACCCTCACAGTCAGAGGAAACAGCAGATTTATCAGCACCAGAGCCCCTGTAAGTGTGACCTCTGAGGAGATCCTGCTTCACATCATCACAATGTGTCTAGATATTTTGATTGGTGGGTGCAAATAGCTTAGGGGAAAAAATACGTTAAAAATTGGAGATTACATCATCGACATTAAACCCATAAAACACACTACAGCCAGACGGCTTCTAGTGAAGCAGCTTTTTTATTATGTTAAATCTGTGTTTTTGCTCTGTATTGTGTCTAATATGAGTTTAGCAATGTTTTGGAACAGTAATCTGGATTAGGCTTTAGAAAGGGTTCCTAATTTTGCTTGTAATCCCTTTTCGTCATGCAGTATTCTTAGCAGACTGTTACAGTTACTGTTTGGCAGCTGATTCAGTGTAAATAAATAAAAAGTCGTAATGACAAGAACACCAATTCAATCATGTTATAGTTGTGTTCATTTAATCTCTTATGCACAACAAATAAATATTCATGCTTTAATAAATTATTCATTACCTGTTAAACGTAATTTTAAATTTCATTCTTGGCTCCAAATGTTAAGCCTGTTTTTGTACTTATTCATGATAGGTTCCTACTGAAGATTTCATTATTGTTTTTCTTGTTAAGTGTCCATTGACCGATGAACTAAGAAGTCTTGTGAATTTCAGGGTCGACGTTTTGCAGAAGTCTATATAAATTCCCTGAGCAACAATGGGTTCATTAGAGCTGAGTCAACACATTTCTGCTGTGCTTTTCCTCTCTGGAGTTGTATCAACACCTTTAGGGCCCTTAGACGATTATTTTTTCCTTTTCAACAAAATCTGGCACTCTGGGTGACTGGATTGTTTTTGCAGCCCTTTAAATCTCTAAAGATGCCAGAGCGTACATGCTAAACACGAGACCTTAAGTAAAAGTCAGACCTTGAGCTATTTGATCTTACATTGAAGTTTTTGTTTCCGTTTTTTTCCTAGCTGCTTGGATATTTTCCTCACATAACAACTGATATGTTGAAAATATCTGCAAAAGCTCCAGAATAGGGTTGCCTGGAGGAGACAGGGTCCACATGCAAAAAAAGTGTTCATTTCAAATCATTTGCTCTGTCAAATCTTGGATGTGCTTTAATTTTAGCAAATAACAAATATGAGTTTGTTTTCTGTTAAATGATTTTTGTCTAACTATTGCATAATGTTTTGTCTTGGGGAGCAGGACCTGAGTTACTGTTTTCTAGGGCTAAGGAAACATGCAGCTGGTTCTTGGGGAAAATGTGAGGTTTTGGGAATGATTTATGAGATTTTCTTTCTTAATATATTTATTTACAGAGTTTGCTCTTTATAACACACATGCACACACAACGAAGGCAACTTTTTGACAGACCTGCCAATTGAAAATGTACTATTTACATTTACTCATTTAGCAGACGCTTTTATTCAAAGCGACTTACAATTTATACGACTTACTATTTATAATTTAAATTTATCATAATTTTTTTTTATGTTTTATATCTTTATTTTTAAAATATAATTAATTAATTGGTTATGAGTTTATAATTATCCAAAAATTTTAATTGTTTTTTTTATGTAACTATTTTTCTATTTCTATCTCAAGAATTGTGCACATCACTTTAGCAACAGTGAAATGATGCATCACGTTTTCTGTATGTATTATGTTCTGGCCAAATCTTTACATGCATTTGGTGTTGAGTGAGTGTTTATTTTGGACTGTCTTTGTTGAAGCACTGAAATGCTGTTTATTCATCCCTCACAGTAAGGAAATGGCTACACTGCCTTTATGCCTTAGACTTTGTGAGCATCTCAGTAAAACCCAGTGGTTTTGACAAACAGGGCACCTGACAGGCAGACATTCTTGCTTGGCTATTAACACATCATCTGCCGGCTTGAAAAAACAACATGGTGGTCTGGAGCCATTGGTAACACCAGGACCACCTCTCAACCAGCTAAATCACACCTTTTTCCCCCATGGGTTTAACCTGTATTTCTGGAGAGCAATTGTCTTGTAGGTCTTCCCAACTTGACCATCTTTTTCCATTTTAAATTTCGCCATAACATTTGCCTGATTAATAAGGCTTTCCGATACAAAACCAGTGATAAATCTGCAGGAACCCCCCCCCCACACACACACACACACACACACAAAAACACAACTGTTATGTTGTCTTATGTTGATAATTGTGCCATTTGAGATGTTTATGGTCTGTTAAGCGGTACTAGAAGACAGGGTAGAAATGTTTATTTTCCAGAAATGAGACTGCAAACTCCTGGCAAATGTCCATTAATTCTTCACTAAGAGAGCTGTGGTCTCCATGCAGTCTCATCAAATGCCAATAAGAAAGACACGCAGCCTGCAGAGAAATGCTGATGGCCACTGTGTGAGTGAGTGGAAGAGATTTCACTTCCTAATACAAGCAAATAATGAAGTGCTGTTTGTTTTAAAGAGACTGTCACAGTGGACAGGACTAAACATGGAAAAAAATAGAAAATTATAGGGTTCATTTTCACCTTGCACTCAAAGACAGATAGATATTTATATTTGCCAAATTTGTTTTAGTTTTCAATAAACATTTAGTAAAGTAAGTTTTTTTCTTTCTTTCTGTGCGTTCACTTTTCTGCTGAGGCCAAGAAGTTTTAAGTCGTAGAAAAATTTCCTGTAGTGTTTGCGCCATGCATTCGACTCAAACAAAGGACAGGAAATGGAATTGTGTATAGGAAATCCTTGTGGCTGAGTGGAAAGGAAGACTCTTTAGATAAAAAAAAAAAAGTCTTTCAGCTCTGTTTATGTTGCATAACCCGCGGGTTATACCAGATTTTACAAACCCAGCAGGGGGTGCGGGTTATATCACAATTTTTTCCCCCGCGTAATAAAATTTCAACTTATTGGTTATGTCCCTAAGGTTTTTTTTGCAGTATTTTCTTTCTTGCAAGGGTTGTTTGTCTCTGGTACTTGTACTATCACTCTGACAGGGGGCGCTGATAGGCTGTCTGACCTGTCAATCATGCAAGAAGACCTGATTGGCTGTGCTGCCATGAGGGCGTGCTCTTCTCATTTCATCTGATGATCAACAGCTTTAGAAAACGCTTCTTAAGGGACGTGCTGCTGCACACCAGGAGAGACTGCTTTTTCTTTTTGTTCTGATTCTGACTTGTGTTTGGTTTTTTATTGATTGAATTTCGCGCACAAACACTGTGAATCGAGCCTGAACAGTTATTGATCATTGATGTCATGCGAGCAACATTCGAAATTCGAAAAATGAACTTACACAAAAACAGTTCATAAATCTATGGGTGCGGGTTATATAAGGGTGCGGGTTATGCCGACAATTTTTTACACAAAACCCCATAACCCTATGAGCTATATGAGGGTGCGGATTATTGGCGTATGCTTTAAGCAGGAAAATACGGTATATATCCGTGCTTTCACTGATTAAGTGACAGCAGCCTAATAAACGTGCTTCTGTATGTGTTAGTGAACGAACAAAGGACAGAGAAAATCACTCCTGCTCTTGACTGAATCACTTTTGTGACTTTAATAAGACACTGCAATGTTTTTTGTACATTTGATTACTTTTAAACAATTGGTATAGTATTTCTTGTTTCAAGTGAAATTAGATCTACAGTGCGATTAGATCTACAGCCCATCACTGATTCAAAGGATCTTATTTTCTGAACCAAACTTGTATCCCCTTACCAGGAAATGCAGGGACCCATTTTTCCCCCACAGTTAGCCTGCTGACATCTCCTAGTATCCATGGTAACATGCATCAATCGACCCATTTAGAATCAAAAGAATGAGAGGTTCTGAAGGACATCGCATCATGCAAGCGTGAACAGAACGCAAATTAAGCAGTGGTATGCGGTTCTGGTTGAAAAACATGACTTGTAAAGTAAAAAAGTGAATGTATCCAGAAGGAACCTTGTGTACCAAGCCAGCTTCCCATAAAACAGGGCGAAGATTTGCTTTTTCTCTGGCCTGTTTACATGTCTCTAAATATGCCCTTGTAAAGATGGATAAAGCAGGTCATCCATTTCAAACAGTTAGCACAGGTCACTTAGGAACTAAACTAGACTGCTTTGCTGGATTTTCCCAGCATCAATCAAACATGGTGGCAGATAATCTTACTCGCATCAAGAGTCTCAACTGCACTCCATGGTTCCAGATCGTCAATGCAAACAAACCTGAGTCCTTAATGTGTCGGACCAGGGGCATATTCTTCGTACGTCGCTTACTACATCCAAGATCAGTTGACACATCCGGGATGACATAATCGCGCTAACTATGAGCTGGATGATTCGGTTCTTTAAACGCACCTGTTGTTGACGATTAGTATAGCTGGATTGAGTTATCTGAGATCATTGCGCGTTCATGTGCTGGCTTAAAAGGGGATATGTATCGATAGTAGAAACACTGATCAGCAACATTTTGATTGGTCAGTGAGCATGCTGAAAGAGCGCGCACAGTATTTCTCGGCGGCGCGTCGCTGAATTTCAGTGTTTAATTAAAACACAAGGAAACACTTTAAAGCTGCAAATGCAGGAGAGAGGACTGGCAAAAAGTTGCAGACAAATTAAATTTGTGAGAAGCCTAGTGATCGTGTGTGTAATTATATTGACTCATATTAATTGTACTCTATTTCATAATCATCTTTTATATTAGAGCCACCACAGGACCCACTAGAACTTGGGAACAAGTAAAAGTAAAATGCAAAAATGTTCTGCAAAATAGTATCTTTACTACTTGCGCTGTGCTGCAAAAAAAAGAGTCAATTAATGAAATAGAATTGCAAAAACTAATAAAGCAAAAAGTCAGACTTGAGATTGATTTGCTTCAAGAGGAACTTCAAAGTTAATAAAATACACGAATAAACACACTGTACTATTGAGGACCTTGCATGATTTATTTATTTCATTCCACAGGCAAGAGATGATCAGCTGGATTTTTTTTAAATAAATAAAATAAACTGTAAACTAACTGTGTGCAAAGTTCCCTTTTTTCAAAAATGACTGCTTGAGTGCTGGTAACTTTGCGAATGGCACGACAGACAGCACTTTCACAATGTTCTCCGTATACCAACAGTGTAAATGAACGTGCCGCTCGCAAAGTAGCGCAAGGCAATACACACAGTTTGAGCTGTAGCTAACGCCCGACTACGACTAATTGTATCTAAATTAACTAGATACATTATACCCTCACGTGAAAAACGAAATATAATATATATATATATATATATATATATATAATTATTATATTAAATATATTATATTGCACCTTCAGCAACAGGTTTCTCTCGTAAAAACGGACAGGACATGTTGCGACAAACTTCCCATATCACCTCCGCTTGCGTGAACTAATCCTGCTAACTTGAAGTAAGCCTGCTCCGAGCAGGTTCACTTCAGCGGACCTGTTACTATGACAACAAGTCCCGGATGAGCGTCGAAGAACCGAACAATCCAAGATCATGCGAAATCGTCAACAATCTAATCCAGCTAAGTGAGTTAGCGAGGTATGAAGAATATGCCCCAGGACAGAGACTTCTAAACGTATTCATGTTATGTGTTTAATTTAAGCCAATGGGTCTAACCAATGTCTGGTCCAGTTTACCATTTATCACTTAGACTGGAAAAGTTCACATGTAAAACTGAAAATCGTAGTTTCTGTTATGCGTCTGTAACGGAGTTAAATGTTCAGGGAGGAAGGAGGCGGGAACCGGCAGACATTTAAACACACTTTAATGGTGAAAATAAAACATAAACTCAAAACGAAAGTAATGGCGGCGGCCCCTCGCGGTCGACCGCCGCCCACACAAAACATAACAAAACTCCAGGCCTGGTCCTCTCTCGCTTTCACTGTCGTCGCTCCTCCTTTTAAGTCTCCGCTCCTCCGTGAGAATAGAGAGACCGATGGCTCGCAGGTGTCGCTCATTCTCAATCACGCCACCGGCTCTCGTGACGCTCTCACGGTCCCTCGACCCCGCCCTGCTCGCCACATACCCCCAACGCCCTTCGCAGGCCGGGGGGTACTCCCGAGACTGCGCTCTACTCCCCCCCCCCCCCCCCCTCCTCCGGGGGGGGCCGATCACGGCAGCCGCGGTACCTGGGGGTAAGGACAGACGAGGCGAGGGAAAAGGAAACGGAGACAAGAGGAGCGACAGTGACGAGAGAGGGGAGAGAGGAAAAAAAAAAAAAAAAAAATCTTGGTCCGGTTCCCCGACACGCTGCCTCTCGGTCCTCGACCGCTCGAGAGCTTCTTCCTCGCGGTGCTGTGCGATGGCACTGGACGCAGATCCGTGGACGGGCTGGCGCTCCTCCGCCTCCTGGCGGCCGGCGACGACTCCTCCTTGCGAGGGCAGCCGGCAGCGAGTCCCCGTTCCCCGCTCCTCCCCGTTCACGGCGGACGGCAGCAGGCTCCGGCGCGCTGGCGAACGGGCGACTCCTCCGCTCCCTCACGGACGGCAGCCTCCCACCTCGACCCAGGAGCACGGCAGGGCTCTCCGTCCCACGCGATCCTTCGGCGCTCCAGCGCCACCGCCGCGGGCAGCATCTGACGGACCTCTCGTCTTCTCTCGTGCTGCCCGACCTCCGCAGCACCGCGAGCTCTCCCGGCAGCGAGGGCTCTTTGACAGCGCGTCCCTCCGACCTCCCGGGTTTCGGCACCAGTGTAACGGAGTTAAATGTTCAGGGAGGAAGGAGGCGGGAACCGGCAGACATTTAAACACACTTTAATGGTGAAAATAAAACATAAACTCAAAACGAAAGTAATGGCGGCGGCCCCTCGCGGTCGACCGCCGCCCACACAAAACATAACAAAACTCCAGGCCTGGTCCTCTCTCGCTTTCACTGTCGTCGCTCCTCCTTTTAAGTCTCCGCTCCTCCGTGAGAATAGAGAGACCGATGGCTCGCAGGTGTCGCTCATTCTCAATCACGCCACCGGCTCTCGTGACGCTCTCACGGTCCCTCGACCCCGCCCTGCTCGCCACAGCGTCGTCAATGAAAAAAATGATAATGATAATGAATCCAGTGAAGAACAAAAATGTCTCTGTGATTTAAAGGAATACTGCACCCAAAAAATGTAAAAACATCCATAAAGTACTCACTCATATGCCGTTCCAAACCCATAAGGCTTTTGTTCCTCTTCGGAACACAAGAGCTTTTTAATGAAATGTGAGTGCTTTCTGTTCCTTCATTGACAGCAACGCAACTACCACTTTGATGCTTCAAAAAATTCATGAAGAGATTGAAAAATTAATCGATATGAATTGAGTGGTTTAGTCCAAATTTTCTGGACTAAACCACTTATTTTAGGTTCGGTAAATAAAATAAGTAAATATTTTCATCATATAACGTTATAAAAGCCTCTTAAGAAAATTTGGACTAAACCATCAGTTAGAAACTATGTCAGTTCTGTATAATGATTTTCGGAAACAATGCTTACTGATACAGAGAATAAATCTCTTTGGAGTGACTTTATGCTTTGTAACTCAGAAAAGACATTTTTATGCTCGAACAGCAACGTTGCCCACTAAACAAAAGTTTAAAATACAAAAAAGCATTTTGTGATTTCTTTTAAAAAGCCTTTCAATCTTGTTTTTTACAGAGGTGCTGATTAAAGTCCAGGTCTTTGACAACAGTGACCTGTCACCCTTAAAGGAATCTACAGTTCAGGTGTGTGGAAACCAAACCATCTTAGCATCCAGTCTTGCTGGAGGAGATGGGATTGTCACACTTACATTCCTGTACCGGCCAGGAACGTGGGTTATCGTCACAGCATCAAAACATGGATTTGTCACAAACTCAGCACCCTGGCATGCCAACCGTATCCCATGTGAGTACTTCCTGTACCATTGTAAGACGGAACTTTTTCTACATTGTGACAGGGAAACCTGCAGATTAATATATAAAAAAAAGTGTTTGGTTTCATTCTGAAACTCACATACATTAACTGAACTACCTGTCAGAATTGCTAGAGATAGTGTTTATGGGCTACTCTGGAATCACGTTAATCCCTAATTAAAAATGAGGGATATATCTTAAACTTTTGAGTTTAGATTAAATGTTTCTTGCTGTCTATCTAGATAAAAAGTGAGTGAAAAAAAAACGATTCTCCGACGCATTGCGATTCTCTCTTCAACAATTCTGAATAAATAAAAAATGTCCTAAGTGTCTTTTTTTTACTGCAGAATGCACTTGCATCTCAACAGTCATTTATGTTTTAAAGGATTAGATAGACATGACAAACATCTGATATGTCAAAATATAACTGTACATTAGTGTTTATGTGGCCTATAAGATTGTATGTTTTGAAGGTACAGCCTGAATAGTTATTTGAAAATTCTTCACTTAAAATACGAGATTATGAAAGGTGCATTGATAATAGTTTTATCATTACACTTCAGCCCTCTGAATCATAATCAAATCTAATTGTGAGGTGTCTAGAGATTCCCACCTCTAATCTAGATGCCCAAAATTTACAATTCAGTTCGGTTGAATTCCTGAGTGACAGTGAAAAGAAACACAAAACATAAAAATGTGTATAATTCAAACTCACTCTGATTTATATTGCATATTTACTTGTGTTCAATTCATCTTTTGCAAAGTGCATTTTAGTTAAACATATTATTGGTTTATTAGCCATTGGATTTATGTTTCGAGTGCAACTGTAAACATGGTGATATTTTTGCTCATGGCCTCAGTGAACTGTTCGAATGATTTGTGATCTGTTGGCCACATCCTATTATTTAGATGAACCATCTAGATCTGTAATCCAGATGGAGCTTTGCACACAAATGGACAGGAATGTTAAACAACACTTACTGGGGTGTGGAGCGTGCCGGCCTGCGTTGTGATACCTAGCAGCTGCTTGGAGACTGGCCCCAGACGGTCGTGTCCTCTTTTGACTCTCTTGCTCTACGATTGGCTTAGTTCTGTTTGCACAACAGCATGCTCTCCTCCGCCCCTCTCTCCACCCAAACCCCACCCAGATATGCGGTCAGACCTCTGGGCAGGGGAGGCAATGAAATCATGTATTTCAGCATAAAGCTGTCTGTAAGAGCAGCTGGAAGCCACTTAGCCAGAGGGGTTACAGATATGGAGGCAGCCAGCAAATGTGGCTCCATGTCGTGCCAGACTTGCCGAGCTGGTGGATGATGGAATCTTTAGTATGGCATTAGCCTCTTGGGGGGGACGCTAGAAACATTCCCATTGAGTCACACCAAATTAGGAGATGCTGTCAAAAGCGTGGATGACAGATTATGTAGATGAAAGGACGTTTTGAAAATTTATTTAATTGTGAGGTCACAGCCCCTTTGCCATTAGACAGTTTATTCTATACAGATACATTTACAGGAATATGAGAATAAGATATTATGCATATTGTCTGAGTGATATTAAATATTTATGAAATATTTAGTATTATTTTGTTGGCAAAACCAACCAACCAACCATGCAAAACACTCCTTTATTTATATATATATATATATATATATATATATATATATATATAATATATATATATTTTTTTCTTTTCTTTCTATAGTACATTTAAAACAACTGCTGTGAAAAGTGCTTTCCAGCATAATAATTACAACAAAAACAGTATATTTAACTAAATTAAATCCTGTTCACTCTAATTTAGATACTACTTCAAACTAGACTTAAAAGCATCCACAGATGGGAAAGATTTAATGTGCATTGATTTTAATTTAGTTTTAGCAATAGTTTTAGAAAATTGCTAAGTAAGTGCATCAAAAGATTGAGAGCCTTTCGGATCTATTGGATTATATAACTGAGTACCATTTGCATATGATACATAATATTGTATTTATGAAAAATTGAGCCTTAAGGGCACATGTACAGCAAAAGTAAAAAGGCCCAAGTATAGAACCCTGTGGCATACCACTGTGTAATTTAGCTGATGCAGACTGAAAATGAGCAATCCTTCAAACATGATTTAAACCAGTCAAAGGTGGTTACCTTTAATACCAACATCTTCCAAAGGCTGCAATAAAATGCCATAATCAATGGTATCAAAGGCAGCTGTGAGACTGAGTGGAATAAGGATGAGTACCTTTCCAGAATCAACTACTAAAGAAATACAGTACTACCTCAGTTTACGAGTTTAATTCGTTCCAATAGCGAGCTCGTAACCCAAAATGCTCGTACACCAAAACAATTTTCCCCATAAGAATGCACTAAAAATCAATTGATTCGTTCCACACAACCATAAATGCCCATTTTAAATCTTTTTTTGGTTTTACCTTATTAATTACCGTTAAAATTAAAGTTATGGCTATTATAGTACTACTAGTACATATAGTGACAAAATCCTTTTAATTGGCAGACTCATGTTTCCATCAGGATGGTTGTTTTAATGCAGGGTAAAGGGACTACATTACTAGCATTGGTGTGAAAGTGACATTATGCCGGTCATTTAAATGATGATTATAAGGTCATCTGTACTCAAACTCCAGATTGCATGCTGAACATCTCTATATTAATGTCACCATTACCAATCAGCTTTCTGAAGGCTAGTATTTTTAAATCTTTAAATTAAATTGTTTGGTACCAAACATCTGCCTCCCATTCCTGGTCTCTTTCGTCTCTTAACAAGGATGAAAAGGCCTTTGTTTAAAAAAAAAAAAAAGCGAACGACAGTGTAGTGGAGTTTTAACTGTCCCTACAGCACTTAATCTATGTGAGTCACACAAACTCAAGAGAAAGAGTGAGTCATTCTCACGGAGTGATGAGGCAGTTGCTTGCGGCTCAGATTAAATCACTTGAAGTCTGGAACACTTGTTCTTTCCTCCATTGGCCTATCTCTCTAAGTACGTTACATTTTAACTGAATAATTATATTTTACTTGTTTTACCATGATATCACAATTGGGTTTTGTGTCTTTCATTCCATGCTAATATTATCTTAAGGCCGTCTGCAGTGACCCCAAAGCATTTAAATGAATAGTTCACTATTAAATTATTTGTATAATGGGTGAAACACGCGTCCTGATTTTGCAATGAGACGTGTTTCTGGGTCAGCATATTTTGCTGAAATGTAAATCCAAAAATGTAATCCTAGCCATATTCCTACCCCAAACCTAACTCCATCCATAAGTTATTCCTGATATCAGGGGGAAATTATTAAGAAGCAGTTTGGTTGATTGGAATTTTGTTCCTGGATCAACAAAGATGTTGATCCAGGAACATGTTGTACTTGGTAAAATCAGGTTCTGCTTCTGTACAATCAGGTACTTGATATTAAAATTCCATAATATTTTGTCAAAATTAAACTGTCAGTCAAGTTGAACTGTCAGTGAACTGGGAAATTGGGATCTCACTTGAGAGCCACATGTCCGAGTGTAACTAAATGAACCAATGCATATTGGCGTGTGAGATTTACATCATGAGATCACACATTCAGCTTTCGCTTCGGAACAGAGCGGTACTTTCTTTTCTGCTCTGCAATCACCAGTTGAGTGAACTTTGAGTCCTGGTAAAGCCTATTCGGTGTGTTGCGAGTGACTGCACTTCTACCTGCTGCATAAGAGCTTTTCCAATCGCAGCTGCAGGCATAATCCTGTTGTGACTGCATTGCGACTGCGACTGAGTTGTGCTGCGACCTTCTCTTGTGTGCTTCAGCATTTGAAAGAGAACATTTCCCAATAAGAGGAAACATGGTTGTGACACTATCTTTTTAAAGATGTCGTTCCATGTGTTTCTTGATACGGTCCAGTCACGGTTACTCCCTCACATGTCTGGCCTTAAAGCATGTATCCCCTGAGACCAGCGACCCAAAGACCCATAGCTCTTTGGGAGATGGTAGCAGCACCACTCCCTTCCTAGGATGAGGGCTGGTTGGAGTCTTTTGTTCAGTTTTCTTTCTATTCTGCGACTAGCCCTCAATAAAAGAGCAGTTTCCTCATTCTCTGGGTCCCAAGAGGGCACGGATGGCACTGTCCGACACTCTCTTCCTCTCCAATCAACGGTGGGCACCTAGAGGGTTTGAGAATGCAATGCATCCTCAATGCCTCCTGCTCAACCATGGAACCAGGTAACTGCCGCACCGCTTACTCAGACCCTACTACAGGACACTATCCCTTCAGGGTAGGGTCCCTGCACGCTGCCTCACTGCCCCACTGCAGGTATGCCTGTGGTCACTCTGACCACACTTGTACAGTCTCTCCAGGCCTGACTTGTGCTTCTCAGACCTGGATCAGCACTGGCTTCACGGGCAAATAACGAGATGGGCAGCATGCATTGTGTGACAATTACCCCATCCTGCCCCCAAACCCTCAGCCTGTGGTCTGACCTTGCATTTCTACGTGCAGAAGTGCCCTTAGAACAGGTATCCAGGCATGCTGTTGTCTCCATGGATGGGGTGCCAATTGCAATGGACATGCAGCCTCGGGTGTTTGGATGGGACCCTGACTGCATTGGCATATCAATTCCCTCAAGTTGTTAGCAGTACGTCTTGCACTGGGACACTTCAAATCGCCACTTCTAGACAATTACTGGTCCGTATTGACAGCACTGCGTACCTCAATCATCAAGGTGGTCTATGTTTCCACCACATATCGCAGCTTGCCCGCCATCTCCTTTTATGGAGTCAGAAGCATCTGAGGTTGTTTTTTGCCATTCACATCCCAGGTGAACTCAATTGTGCAGCTGATGAGTTCTCACAACACTCTCAATAAGTTGCATATCACGATGCAGTAGATGGCAAGCTTACAAGCACAGCCTGGTCATTAGGTTCTTGAGGGGTGCAAAGAAGTTAAATCCTCCACACACTCACCTTATACCATCTCTCTCATGTCATCTGCCCTGCAGAGAGCCCCTTTTGAACCTCCGCAGTCATTTAGCTTAGGTTCTTGTCATTAATGACAGAGCTCCTGACTGCACTGACTTCCAACAAGTAAGTGGGGGACCTGCAGGCATTTTCAGTTGACAAATTGTGCCTGGAATTCAGGCCGGCCTACTCCCACGTGAGCATGATACGTGCCCAAGGTTCCCACCACACCTTTCAGGGATCAGGTGGTGAAGCTGCAACCGCTGCCCCTGGAGAAGGCAGACCCAGCCCTTGCTCTGCTCTATCCAATCCGCGCTTTGCACCTGTATATGGACCGAATGCAGCTTCAGGACCTCAGACCAGCTCTTTGTCTGTTATATAGGACAGCAGAAAAGAAGGGTTGTCTCCAAACAGAGGGATCTTCTGCCAGATGTGTCACTTCATCTTGGGCACTGGTGCACGGCACCTCACTAGCAAACATCTGTAGAGCTGCCGGCTGGGCAAAACCTAACACTTTTACAAGTTTCAATAACCTTCCTGCCCCAACGGTGTGGGAAGATCAGGTAGCCAATGCAAGGCGCTAAATAGGACCGCAATAGTGGCACATTGGTTGGAATCCCAATTCATCAGGTCACTTCTGGCGTAATGTTGAATGTGACTGACTGATAGGGAACGTCTACGTTAGTATTGTAACTCCTTATGTCCCAAAGCCACAATTGCTGTGCTAACGCTGATCTGGTGGTAAAGTACTCCATCTTCCTTATATACCACTTTGCAGGGCGGAGCACACAATGCAAATCTAGAACGCTAATGTGCATTGGCTCAAGACAAGATCCCAATTCGTCAGTTCACTTCTGACTTAATGTCTCCCTTCCCTCCTTCAAGGAACAGGGGTTACAATGGTAACCTAGACAATATTCATTTTGAGATCTGTCAAAGATAAAATTTAACAGTGTTAATAAATTATTTTAAAGATAAATTCTAAATGAATGTTAGATGACTCTTTGATGGCTGATAACAGATGTACGTACATGTTATGCATCTCTATACATTATTCTGAGTGAGTTCTGTATTATCAAAACCAGTGGGTGTATAATTGTGTATTGTGTTGTCACAATGCTTCACAAGGTAACTAAGGTTACAAATTATGTAAAATGAAACCACACAATGCTAATACATTACCCTCCCTCTCTTCAAACACACTTTCCTTTGAGCTTGATGCAGTGTGGGCAATATGTTTATCGCTCCCTCAATTTTGCACATACCTACCAAACAGAATATTAAAAAGACTAGAGCCCATTCTGTTCAGTGCATCTGTATTGTGTGTGCGTGCATGATTGCATAACTGCATGGGTGTAAATGTGCATGAATCGCCCATGTCATTTTTGCAACAGTCTGTTCCTGCAAGTGACAAGCTTTCTCGATCTCTGGGAAATATGAATGCATTTTGCTGTGCATTTTGTTCCTAATGTCTTTTGGTGGCCTGTTAAATTCTCAAATACAAAAAGACAGAAGCAGAAAAAATTTATTTCTTTTTTTCCTACTAATACTGTGATTGCCTATTACATTAAAGAGCTTGGATAAAACCATGTTGTCATGAAAAAAAAACTGGAAAACAGTAGGGTCAGTGTAGACAGGGGGACATTACAACGTGCCATAGCAGATGGGAAATGGACGCAGAGGATTTTTGCTCCCAGCATGCAACAGTCTTCTGGAGCACTACCAGCAAATGTCCTCCAGCCTGTAGAGGAGCACTCAAGGGTGAGGTACATTTCAGATTAGCTGACAAAAATAGATGGTGGAACAGTAGTTGTACTGCAAGAAAATCTTCAACTAAAAAATAAAAAATACTTTTAAAGTAAGAAATATTTAATGCCAAAATCTATCTTTGTCCATGCCAATGGCTAACAAGGAATTTATGCTTCTCATACTTCACATAATATGTGAGAGGCTCTGGTTTTAATAAATCTTTAGGTGTCTGTCCTGTAGATAAAATATTGATGGGTCCAAAACAAATATCCAGTGAATACCAACAGAGCTGATGGTCTAGTCAGTGTTTGACAGGAAGTCAAATAACTGCAGGGCTATCTGAGATTTAGTCAGGTTTTACTTGGTATCATCAAAGGCTCGTTTGAAGTGAGATCACAGTTTTGTGCTATGTTGCAAACCTATGGATTTGACTGTGCTGAGTCATATCTCACACCTGTGAGTTAACCGCTACATCTGGTGAACTACTGTATATTACAGGGAAAACAACGTCCAGGGTAAATGATTCCTGAAAATGAGACAGTGGAAGAATAACTGATTTGTATCTGTAAACAATGCTAAGTAAGAGACAGAAGTTTTTTTATAAGTAGAATTAGCTTTATTTTTAAGGGTATTTTAATATGAAAAGTGTTCAAAAGTTTTTTTCTACAAAAACTTCTGACATGCATATGAACCATTGTTAACGAGACCTCTAAGATCTATTAATTACCGAACCATATGCACCACATGTACATTTGCCAAATGATTAATTCACTGTTGTATATATAAATTATAAATGTTTATGTGTATATCTAGAATAGCATGGAATGCATCGTATTTATGAATGTAAAGCTAATTTATATTGTCCTTTTCATTTGCATATGTACTGATTTCTTAAATCAAAAATACTCTAAAAACAAAGTATTGTGAAATATCATTACCATTTCAAATAAGTGTTGTCTAGTTTAATATATTTTAAAATATAATTTATTCCTGATGTCAAAGCTGAATTTTCAGCATCATTACTCCAGTCTTTAGTCACGTGATCCTTCAGAAATCATTCTAATATGATGATTTGGTGCTCAAGAAACATTTCTTATTATTAATATTGGAAATAGTTGTGCTGCTTAATATTTTAATGGAAACTGATACTTTTTTTTTTCAAGATTCTTTGATTTAAAAAATGTGTACTTTTATTTACTTTCATTGCATTATTGCTGAATAAAAGTATTAATATCTTTATAAAAAAAAAAAATATATATATATATCAATAAATGTTACTGACGAATATGAACTTTTGAAGAACAGTGTACTTATCCTTCTTTCTCTCTCACTTGTGTTTCAGTATACGCCTCCGTAAGTCTATATTTACTTCCCCAAAGACCGGCCACTCTCCTGCTATATGATGATGTTGTGCAGTTATTGTTGGGTTCTCCAGGTGAGTTCTCTTTCCCTTTTTTTACCTTAAAGGGATAGTTTAACCCCTAAAAATGAAAATTTTGTTTTTGTTTGCGCACCTTTATGTCATTCCAAACCTGTATGAATTGCTTGCTTCTGTGAAACATACAAGATATTTTGAGAAATATCCCAGTGTTGTTGTTTTTTGTTTTTTTTGTTTACAAATGGAAGTCAATGGGCTCCACTGTTGTTTGGTTCTCAAAATTTTGCACATCTTTTTTGTGTTCAGCAGAAGAAAGAAATACAAACAGTTTTGGAATTAAATGAGGGTAAGTAAATGGAGACAATTAAAAGTTTTGGATAAACTATTTAATCCCTTTAATTATGGCTTAAATATCAACTCTATTTAGTAAATTCACAACAGATGTTTCTATTTGTAGCACTATAAAAAGGAAAATGGAATCAGTAGGGAGACAGAGACATCCAAGTTGGACTCTGTTTGGACTGTAATGCCCACATAAGCACCACAATTTTTTTCTGTATTATTGAATGCTACTTTATGTCCATCCATGGACCGATACTCTGTGGCTGTTTAGCCAGGCTGTGTTCCACATGGTTGGCTTGGAATCTTAGATCCAAAAACAGCACCACTAAAAAGATCCTTCAGTGTTTACATGTGCAGATGTGTGGAACAGCTGAGTTCGTCATTGAATAATCAGACTAACAATATAGTCTAATATACCTCAAGAACGGCCAAAAGGCTGATCCAATTTAAGTGAGACTGTACGCAGTGTCTACAAGCTATTTTACCACATTCCACGCTCAATAAATGTCCACTAATAGTTACAAACACGATCAAGTGACACATTTGCTTTGTTAGGTGGTTGTTTCCTCTGGTAACGTAAGGAAGATTTACAGAAACTGCTGTCCGTGTTGCCTGGGTGGCTTGTTTTGCAGTGCTAGTCAGGTGTTTAATGAGTATTATGGCTCAAATTATAGTTGTAGGAAAGTAAGTTCTAGTTTAATGACTTCTGGGTGGGATGTGATTTTACCCAATGGACTACCAAGTATGATGTAATGGGCTTCATACAAACTTGAATATCAGAGCCTTACATATCCTTTCTCTTTTTCTGTGACATGGCTCTTTCTGCCTGAATCTTATCAACTTAATGAGCTCGAACTCTTTGTGTATAAAGGGACTGTGTGTAGAGATGTGTGTGGGTCCCTGATGTGCTCAGTGATTATACTTACATGGTGCAGTGTCCTCCCATTCACACTTCTGCTGACAAGCCAACAGCTTGCTCTAGTTCCCTCTTCACATTCAGTAAGAGAGAGATTCTCTCTTCAGAATACCATCAGTGTTTCCAAGCTGTTCGAGAGATAAATGGGCAACTTGTTGGGCCCAGCACAGAAAAAGGCCTCCCAGTTTGATTTAGACATTTTAATAAGAGTATAAAGTCCTTGAGTAATGATTCATTACTTTACCAAAGTACACTGTGCAAATCAAATTAAGGGAACACTAAATCCACACTATGGATCTCAATGAATGAAATATTCCATTTGAAAATCTCTACATATATTCTATAGTTTGTTAAGAATAAAATTATGACAACAGTCAATGGCATCCAAAAATAATCAACACGCGGGCTGGATTCAAAATTATACAAAAAATAAATGCAAAAAAAGGCTGATCCAACTCGCATAAAGGTCATCACAGCACCTCATAAACATAAGTTAACAGTGTGTATGGCCCACACATGCCTGTATGCACTCACTGTCAGGGTTCTGTCATGTCAGTTTCGGTTTCTAGTATTTTGGTCAACAGAACCCTGACACTGCTCTCTCGTCGTGTCTGTGTGAGGGCGTGTGACGTCTCGTGCACGCTCTTGTGTGCACGCTCTCGTGTCCACGCTCTCCTTGTTCTCGTAATTATTCCCAGCTGTTTCTGATCACTACCCTTCTTCTTGTGTCATATATATAGCCCTTCTTGTTTGCTGTCCATGCCTGTGTTTCCCGTGTCTGTACTCCCAGATCATCCGGTTTGTTCGTGTTCCTCGTTTCTGTTCAGTTTTCTTGTTAAGTTTATGTTTTCCCCCACGAGGGCTGTTTTGGTTTGTGTTTCATTTTTGTTAATAAATCCTCACCTTTACCCTGCATTTGAGTTCTCTCTAAATTATACCTGACACTCACGACAACATCTGGGCATACTCCTGATGAGATGATGGATGGTGTCCTGGGGATCTCCTCCAAGACCTGGATCAGGGCATCAGTAGCTCCTGGACAGTCTGTGGTGTTACTTGGCGGCTTCAGATGCTCGGAAACAACATAATATTCCAGAGCAGGAGTCAGGAACCTATGGCCCGCGAGCCATATATGGCTCTTTTGATGGCTGCATATGGCTCGATTGCTCCGATCGGATGACAGGTAGATCGCGCCGACACCAACACCCGCCTTCCCAAACCTCACCACTAAGTCATGTTGGATGATGTTGCACGTAGCATAACATTTGGCATAGCATCTCCACAATCTTTCACATCTGTCGCATGTGGAAAACGCATGAATCACGCACGAATTATGCACAGATTTTCGTTTCTGCGCGGAGCGTGCGTCGTATGCGTAATTCGTCGGTGGAACAAACGTGAACCATCAGTGATTGTAAGTGGATGTGCGTCGAAGGCGGTTTGTGTGTGATTTTGAGTTTTGAACGGTTCAAAATTTTTCTTTGGGAACTTTTCTTTGGGAAGAGATGTCTCCATCCTATCAACATTGTTGTCCTACAGCTTTAGAAGTGTAAACTTGACTGGAATTTCAACTGTCAACAATCAGTATATTAATACTAAAACAACGCTTTTATTTATATTTTTGTTGTTTATTACTAAACACAACACAGTTGTTTGACATTTGAATATTGTTATGTATGTACCATTATAGTACATATACCCTCGGAGAATAACATGGTGCTTACTGAGAGCAGTAGAGGGAGATCAGGACTCACACTGGCGTGTTTTTTTCATGCCTCAAAACCCATTACCATGGTAACTTTGGCAGTGCCAGTAGAATGTGCTTTTTGAAAGAGGAGGGGTTATTAAAGTGTTGCATATCTGTCTCTGTTGTGTGGGAGGAATGTGTCAAGTAAAGCCTGATCTGAGATCTGGTAGTCTATCAATTAGTTTCTGCTGCTGACCACTAAATTACTCTTGTAAAGAGCTTATTGCCCCCTGAATTGAGAGAAATAATCAATTCATAATATAATAGCTTTTATTGTTTTTCTCAAACATGCACCTTTGTTTACAGAGTCGGGTTATGTGTTCTGCCAGGATTTTTTTATGAAAAATGAGTCAAGCGAATGTATGGACTGAAACAGCATAAATTCTCAGCCGTAGCGTGGGTGGATTTTTGTGTTCACAGCATGCCAACCTTAAAAAAAAAAAACTCAACACTGATTTGGGCTTGAGGGTTTGTTTAGAAACATGCTAATATAAATGGAGAAAGTGAATGTTTGGAAAGTCATTGTTGTATATGATTGTTGTGTTTGTGCATCTGGATATCTTTAAGTGTATTTCACAAAAGGAATTCATTATATTTGACAATATGCACCTCCAATTTATTCCAATATGTGAAAAGATTTTAAAGTGCAAAATGTTTGGAGTTTTGTCAAATAATTACAATTGTTTAAAAAAATTGCTTTCAAGCAATTCTGTAATAATCTGGAAAAGAGTAAATAATTAGCGGTAAACAAAATATTTGTATTTTCATGATAGACCTACATTTAGTTAAAGCTACCTTACTACTATTCATAAATCAGACATTGTACATCCTTTTTATTAGTATTTCCTTTCTTTTCTCTGGCCAAGAGGGGCATTATGTATTTCTCTCCCAACAGCAGCTAAAGCACATCTGTAAGTGAGAACATGTGCAATGAAGAGAGAGATGAGAAATAACTCCCTTGACTGGAGAGAGGGGCAGGGTGAAAGAGAAGGGAATTGGGTTTTTCTGAGAATAAACTGATGAGAATCAAGGAGTGTGAGTTGAATGTAAATCTCTTGAGACCTTCTTGCATGAACAGCTTTCAGACACAGGGCCTTTTGAGATAAAGATAGCCATTGAGTCTTTCGACTGTTACCATATGGAGGTGGGTGGTGGGGTGATGACCAAAATCAGATATCATGGAATGAGTTTTGTTGATCACAGTAATTTTATGTGTGTGTAATATGTAATAATATATATATATATATATATATATATATATATATATATATATATATGTGTATATATATATATATACACACACAAATATATATATATACACAAACACACACACACACACACAAACACTCACCTAAAGGATTATTAGGAGCAGCATACTAATACTATGTTTTACCCCCTTTTGCCTTCAGAACTGCCTTAATTCTATGTGGCATTGATTCAACAAGGTGCTGAAAGCATTCTTTAGAAAAGTTGGCCCATTTTGATAGGATAGAATCTTGTAGTTGTTGGAGATTTGTGGGATGTACATCCAGGGCATGAAGGGATGGGTTGGGTTGGACTCCTTTGGGTTGAGATCTGGTGACTGTGGGGGCCATTTTAGTACAGTGAACTCATTGTCATGTTCAAGAAACCAATTTGAAATGATTCGAGCTTTGTGACATGGTGCATTATCCTGCTGGAAGTAGCTATCAGAGGTAAAGGGATAAAGGGATGGGCCATGCCCATCATAAAGGGATGGGCGTGGTCAGAAACAATGCTCAGGTAGGTCGTGTCATTTAAATGATGCCCAATTGGCACTTAGGGGCCTAAAATGTGCCAAGAAAACATCCTCCACACCATTACACCACCACCAGCAGCCTGCACAACAAGTCATGATGGATCCATGTACTCATTCTGTTTACGCCAAATTCTGACTCTACCATCTGAATGTCTCAACAGACTAATCAGACCAGGCAACATTTTTCCAGTCTTCAACTGTCCAATTTTGGTGAGCTCGTGCAAATTGTAGCCTGTTTTTCCTATTTGTAGTGGAGATGAGTGGTGCCCGGTGAGGTCTGCTGCTGTTTTAGCCCATCCGCCTCAAGGTTGTGCGTGTTGTGGCTTCACAAATGCTTTGCTGCGAGTGGTTATTTCAGTCAAAGTTGCTCTTCTATCAGCTTAAATCAGTCGAACCATTCTCCTCTGACCTCTAGCATCAACAAGGCATTTTTGCCAACAGGACTGCTTCATACTGGATGTTTTTCCCTTTTCACACAATTCTTTGTAAACCCTAGAAATGGTTGTGCGTGAAAATCCCAGTAAGTGAGCAGATTTTGAAATACTCAGACCTGTCCCGTCTGGCACCAACAACCATGTCACACTCAAAATTGCTTAAATCATCTTTCTTTCCCATTCTGACATTCAGTTTGGAGTTCAGGAGATTGTCTTGAGTAGGATCACATCCCTAAATGCATCGAAACAACTGCCATGTGATTGGTTGATTAGATAATTGCTTTAATAGAAATTGAACAGGTGTTCCTAAAAATCCTTTAGGTATAAATATGTGGTGACAGCAGAAAAAAATTGTATCTTAATTATTTAGAAATTATTATGAATTATTTATATTTTGTAAGCCTTAATTATTTGGAAAATTAATTAAATTCTTCATAAATTATATGTATATGATTTTATTAGGGATGTCTTGAGCCGATGTCAAGGATCAGTATCAGGGCCGATTAAGCATTTTTTTAACTTATCGGTATTGGCTACCTTAAGCCTGATCCTTTATTTTACAACCGATGTCATGCTGGTGTTGTGCAGTAGGTGGTGGTATGCATCTTCAAGTAAAAGTGAAATGAGCGGCAAAGATTTATTTCGGTGTTAAAAAATGCCTTCCTTTAAAGAAGGTGTAATAAATTTCATGCACTACAGAGGCAAGCCACGTGATACTGCATGTGAAGGGGATCCTCTATGCAATTCAAAATGCTCAAGCTCCTTAGGAGGCTTGCCAGTTGGCAATGCATCAGTCCCAAATAGACTGTTCTGTTCTTTTACTGCATAATTATAGTTTTCAGTGTCAGGTTTGCAGGGGATCAACCCATCTACAGCCCATTCCTTGTGCAGCCTTTTTTTAATCATAATTTAAGATGTAAATCATTACTAGTTTCACAATATAAAGGCTAAGAGTTAGAAACCTAAAGATATTAGTCCATGTGTAGACTCACATTAGCCTTGCCATTTATAGCCTAACTGAATTATATTTTACATTTAAGCATTTGACAGACGCTTTTATCCAAAGCGACTTGCATTGCATTCAAGGAACACATTGCATAAGTTCTTGCTTTCCCTGGGATCGAACCCATGACCTTGGTGTTGTAAACACCAATTCTCTACTGATTGAGCTACAGGAATCTTACGCTTATCCTAAATTCTGGTATATATATTTGTTTCTGTTGCCCAAAGAGAGATGGCTGGACAATTGGCATAGGGTTTAGTTTTAAAGATTGTGGATGGTTTGCACTGTATTAGTTTATTTTCTCAGCAAGAGATGGATATGGTAAGTACATGAATATCAGAAACAGTTACCAACAAAGAGGGAATGTCAAAGCCTGCCAGCTTTCAGAGGTCCCCAAGCACTGCCGAGACAGCCACGCTATCCTGGATGCCTGGGACGATCAGTGATCAGCTAACCCAGCACTAATCAGAGCTGACATCCTACAGTGAGAGATACACACTTGTATTTTTAGGCCGTTCTATTTGCCTCTTGCACTAGTGGAGGAGGGGAAGGGATTACTCTAGTGTGAATTCTTCTTGTAAAATGTTTCAGTAAAAAAAACTGGGAAACATTTTATTTATATTCTTGAGGAATTGTTGCAATTTCTTGGATCTATCCTGTCCCACGGACTTTTACATAAGTTACTCTCCAATTTCTCTTTCTGACTGGGAAGAAAGGAGGGTAAAGTATAGTAGCAGCCATAGCAGGGAGAGACTGGATCACTTGCTCATTATAACAGAAACAATGGAATATAACTCTGTATATAAAACTGCATTCACAAGTGAATACAAGAAAACAATAATTCCCAAAAGCAGCTCATTATTAGGTTTGGGAACCAATAACTGGTTCTTACTCAGAACAGCCTTTGTAGTACAATATGAGAAATGTTTACGACTCTGTTCTTTATTATAAAAACAATCCATAAATTCTTTATGATTAACCCATTCTTACTCACTATACCTGTAAACCTGTAAAAAAATGTATTTTATACATCTCTGGTGTCTAGGATCCCGGAGACAACCATGGGTACAGCTTCAGAGGAGAGCCATCAGACCACCACTAAACACCTCCCAAATCACCCTCTCTGCAATGCTCACTTCTTCCCGCAGTCAGTATGAGCTTGGGGGCTTCCCCTACCCCCTCGCCCTGGAGAATAATTCAACAGGTGAGTTTATCCAAACACATCTTCAAAGAAATACTCATCCATCTGGCCTTTACACCCCCACCACCTACCTTTAATCATTAATCATCAAGTTGAAAAACTGTAGTAAACAGAGTAAAATACATTATCTGCCATTACTTCTGATTCAGGAACGAACAGTAGCTGGGTGGAGCTTACTGCTCTGGCTGCCATGTGTGCTCAGCTCACAGGGCCCAACGGCACTGAGGTCCAGGTGTCAGAACCCATTCACATCTCTATCCCTCTTCCTTCTGACTCTCCTCTCAAGACTGCCACCAGTGTCCCAGTCTGGAGGTTTGAGGACAGAACAGGTAAATGGCATTTAACAAAAAAATAAATCTTTGACAACATTGTGGATGTGGGCTAGTTTTTCCCTTCCCTAAATCAAACAAAGCAAATTTATGCTGTTAATGTGATTAGGAGCTTGATCATGAATGCCCATTTTAGGGTACGCCATGTTCTCTTGATGCACCCCCTTTGCTGATCCAGATTACATAGTGGTCTGGTACCCAGTAGTTCAAGAGTAAATTTATTTCTAATCCTAATTAAACACCTGAACAAGCTAAACAATGTCTTCAGGATTACTAGAAAGATTCAGAAAAGTGTGTTGGGGCAGGTCGGTTTTAAATTGACTTTTCTGGAGCAGGATTAGAAACCCCTGTGATAGTTCATGCAAAATTAATTCACAAAGTGTAGACCTCCTGGAGGACCAAAAAGGCTTAAGGCAGCATTTGGGAGAGGGGGTCATAAATTGTTAGAAGGTAAGAAAAATGGGTAAGAGTAAAGGTGAGATGGAGAAAGACTTGTTGTTCAGGCTCTGTGAAAGTTGTTCAGATAAAGTGAGTGTGCAGTACAATTCAAAGAAAGCTGTTAGGTCTTCTCACATCAGAGAGATAATGGCCTACCAATTCATAAAGCAGGAATCATCTCCAGACACTCACCCTGTCACCACATAGCTCCCAGAAAAGGATGCTATTTAGTACCTGGCAAGAACTGCAGAATTCCCTGATGCCAACTTAATAAAGAATAGCTCTAGTAAAAAAAATCAATATGACTGAAAGAGGGTATCACTTTCTGTCTTTACAGTTACAGCTGTGGCCAGAAGTTTTAAGAATGACACAAATTATAATTTTCACTTAGTCTGCTGCTTCAGTGTTTTAGGATCTTTTTGTCATATGTTACTATGGTCTACTGAAGTATAATTACACGCATTTCATAAGTGTCTAAAGATTTTTATTCACAATTACATTACGTTTATGCAATGAGTCAATATTTGCAGTGTTGACCCTTCATTTTCAAGACCGCTGCATTTCACACTGGGATGTTGCCAGTCAACTTCTGGGCCACATCCTGACTAATGGCAGCCCATTGAAGGGGGGGGGGGTTATCCACACACTTCTTGAGGATTGACCACACGTTCTCAATGGGATTAAGGTTTGGGGAGTTTTCTTGCCATGGATTTAAAATATCAATGTTTTGTTTTTTTGGCCCCTTAGTCATCACTTTTGCCTGGTAGCAAGGTGCTCCATCATGCTGGAAAATGCATTGTCCGTCAACAAACTGTTCTTGATGGTTGGAAGAAGTTGCTCTCGGAGGATGTTTTTGTTCCTTTTGTACCATTTCATGCTCCACCCTCCTTTAAAAGTTTCCAGTCTGTTATTCTAACTCAATCAGCATGACAGAGCCTTGACTCACCTGTGTTAAAGAGAGATCACTGACATGATGTTACTTGATCCTTTTGTGGCAGGACTGGAAATGTTTTTTTTTTTTTTGGGATCAAGTTAATTTTCATGGGACTTTGCAGTTGTTTGCAAATCAGCTGATCATTCTTCATAGCATTCTGGAGTATACAAAAAATACCATCATAAAAATTGAGGCAACAGACTTTGTACAAAATAATATTTGTGTCATTCTCAAATATTTTGGCCATGGCTATAAATCTTAATTTCCCATAGATTGCTCTTGATATAGCGCCATGTGTCATTCCAGGCTATTTTTGTGTAAGTATTTTTTCAGTTCTTCTCTCTAACGTCTAGACTGCTTATTATGAGCTATCCTAAATTGTGGTAAAGATTAATTTAGCATCTCTTAGCACCACAGAGAAATCTCAAATGATTTTAAACTAAGCAGCTTAGTCTATGGCAACCTAATCCCAGCTCCCCCTTTTACCCCACCGATTGCAGTAAACGGTGCCACAATGTCTTGGTTCCCTTGCCATATGTGATTGCATGTATGTCATTCTCGGCTTGTTTTCCTGAACTGGTCTTGGTGGGTAATATAAATACAGTACAGTAATTAAAGACCCACAATGCATTTAAGGAATGTCTAGTCCATCACACAGGACTGTGAAGCCTGCCAGTAAGGTTGTCAATTAGCTTAGAAAAGACACCTTTGACCCTTGCCCTGACAGATTGTCAGAATATTGCCTCCTACAGTATAATACTGGGTAGATATTCATACAGATTTAACATTATTTTAAAATGCACAAAAAAAAAAATTATACACTATCATTCCAAAATTTAGCGTCGGTACGATTTAAGTTTCTCTTAAAAGCCTCTTATGCTCACCAAGACTGCATTTATTTATTTAAAAAACAATATGAACAGTGATATTACAATTTAAATTAACTCTTTTTTTATTTCTATTTATTAATTATTTAAATAATTATAGCCATTCAGCATAATAGTATAATTGAAAGCTATACATTTGAACCTTTATTAGGCTTTAAAAAAATACAACTACTTTTAAATTAACTTAAAACAATCTTAAAACTTATTTCTATTGGCTCAGTCAGACCAGTTCAGATTTTTACTTGCCCATAGATTTGTTTTTATTTACCCATGTAACCTTGTAAACAGTGCTTTAAGACTTTTGGGTATGTATAGCAGGTATTTGTTGAAAATTAATAAAGTTATCAAACACTGCATAAATTATAAATTAAATATAGATTAATTCTTATTAAAGCAATCAACTTTACTCAGTGAAGAGCAGTGGGTGATTTTCTCTTTTTCCTTTTGTTCTTTGATTATTTTTATTCACAGACAGCAGTGGGTTTATTAGGCTGCTGCCACTTTAAGACTGATGTACATTATGCAGATCTGACACATTTTATCATAGCTCTTTGTTAATTTAAGACTTCATTTAACTCAGAAAGATTCTCAAAGCACAACTCATAGCCCTTAGTCACTTTCTGAATCTCATATACTAACACTCCACAGATTTACAGTATGTCACAGGCTGCAGAGCTCCAATGTGTTCACATTGTAAGAACTGTTGCTGAAATTTGTCATGTGACTACTAGGGCCCTGTTTGTTTTGGAGACATTTCACAGAGGAAATAGCCCATACAGAGAAAGGGAATGCTTATGCTCATGGTACTTTCAAGAGCTTACAATACTGGGAAAGCCCCTGCTGAGCTGAACATATAGCACCTTCTAGTGTGCATAATTACACATTGCATGCAGAGGCTACTTGGTCTGATTTTGTGCTCTAGCCAGGATTCTGCTTTAGAGCTGAAAGGTGCACAAAGCTGTGAAATTATTGACAAATAATATTTAATAGGCATTACAAAGCATCAGTGTCTAATATAAAATAGTTAATTTTGTTGTTTTTATCATTTCACTACTTTATAGTAACCGTTCCAATTTTTTATGCCCCAATTGTGAAGCCCAGCACGGACAGACCAGTTTGTCTTTAGTGAAGGGAGACATTTGAAGTTGCATGTATTTGTCAGGGTTCACCCTGTCGGAACATATTAACTCTCTTTGCTCTTTTGTCTGGCCTTAAACTTTCACAAAATGTGTGCCCCTCACTGCCCTGCTTTGGTACACACTGTATTCTTTTATCTGTGTGATTTTGAATCCTGAATGGTAACCTAGATTGATCCTCGGCCTAAAATGACTTTTTAATGAAGAAAGCTATTGGATATGTAATTTTGTGCAGTTTGTATAATCTGTCCCTGGCACACTGTCCATTCACATTTAATTGAGCTTTTACTTTATGCTGAACACAGATGTCATTGCATTTATCCAGGTCTACTCATTTTGTAATAAAGTCCTGGTTTTCTGCAGGTCTATGGGTCAGAAGTGGTTCTGGATACATTAAAAAAGAGGGCACTCAGATGACATGGAGTTTTGTGGCTCAAAAATTAGGATACTGGCTTGCAGCATTTCCCTCAACCTCAGGTGAGGCCAGCAGCAATTACGTGGCATATTATATTGTATGATAAATGGGAAACATTTTGAGGATATAATTACTATTTTTAAGATTATATTAAAATTTTTATTTCAAATTATACAGAATTTCTAAATATGGTTGGTTTAATTTTTAGAGATTGGAAAATAACATAAAAATACTTATTTTTGTGTTGAAGGGACAGGTCTGAATTCCTCTGGTCTGAGAGACATCACTACCTACCACACCATTTTCCTGTTAGCAATTCTGGGTGCCATGGCCCTGCTAGTGCTTATTCTGCTGTGTTTGCTACTGTACTACTGCAGGTATTCTCGCTCTGTGTGCATATTTGTTGTGTGCCCGAAAAAGTGATCAATAGCTTATACTTATCCTTGCAAGTTGTGAATAAACCTGTCATGAAAGACTAGATCAAGATGTCCAAGCAAGACAATAAACTTAATTTGTATTTGTCTTTTGGTGAAACTGTAGTAGCCATTTATGTAAAGAAAACATTTAATCATTGTTTTTTATCTATAAAGTACTTGGAGGTATAATAGCTAACAGATGTTGAAATGATTTTTCCAGGAGGCGATGTCTGAAACCTCGACAGCATCGTCGAAAAATGCACCGGAACTCTCTGGAGAGTTCCAAGAGAGACCAGGGCACATCCACTTCTCACCTCAATCTCATTAGTGGCGGACACGTGGAGACAGCCTCCTCGGCCGGTGACCATGACGGCATCAAATCTGACCTTTCCTCCAACCGTGATCTCCACAGCTCTCGAGATGAGTTCTTCAGACATGGCCCCACCCAGAGACAGCACAATTCCAGGATGACTGCTGACACCAAGCGAGGAGAAAGCTTCCCATTGAAGGCCATTCGCTCTTCAAACACAGGAACTCGAGACCCGCTCCTACAAGATGACTATAGCAAAAGTTACAGCTCTGCTGAGGACTCCGATGAGCGCAAATACCATCACCATAATGCTAAAGACAACCAGGGCTATTCGTCAGACCCACCATCTCCACCTCCACTTTTGCCTCCGTTTGCTGGTCTCTATCAGGATCATAGTCGGGACAGCAAACCTCCAGAGTATTATGCATCGGCAGGGGATCACCTCACTCGGCCCAGTTCAGTCAACACCCAGCCTGGCCAGCTGATCTTCTGTCACTCCATGGAGCAGATGAAGGAGAGCATGTACCACAGCATGGTGCCCACGCTGGTTATCCCTGCACATTACATGCATCTGTCTTCTGACCTGTCAGCTGTGGAGCAGGCAATGGAAAGGCAGCAACAGCTGCAGCATGATATGGAGGGCATCCAGGTTAGCATGACACTGCCACGGCAACAGAGTCAACACCAAAAGCAACAGCAGCAGGAAGAGGAAGAGTCTAGCCCGCAAGCAGAGGCACCTTCAGATGAGAACTGGGGATCAGAACAATCCACTGGCCCTGTCCGTATTCCTGTCCTTTTTAATGACTCCACTATTGCACAAATGAATGGAGAGTTGCAAGCAATGACAGAAAAAAAGCTGCTGGAGCTTGGGGTAAAACCTCACCCTCGTGCCTGGTTTGTTTCCCTCGATGGCCGTTCAAACTCTCTAGTTAGACACTCCTACATTGAGCTTGGCAATGAACCCTTGCGTGCACCTGTGGGCCCCAGCAATCTAGCCCAGGACCACCGTACTGAAACACACCCCAAATCTACTCACCGAAAAGCAAAAGAGGAGGGAAAGGTGAAAGAAGGAGCTGAAAGAAAAGCTCATGGAAAGATTTATTCCAAGCTTCCTGTTATCGAAACGCCAGACTCAAGCAGTGAGGGTCATTCAACCATGTACTCACCTGAGGAGAACTCCACAGCGCCACTACTTGACCAGACCTCGGAGACCAGAGGTGGGACGTTTCCTCGTAAAGGCCGCAGTCGTGACAACAGCACCCGTAGTAGTGCCAGCGAGGTCCATGGAGACTCCGTCACCAGTCCTGATGATGACAACGAAGCCGACGATAAAGATGATGAAGGAGAGAATAAGAAGAGCCCCTGGCAAAAGCGTGAAGAGAGGCCCCTCATGGTGTTCAATGTGAAGTAACTCACCTGCTATCCAAGACTACTTATGGCAACATCTTGACTATACCCTTCTTTTGCATAAATGCTCAGTAGTGATGAGGTATAAAGATGCAGAGCTGGGGGAAAAAAGTTGGATGAAAAGCACAATAAGAGACTTGGCACTTACCTGATTGAGGTATCTTTTCCAACAATCAAGACTAGGTACCATTAATTAGTACTAAATGCCACTTGTAAAGAAGTATCTGAAGTCCTCACACTTTCTTCATGTCCTTCAGATGGTTTCGACATCTGATGTAGTTCTAGCAGCAGTTCATGAGGCCAGAGGGAGTTTGAATCTGCACTCAAGATGTTATCTCGCTTTCCTTAAGTGATGCCCATTTTTTTAAGAATGACCTTGAGCCATTTTAAAACTGACTTTGGAAAGCAATCCAAAAGCCTTAAAGAGCTTTTCCCTTTTCAAAACAAATATGAATGAAACTGAATATGAATTTGATATTGATGAAAAGGATGGCTATTGTAAGGATTGAGAGACTTTATCAGGTTAGATGAATTTTATTGTAGAGGTTTACGCAAACATTTAATTTGTTTATATGACTATGTAGCGGGGCAGATAGAGAAGATTATTTATAGGGTGGCATGAGGTCTATGAGGCGTGGAAACACCAAAGCAAGCACCCATGCATCGTTTTTGGGGATTTATGGCCTGACATAGTTCACAAATATTGCATTACCACAAAGTAATCATCTACACTGTTTAAAATTTAAAATAAATAAAATTGATATCCATCATGGCACCAAGTCAAGATATTCTATATGAAAAACATCAACAGATTCTAAATGTTTCTAAGGTTGTATCACTAAACAAAACTAGCAGTTTTATTAATATTACTTAAGCTGCTTGGATGGTATAAGGCAAATGGTTTAGTTCAAGTTAAAAAAAGTAAAAAAGTCAACACTTTTGAATTTCCTTTAACTGACATTAAAAAGAAATACAGTAATATCAAAGCACTGAGAATGGATCAGTTTTGCTAATATGGAGGTTGGACTGTATATATATATATATATATATATATATACACTAACCACCCATTATATTCTATAAACCACCTAGCAACACTTTCGCAAACACCTAAAACACAGAACTACAACTTGCACAGACCTTACACTTCTAGGTCAAAATAAAGTATTCTTGTCAAAAACATTCTCTTCTGTCAAAATTTAACTTTGGCCTCAGATGGGGCACAAAACTTAAATACACAGACTGGTTACGTGCCCAGTGAACACTAGTGAGATCAGTTCATAACACTGTAACAAAAACCTCTTATTTGGATTTGGACTTATTTTGCAGCTTGTCTATTACAGTATATAACAAATACATTTACAGATACAGATATAGTAAAATACAGCAATGAACTTTGGGGGGGGGGGGGGGGGGGGGGGGATTGTAATTCCACTGTAAAGCACTAGAAAAGTTCAAATACCAAATAACTGAATATAAACTTGTATGCACCACAATACAGTAAACTAATAATTACAGTAAATAAAAAAAAGTAAATCCTCTCTACACTTGGTCAAATTTTATTACAGTTCTATAGCAGTTTCTTGGTCTTTGGACTCAAGATTATATCCCTAGCCAGTTATTTCTCAGTTTTGTAAAAAAACAGTTGTAGGGTTATTTTCAGTTAAGACCCGAGGACCAGATATGTTGAATGAAGACCAGGAGTCAGAAGTGCAGTCAATAGAAGACTAAACTTTAGTGAAGTTTAGTTTGCAGTTTCATCAGCAGAAGCTTTAGGTCTCACAAGGAGTTTGTAGGCCGCCCCACTTACAATAACATTGTTACAGCAATTGTACTCTAACAGAGGCTACTAACTACGTCAATGATGACATTTAAATGATTATGATTGGCTAAGAAAGAAAGATAAACAAAACTAGTAATTTTCCACACAAGAGCAGACAGTCTGAACCATATCTTCGTTGATCACATGACTGACGGGTTAGTGACGTGGCTTGTCGAGAACAACAAGTCATTCTGTCTCCTTATGGTGCCAGTTAATCACACCAATACAGACCATATTAACACACACACAGATAACACAGCTTCTCCAAGGCTGAACTCGGCTCAGGCTCCAACTATCAACAGAAACAATACCCAAACATTCTGATAACATGTTCTATCTGGTGAGAAGTGCAGACAATATTCAATCTTATTCTATGGAAAAATACAGAAAAGTAAAGAAAGGTTTTAACTAATAAAAATCCCTAACTTGATTATAAATCACTCTTTACAAATTATTCAAATAAGAAAAAGGAAAATAACATATAACATAAGACAAAGAAAAGAATATAGGTACAAATAAGAAAAATAAAAGATTATATATACAAGTTGCAATGGATTTCCGAATCGTCCCTACACAGTACACATAAAAATGGCTATAAATGAAGTTGACATGAATTTAACGATGTACAACATGTGCCACAGTTTACTGTACATAGAATAGTGAAATTTCCCTACATAGAATAGTGAAAGTACTGGTACTATGTACTGTAATTATACTGTACATGCAAGTATAAAAACCCCTATAGATGATTCTTTCAGCTCTCTCTCCAGTGTCAGGTTTCAGAGATTCTGATTGTTGAGTCATCAGTTTTGCTACCAAGTGTTTAGTCACTGTTAAATGTTTTGAGAAATGTGTCTTTGTTTTAAGAACTGAATGAATGACTTGGAATTGAAAGAATTTGGCCAACTGAATCAGTTATAATGTATTAGCAAGACAAGCAGCAATACGATTACATTCTCACCTCACTTTTTATTTTAGTTGTGATCGGGTATTCTGTGATTCTTTCATGTTATTGTTGAGTTGGATAGCAAAAAGGCCTATATCCGTGATGAAAGTTAAAAAAATTATAAATGAATCTTAGACATTTTTGGACGGGATTGGATTTCTCAGAAGACTTGAGTTAGCCGGCAAGCAGAAATGTTCCAATTCATGAACAAATAGAAAAATAATTAATAAGTGGCTGTGCTGTGTGTTTTTGACTCACAAAGAACCGGTTCATAAGAGTCGCTTGTTAATGAACGTGATGACACCGGGTGCGCCACATGCACGTGTAGATGCTTTCTTGCCATAATTTTGCAATATGCTGTTTATTTTCATGTCATTACATTGAGGCACAGCTACTGAAAAGCAGTACTTGAAAGAGTGCTTGCATTTATGTTTTAATCTGTGACAATTCTTGGGTGGCAAAGCTTTTTCTTGCCGGTAGATCCACCCCTGCTATGTAGACCATTAACGTGTGGAAATCGTACATTTCACAAACAAGGGTGAAATGATTGCTGAATAAATTTGTGTTTATTCCAATGTGACTTATGGAATCCTAGTGGTTGACACATAATGATACTGTATTTTGTACTGTTAATAAAAGTTCCCTCTTTGTCCTTATCTAAAACCAGTGCTGCCATACACACACGCACACATAAATTGTTGTTTGAGGAAAGCTGCTTTTAGATATGAATAAAGCTTCTGCTTATATACAGAATGCATTTTGTACTCTGAATAAGCCTTCCTGTTGATGCAGATCAGCAATATAGTACCTGTGTTTTGAGGAACTTACCTTGGACACCTGTGAAAGTATGTTTTCGGACTAATCTTTGCTACAGTGCATCAGAATCTTTGCCATAAATCAGAACCACGACAACTGTTAACTGTGGAATTAAAAATATTTTTAATGGACTTTTTGTGTGTGACTGAACATACTGATTGTGCTTTAAGTGGATGTGCATGGATGAATTTACACTCACACAAAAAATTGGTCAAGTATTTTTTTAACAAGTATTGCTTAAGCGCTCTTATTAAACTTTGTATTTGTAAATAACACCTTAGTAAATTTACACCTTCACTTTTATTCTATGCATTTTATTTTTTTTTTGCCTGATTGTTTTTCAAATGACACTGTAACTGTTATTTGCATTAAGGAGCTGACCATTTATTGTAATTCTGACTTTAAGCCTTGCCCTCATTACATGTGAAGCATTAGCCAATTACTATTGAATATGCCATTTCTAAAACTCAAGGAGAAACTAACATGTACCAACAATTCTTTAAATGAATTGCTGAATTTTCACAAGTGCCCTCAACTTCCTGAAATGTGTATATAGGTTGTTTTTTGTGTGATGTTCCTACGTCCTTACAGAAGTCATTCTGAAGAATTGATTACATTGTATTAATTATATATTGTAATGGTTTCCAAATACATTTTGCATTATAATCTTATCAATTGAATCTGTACAGCACATGTAAAAGTTAAGATTTTCTCATAAAAGCATATGGCAACTGAATTTGGAGCAGTTTGCAGTGCATCTCTATCCTTATTTTTGGTTTTAATTAACATTAAATAAATATTTTTATGAAATATTGTGTCTACATATGACTAAGCATTTGTCCTCTGGGTGTGGGCTATGGGAAGTCACTAGGTGGCACAATGTTGCAAAGGTTTTTAATTTTAGAATTCCATATACTGGACTTCGATGGGTTCCCATAATATTGGGAATTTTGATGTTTACAAATCTGTCGCTATAACTCGTCATTGAACTGCATTTCTGCCACAAAAACATTGAGTAACTCCTGAGCGTTTGGTGGACACGTGGTCGGCGGCGCGCCTATCCTCGAGAGTGCGCATCAAGCTTGACAGCATAATGCGCGCACTCGTGTTCCCCCGGATGTGTGTTTACTCAGTCTCCTCTCTCCACCCTTGAAATGAGAGAGGTACGGAGTGCAAGGGACATCGTTTTGCAAGAAAACCTTCGGCCAAGAACGAGAACGCACGTCCGACGAGGGTGAAGCACGAAGAGTCGAGCTGTAGCGCGGGGATAAATTGACTCGACATCAAGGTCAATTATCTCTCTCAAAAAAAAAAAAACTTCCGAGACGGAGAAATCACGAACCTCTGAGGATGGAGCAGGCATACGGGGCTGGCAAGGCTGGCGGCACCTTCGATCCCATTACGTTCTTTCAGCAACCGCAGACAATTCTCCGAATAGTGTCATGGGTGAGAGTCATTCTGCTAATTGCATAATTTAAGCGCGAGCCCGAGTGTCATGTGATGACGCTTGTAAAGCTTTACCGCCTGAACGCACATCTCTCGCTCTAATCTGCGCGCTCGCGAATCGTTTCTTCAATTTAATTCCCTCAGATGGTGTTTTCATTTTCATTTTTTTAATTGCACAGCGCTCTGGAATACTTGGTTTTAATTATGCAATCGTGATTTTCAGCATATAAATATTGGTGTAAATGAGCATTATAATCATAGTTGACCGTCCATCTATCTAAATAGTTAGACTTGTTCTGTATCTCAGAGTCATTACAATTTCGTGAATGTATTTGTAAAAAGATGCAAAAACAGGCTGTGACGGGTCAGTATTCATAAAGGAATAGTGAAATACTCTACCTGACAACGTGTACTGCCCTCTTACCTTTACAGGAGAGAGTTCTGCCTATAAATTAACTAACATGATTTATCGGCTTGCTAGTCTTTTTCCCCCTCTTTAGTTTTGCATGAATGTCCGCTGTGCACTATTTGCTGATAAAAAAAACCTTTTGTGGAGAGACACGTGCGAGGGAGGAGGTGTTATGAGATTATAAGAGGGTGGGTGATTTGGGGGTAAGGGGGTGGGCAGGTTAAATCACTAGTATGCAATTCAAGAATTGAAATTATTCACCCGTGAGAATATAAGTGCCACTGACTAGGTTCATTGCACACACACACACACACACATTTATTTCCAATGGATATGTCAACAATTTTTGGGTTGATTTTTACATGGAAGCTTAAAATGCTCCACTGAGTCACATTCAAAAAATCTTTTGAATGCAACTGAGAATAATTATATGATTCTGATGAGCAAATTATTGTACAGTATTTTAGTACTATTTTTTTTTTATAGTTTAGTATTAGTGCTTTATACTGGTGTAGTATCTCTTCATATTTTTTGAAATATTTATACTTCTGGGATCCATGGAATAGAAATCTACCTCTAAAAAGATCATTTATATATTTAAATACTTTTGCTGCAATCAGAAGTCATGGAACATTTTGGTTGTATTGGCTATACCTGTGCAATAAATTAATGATCAGTGTGACTATATATATGTAGGAGCTTTTTATGTATCCTAAATGTTCTTAGGTAAGCTAAATTAGTTATTGTTCCCTTTTTTGTTTGAGTCTCCCGAGTTCAACCAGACGGGTGAATTTAAGGTGGGATTTCCTGTTTTTCTAACCATTGAGGATCGAGAGGGTGTTCAGGCAACTTGAATGCATATATGCTCAGAAATGACACCCTTCGCCTTTAAGTGGCAAGCAGCTGTTGATTTATCGTGTGTGTGTGTGTGTGTGCATTGCTGTATGGAATCTTCAGGATGGACTGGAGGTGTGTTCATCTGATTCATAATCTGATTGGCCAAGTGAATGCTGCTTCGTTGGCATGACAACAATTGGAGACCTCAGGCTGGATACTAACAGCCTCACTTTGAAGAAAATGAAAATGGATAAACAGTTAAAGGATTGTCTCTAGAATATTTATTTGAAACCTTTAATTTGTACGATTACTGTCTCTTTCCTTTTCGCTCCATTAGCATGCAGTAAACTCATGAGAATTCTGGATTCTGGACTTCATGAGAAGTCATGATTCAGATCTCATAGATGCTTTGATGGACAGGCTTGGAGTCTTTCCCCTTCAATGCTTGTTTTATAAACAGGGTTTCGCTTTAAAATGTATGATCTTTTGGATCCATGACTTGCAAGTCTCTTTCACACAGGAAACTCCAATGACAAATATTTCACAGACCGGGTTTGAAAACATAGGTGTTGAAAAACCTCTTGGGAAGAACTAACAGCAGTTCATTCTTTTATCTCCCCCAGCTGCCACACTGTATTCACTGTATTCTGTTAAACATAATTCCCCATTTCTGATTCTGTGAAACATATTGTCAGTTTCCTGCTTGTCTGTTGCAATTACTTTTTTAATGATATGTGTGTGTGTATATATATATATATATATATATATATATATATATATTATTAATATTATAATTAAAACCCTGCCTGTCCAGTCCTTTACAATGCGCATGTGATGGTTTAAATATAGCAGCAGTCGTTTATGGAACTAATGGCACTACTGAATTCTGCTGCAGGGAGACACTCTCCATTTCTCTCCATATGTCCACTTTTTTCCCCCTCTACAATATACACTGCTCAAAAAACAAACACTTAAAAGGGAACACTTAATCATTACAGTATAGCAGCAAATCAATTAAACATCAAGGATATCAATCTATTCAATCAGGAAGCATTAGTGATTGTGAATCAGTTTCATCTGTTTTGGAGCAAACAGGTTCACTGGAGATCTTTACCTAAAATAGGGTATAATATTTATAGGGTATAATATTTACTTTCATTTATACTCAACGCCGTGGACAAATGACTCAAAATGTATGTAGTTTGTCTGTGTTATTCAAGCCAACATGGAAATGTAAATGTATACATAGCCATATCACTGTTACTATAAAGTAACGTTATTTCTGCCTCATTTTGTGACAATAAGCCTTTTGTATCCAATATTGGGATTCTTCAAAAAACACAAAGTAAAGATGAATTTGACTGATAGCCTTATTTATTTTTTCAAGGTATTATCTATAGATATTGCAATACAGTAAATCCTTATCGTGAATTATTTTGGCCACTATAATCGTGTAGTGAAAAATATGTTATCGTGTCAAGCCTGATATACAGAAATATTTACTCAAATATATGTTTGTAGTATTTTAATATACTAAAAAAAGAGTGATGATGCAAACATATATCATTGAGTCTTGAATTAGTTCAATTAAACAGTTGACAGTTTGCACTGACTCAACATGTCATATCCAGGGACCATAACTTGAAGAAAGCTATTTTGCAAATGTACCAGAGCATTTACCAGTGCAGTATAATTCAATTTTCGTGTTTATAGCACAGCAGACCTTTTGCTCTACTGTATGTATGACTGATGTTTATCAATATCCGGATCTTGTTTCTTCAGTCAGTGTTGCTGCATGGTTGACACATGGTTTCTGAATACTGTGTCAGTTTTCAGATTGTGTGAGGGAGCACTATAGATGTATAGGTGGTCTTCATCTGTAGTCTTATGACTCAGCCTCTCTCTCTCTCTCTCTCTCTCTCTCTCTCGTGATCTCTCTTTCCCTGCATAGTGAACACAAGGTCAGGGAGATTAAAAGCGAGGGATTGTAGGGGGAGGGGAGAGCGAGAGACAAAGCTTGGCAGGCGTGTAACAGACTTTTTAGTTGTCAAGGTGTCTTCACACCATCCAGACCCTCAAAGACATTGATTGATTGCTCTTTTCCTTGCAGTTAATGACGCAAGCTTCAAACTGAATGCAAATGCACTTTGAAACAAGCATAAAAGTGGCCCATATGAGTTTTGCAAGTTTTACTAGGTCACCTGAAGCTGTGTGTTATAAAAATACCAAAATGTAAGTCTATATTCATTGACTCAAATTCAAATAGTCTGAATTCATCAATGGTAAAAAAGGGTTTGTTCTTAATTATAGAATTCAAATTTTTTTCTACTCTGTTTTAATATATGTTAGAGCATTGCTGATGAGCTGTAGATTAGTTTTACTTTATTGTAGGTTTCCTATAGCCTGTCATTATCTTGGCCACTATCTAGCACTGCACAACTGACTGTTCTTCATATAAAGAGCCCTGATGAATAACTAGACAGCTCTACTAAAATGTTGATTGATTTATAGGTGAATGAGCCATGGTTGTTCGTTCTAAAATGGTACAAGCACAAACCAACTCCAGCTGATATGTCTGGATGATTGAAGAACCATAAATTACATTGAGGACCAATCAAATACATGAAAACCAAACAAATTTGACACTGACATTGTGGGAGGTGCTAAACTTTACAAAATGTGACGTATCCAATATTTAGGGTAGCACTTTACTAATAACTGAGGCATTACTGCACAAAATGGTAAATTACCATACTGCATAGTACAATTTCATTCAAAACAACAACAGAGAATAGGAATGAATTGCATTTTTAAATGTTTAACATCAATAAGCAAAATGAAAAGGCTTATGAAAATAATGTAAATAGAATGTGTACAAGAATGGGTTTGATTTTGTTTAAAGAGACTAGAAAATATTGTCAAAATATAAACAAAAAGAGCAAATACGACTAGAAAAAAACATATATTTGTACCAAATAATACATCTACAAATGTCCATTGTTAAAAAAGGGAGAAAAAAAGTATGTATTCAGTATTCACATGTACCTAAAACATTCCGAACAAGTTGAAAAGGAGAGCATGTAAAGCTCTGCTCCCGGTGATCACAAGATCAGGATCCCGTGTGCTGCCTGTTACAATGCTTGTTTTCTTGCACTCAGTGGCCATGGGGCCTTGTGATCCAGACATCTAATTAAAAGCATGCAAAATACTTGCCCAGCAGCTCCTTAAATTCATAGACTTAAAGAGAGAAGTGTGTTATAAAAAGAAAATAAATTTGTCTTTAACAGCATTGTCATATTGACAGTCAATCTTGTGGTGCAATTATATTTGTGACAATACTGTTGCTAACCTTACAATCACATTCATGCCCAAAAAGCTTATTTCATCAAAAAAGTATGCTTTTTTTAGGTTATTTTATTCACCTTTTAAATTACTAGATTTTATCATTAAATAATTAATAAATAATCATTTAAGTACATTCTTGTAAACTCAATTCAAAATAACTTAACTCAAAAATATTTTAATTTAGACTTAATTATTCACTATGCTCTCTGGTATCTATTTAGATATAATAAAACAATAATTTCTGTTGTTTTCCTACATTATATTTTCAAATCTAACTACTTTATGTCTGTGTTCTGTCTGCAATTGCAACTGATGGAATTTTTTTTCTGCAATTCTGTTTTTTTTTCTTTCTTTTTTTTCTGCCACTGTTAAATGACCGTATTTATTTTTTTTGGAAATCTTTAGGTGTGTGTATGTGTGTGTCTGTGTACAGAAGTGAGTATGTTCTGCATTGGGAAGGTTCTATAACAGAATTGTTAATAACAGAATTCTCATTTGTTTTCTACTCTGTTTTAATCTATGTTAGAGCATCGCTGATGAGCTGTAGATTAGTTTTACTTTATTGTAGGTTTCCTATAGCCTGTCATTATCTTGGCCACTATCTAGCACTGCACAACTGACTGTTCTTCATATAAAGAGGCCTGATGAATAACTAGACAGCTCTACTAAAATGCTGATTGATTTATAGGTGAATGAGCCATGGTTGTTCGTTCTAAAATGGTACAAGCACAAACCAACTCCAGCTGATATAGTCTTATCCCTTCGTTTGTGAGTTTGTTCTGCATTGTGCCAAATTTTTATTTTACAATTTAAATTTTTGTGTGCATTCCCAGTTCTTAGGTCTTAGGCCAATGAACAGTCGTTTTTTTATCAGGTCCAAGTAGGTTCGGATTCTGTATCCAAATAACAACCTTCATTTAAAAACTGCATTCTGTGTTATCTTTGACTAATATTTAAGTGTGACAAACATCAATCAGAATCAAACATTAATCAGGAAGCGGGCAAACTCTTTTTCATTCCACTGTACCTCATAAAGTATTTTTATGTATTATTTACATTCTTCATTATGTTATGTATATTACTATGCAGTGATGTTTTATGTTTGACAATAATGATGTTTGTGTGTACTTTTGATCAGGCATTACTGCCAGCATTTATCTTTTTTCACTCTATTGCGGTAGTTCCTCGAGGAAACATCATAAAGGCAAGGGAAATATTGTTGCCATCGCTCCATGAAACTTTCCTCTATTGCATAATTCCACCTAGCAGCACCAAAACCATGTCTCTCTTTCGTTTCTCAATGTTTGAAAGCTGTACATGGAAGAGCTTCTGTCCTCTTATTGGTCAACATCACAGATGTGGCTGAACCTATTGTGGAGGCTCGAAAAAAATTAAGCATGCTGGTCTTTCTGTTGTGAAGAGTCGAGAGGCGGCATCAGTTGTCATCCACTATGACACATCATATGAGATGAAACGATCGGCATTAGGCACTGATTTTAAAGGTACAGTTTTGGAATGTATTTAAACATTCAAATGTGATAAATAAATATGCCTAAATATGCCTGTTCAATGGTTGAGCCATTGAACCTCTATCTTAGGAGATTCAGTGTTTATTTGACTTGATGTTGCCAAACCCCTTAACGTTAGTTTAATTATAAAGCTGATTCTTGGGTTTAAAATATGGGCTTCTAGCTGACAATTAAGGAACAACTATGAAACAGTTTGCTGGCAGCCAACAGCATTTCAATTTAATTGCACAAGTGGAATAATGAAGTGCCTCTCTCGCACATGCAAACATATTGTACAGATGCTCAGGCCAGCTGTTAAAGCCCTGGAATTTGCCAAAACTTGCTTCTATCCTCTTGACGATAGCTGAAATGAGAACATAGGCTCATCTGAATCTCAATAGGCACTTATTATGGAGGGGTCAAATTAGCCTAGCTTCCCTGTAAAAAAACAAACCCAGTAGAAAGTAACAAAGTGAGATTCAAAGCAAATGTATACATGATCAGTGATAGATGTGGGGATAGATGGCATCTGCACACAATATTTTCAGCAAGGTGTTCTGGTTGGCTGCATTATATTACATTTACATTTATTTATTTAGCAGACGCTTTTATCCAAAGCGACTTACAGTTTGAGGAATACAGAAAGCGATTCATCCTGAAGATGCAAAAGTACACAAGAGTGCTCACAATACAAAGTTTCAAACATTACACATACAAGCAGTACAAGCCTGGAGAATAGAAACATTATTTATTTTTTTAGTTGAGGTGGTGTGTGCATGTGTGTCATGGTATGTATTCACAAAAGATGAGTTTTTAGCAGTCTTTTGAATATAGCTGCCAGAAACAATTTTATTTGATGGCAGAAAATGCATAAATAATATATATATAGTATATATAGCATAATATATAGCATAAATAATATTATTAACGCTGACAAAGTCTCAAGTTATGAAGCAGAGTAGGGTTGAAAAATATTGAAAAATGTAAAAAAAAAAAAAAAAATTGTAATCACCGATTCCTTAGCATAACACAACTCAGAAAACAAAGCAAGTTATATAGTTTTTTTTTTGGTATCTAGTTTACTTTCCTCTTAGTGCCTCAAACAAAACTTTGGGTCTAAAGTCACCATGGACAAAAATAACAATTCCTAAAAAAATGTATGGAATATTTCAGTATTTATAATAAATTATTAATCCATGCACATCGTGATTATTAAAAAAAATCTTTATTCAAAATAACTTCAATGGTGCAGCGACCTCTTTTCTCTGATGACTTTGTGCTAATCTAGCTCACATTCTGAACTTTGCATAGTGTACTATAGATACTGTTGGCTGTATGAACAATGTGAATATGCTGCTAAATAACCCAGGTTTATAAATGAAAGTGTAATGTTTCATGTTTTCATCCTCCTCCTCAGATCTTTTCCATCGTGATCTTTGGATGCATTGCTAACGAGGGCTACGTGAACCGTCCAAGTGAGGTAGAGGAATTTTGCATCTTTAACCAAAACCAGAACGCCTGTAACTATGCCGTTGGGATGGGATCCCTGGCCTTCCTCTGCTGTGCTGCATTTATGGCACTGGACATCTACTTTCCTCAGATAAGCAGCGTCAAAGACCGGAAGAAGGCTGTGCTGGCTGATATTGGCGTTTCAGGTAAACTGCTGATAGAATTTAAGAATTGCATATTTTTTATATCACTAATGAGATATATAACTGCAAGGTTCCTGCTGAAACTCTCTTTGTTTATTCTTATTTTTAAACATTTATATTTGATTCATTTAAGAGAAATATTTTACATTTACAGTGTATGCACATTTATAGCATGCGATCATTTCATCAAACAAATCGCCATGTCAATCGCCTTAAAAGTTATTTTATGTGGCTCTAAAAAGCTTTTAATGATGGTTCCCACATACATTAGTTTCTACGGTCTTCTTGTCTCAAAAGTACCCTTAGATATTAGGGCAGTGTCCCTAAAGCAATAACTTAGCAGGCAGTGTTTATGTAGGCCCTTCACGAAACCGATACAGTCTTCTGACGCAGCACAATGGTTTAAGGGTCTACAACAAAATGGAGAGAGCTTTAGTTCTAAAGCACATTTAATTACTAAAATTGAAATTTCACACTCGAAATGACTTCATAAATGGAAAAAAGGTTGGTCAAAAACACACATTTACACGCAACCGCAACTTTTTTTTTTTTTTTACCCTCAACTGTCACAGAATCAAAAGCACAGGATTGTGGGATATCATAGGCAGCGAAGGATACATGTATGCTGCCTTCAAAAGTCAATCAGATGAAGGTATCTTGTTGCCTTCTACCTCTAGATTTGGATGCAGCAGTGATCCGAACTTCCTCTACCATAGCATTACTTTAAGACACTGCCCTCTGTTGGTAAAATGTAACTGCATCTAGACTTGCTGCAGTGCAATAGCGCCATCTATGCCTGTAAATATAAATGAACTGTTTTGATCAGACCTTTAGATTTAGAATACAATATTTGATCACTCCATTTTAGGTTTGTTTGTATATCAATTTAAATTGGTTTGCGTTTTTGTTTTTCAATCAAAAGCATTTATTGTGCTGAAATTCTGAACTATGCCTTAATTTTCTCTCAGCCTTCTGGTCCTTCGTGTGGTTTGTGGGATTCTGTTTCCTGGCCAATCAGTGGCAGGTGGCCAAACCAGAGGATAACCCCCTTAAAGAGGGCGGGGACGCAGCCAGAGCCGCTATCACCTTCGCCTTCTTCTCCATATTTACATGGGTCTGTACTGAGTCTTATTCAGTCATTCTTCAATCATTAACTGTTTCCTTTATCTGAACCATATTTGATTTGTGAGATTTAACGTCTACTTTTTCTTATTAACATTTTTATTGAATTATATAGATGATGGCTTGGCCCCTTTTCCTTTTTCCAACGTCTTTTATGAGACCAGATTGCATTAGTGATGCACTACTATTATTTTTATATCACTTACATTTTGTTATAATTAAACAAATAAAGATAAAAGTTTTCATCTAATTTTTATTAATTTTAGTATGTATTTATTTTTTCTTTATTAATTTTATATGGAGGTTATATGGAGTTTCATTAATTGTAGCACCTCAACTTATTTATTTTAGAAAGTTTTTTCATCTAATTTTTTTTACCCATTTCAATCACTGAAAATTATTTTTAATTAATTTAGTTAACAATAAAAACACTGAACTGACTTTAATGCAAATTGTATATATTATATTTTATATGTAAAACACTTTTAACCTTCTTTAATTGATGATATTTTATTTGATATTTTCTTTTCAAATAAATTCTCATCAGAGTAAAATGCAATCTCCTCATCTAAAAATCCCTAGGCTATGAAATATGATATCATATATTAATATTTTCTGCTTATCTTCTTTTTCAGCTGAAAATTGAATTGACTGCATGTGTCTTTCTTCTCAATTAATGGCCTGTAAACATCAACATCTGTATGACCTGTGTTTGTGATCCACACAGCTTCATTCTCTAATCTGCTTTCTGTACTTTTCCAGAGATATATTTACCCCAGTAATCTTTACTTCACCATTTGTACATTTCTAACCTTCTAACCTTTAATCTCTCAAAGCACTTCTCTTACAGAAACCACCCAGCTGCATCCATAAGATTAGCCCATGTGTTGCTGAAATGTTTTTCCCATCATGCTTTAAGTTGATCACTGGCTCTTGCCAATCTGTTTTTCTCTAGGGTTCTCTTACTCTGCTGGCCCTGGAACGCCTAAAGAAAGTCTCATTTGAAGAAGAATACAACAAACTGTTCACCCATCATACACCACCTCCACTTGTCTAACATTTACCACGCACGTGCTTATTTGTTTACTATGCCATAGAAATTAACCACAAACACACCATTCAAATCCTACAGTCACCTATGAATATCATTAAAGATACATGTTATCTGTTTAGATTTTTTGCCAAGTCATCAGCCACATCAAGTGCCATATCAAGCCATAGACTCATCGTATAAACTGGGATGAGCTTTAAATAACGTTAACACATGGCATTATGAAGGTGTAAAAACATAATTTTTCTTAATTTTACTATACTAATGGTACCTTGTCATTAAATGGTGATTTTCTCTTAAGTTAAAGGTACGTTTTTTAAATGCTCTTTATATTTTCCACAAAAATATTAAGAAGCACAACCATCTCACATTGATAATAATAATAAATGTTTCTTGAACAGAAAATCATCATATTGTCATATATCATATATTAGAATGATTTTTGAAGGATCATGTGACACTGAAGACTGGAGTAATGATACTGAAAAATCAGCTTATGCATCACAAGAATGTATTACATTTTTATATTTAAAGAGAACATTGCAATGATATTTCACAATATTACTGTTTTTACTGTATTTTTGAGTACGGTAGTCAATTGCCACTTCAATTCTTTCAAAAACATTGACAAATGTTACCAACCCCAAACGTTTGAAGGTAGATTATGTGCCAGATAATCAATGTTGTCTTCAGAAAATTATTATTATTTTACTTATTTTTTACATTGTGGTTTCAATTTTAATGGACTAGGGGGCGGCAGTTACACATGAAACATTCAGCTGAGCTTTTTAGAGAATAGTTTTGTAACTTATGTATGGTTGTCATACCCCAGTCATTTGCCTCTATTGTTGCCATGCCATTCAATGATCTTATTTTTGTTTACAATAGAGCTTATGTTGTTGCTTAAAATCTATGATGTATATTTATCCTTTGTGATAGATCTTATTATGTACTGGCAGATGTTGTTCGATTAAACGTCTTAAATTTGACTCAAGTTCTTTGTTTTGGATTTGAGTTTTCTATGCGTGTTAGCCACTCACTTGAGCATTTTCTACATTTATTCTTGACTGTTGAGCTGAGAGCTGGCTATCCATCTTAATCATATTAATGTTGCTTTTCTTTCCCTTCCTCAACCATCATTTTCATTAACTCCTTTCAATTAACCTTACTTGGCTTCCTTAACCGATGCATTTTCATTCACTATTCACTATCAAAACTGGAAAAATAATCCTAATTTTCTGCTTGCATAATGCTGTAATTTCCATTACTAATCCCTCTGATCCCACCCTCTAAACCTCTACTTTCGGCATCTTCATTTTCCTAAAGGCCGGTCAAGCTTTCCTTGGGTTCCAGAAGTACAAATTAGGAGCGAGCTCATCTCTCTTCTCTCAGGACTACACCGATCCCAGCCAGGATCCCGCAGGAGCGACTACTGTAGACACAGAGTACACCGGATACAATGCTGACATGGAGGCTAACTATGACAACTCTGGTGGATACCAGAACCAAGACTACTAAGGTCAAGTATAAGGATGTTCATAACAGCTTTAACAAGCTAGGGGTTGGTGGGGTTGGTTACATACAAAACAAAATCTGTGGGTGGTAAGGACAAACATGAACTTTGGGCACTTGGGGTAGAACATGGGGACCAAAGCTGACTAATAGGAATTCAGGGGTTTGTTTGGTGCTATAATAACCCCTTGTGGAGTTTATAGTGGGTTTGGGAGTTTCATTCCATCTATAAAATATTTTGCAGTTTGGGAACTGTGGCACAAGAATTTTATTTTATTCATTTTTTTGTGCCCTCAGGAATTTTTGCCTTCAATCTTGGGGTTTTGGGTTCGGGGGTGATCAGTTGATCACCGATGCGTTGATCCTGAGCAAACACTATAAAGTGTCCATTATAGAATACAGAACTTTGCTGTGGTTTATTTTACTTACATTTAGATTTGTAATAAGTAATCTAAACTAAACTGATGGACATTTGTCTCTAAAAGACAAAGAAAGTAACTATTATTGGTCATGTGTGTGGCAAAATCTGACCAAAATAAGTGTTTGTAAAGACCACCTTGTCTTTTTGTTGGTAAAGTGTTGGTAACAGAGCATAACATTAATCCTTAACCTGTCACTAGAACACTTCTACACTGATAGCTCTCTGCTGCCATTTTGTCAATGTCCAAAGGTCTTAAATTATCGGTTGTGTTTTTTTTATTATTATTACAATTTCAGGATTAGGAATAAATTATTATCTGCATTGTTCATATAGCACGTAGTGAGAGAGAAAACAAATGAGTGGTATATGATGTAATAAAGAGAGTGAATATAGACGATTGAAAATTATTTATGTGAGAGCTGTTGAACTGCATGTTTTTTGACTATATTATTTAAGGTTTCTTTCCATGTGTACAGTGGCCCTAAATAGTATTTGGAAACTCAAGCAACACTTAAATACATGGCTAACACATTGCACAAAATACCAAACCAAGTGTCATTTATTATAAAGAAACATTGCACAAACACTCTTTTCAATACAAAAATTTCACACAAAGTTGTTTGTTAGTTTTTCTAAAACTATATATTATAGACATTTTGTCTTTGAACTTTTGTTTCGAGCTTTATATTTCTATGGCATCGGTGTTGAAGAGTGGTGATGTGGATCTATTTATTGCAGAGTTAATGAAACCAGAAGATGGAAAAGGCGCAGGACTATATATAGTTTACTGCCAAAAGTTCCAGTAAATATTGTCAACAGTGTAGTTCTGTATGAAGCACACTTTATACAGGAGTCACTTTCATAACAAGCAGCTTTCTTTTTAGGTAACATCAGATTGAATCTGATGCGAAACCTACAGGGGGAAACATTCACCCTTATTGAAATGAGTGGATTTCGCCTGCCAAAATTCCCAAAATGTAATAAAACCTGTGATTCCTCTGTTAGGATACTCTCCAAGTGTAAACTTGAGGTAAAATCACCACTACATCCATTACAAATCATATCTGGGTTAGTTCATGCATTTTAACGTGTGATTTAAGAGTCCATATATGTTTTAGGGCCTCTGTGCATGTCATTGTCAACATGATACACGTTTACTTTTTTATGGCAGTGATCAAGACATGGTGACTTTTGATGTTATTCATGTCTTTTAATCGCGAATGTAAACGTGTGGTGCAACACTAAAATTCATGAGATTTTGAAACAGACTAGCACTCAGCTTCAAAGCAATGAAATTACAGTGTGTGTCACTCAAAAAATGTGAACAGAAAAGCCCCTGAGCATGAAAAATGAAATACTAGAGATTGATCCAGCCAATGCCTCACGGTTATGCTATAGGAAGAACAGATTAATAGACTAGTATAAATCTTTCGATTGAATGTTTAAGTCATTACAATGGTCTGACACTTGTTTAAATATTCATAATTATCTATACTGATATACATAATTGAGTTACTTTGTAGCACCCATGACATTGTATTATCTGGCCATCTTTTTATCATTGAATTTTATTTTAAAGTACAGCAAGGGTTATGCATTACAGATAAATATTTTTTTATTTTAACTTAAGTTCTGAAAAAAAATCTTCATAATGATATACCTAAATATATAAAAAACCAGCATATTTTTATTTAATAACAAAGATGTAATATAATCAAGTACACAAACATATCTTTATAAATTTATTACCAAAATAACTCCAAAATAATAATGTTGTGTATTTTGCATTTAAAGGTGTCATAGAATAATGTTTATCCTTTCTCTAGTGACATTGTTTTCTAAGTCATCTTGTTGAAAATCTTAAAAAGTAAAGCTACAATACAATCAGTTATATAGGTGATGTTTCAGATGTGTTATTATAAAATGTATATGTGCAGTTATGGAGCTGTGGTGATTGTCCATTAACTGAATCACTAGGTTAATAATGGCTCAGTGTATTTTGTTCTGTCTTGTATGTTGCTTGTCTGGTAAAACGTCTGATGTAGATGACAATAAAGGCGTTGACTGATGGACATAGTTGTTAGTTCTTTTGAATACTTTTGTATTATGAATTTATTGTGTCCCTAATCAGAAATTAAACACATAAATCAAAAAGATGATGCTTTTAAAAAAAAATTCACTTTGATCATTGCAATGTAAAGAAATGAAATTTATTCATTTTGAAGTTTTATGGCCACTATATGAACATGCATGACAGGAAAATTTTTTAGCATGTGTCTTATGAACCAGAGCAGATTAATTCATGGGTATTTCCTGTTTCTCATGATTACGTAACTCTTCATGACTGACATTACATTTCCATACCATAGTGTGCTGAGTGGTCACATTGCAGAAGAGGGACATCACAAAAAGTGAGATCAGTTCCTGTAATCACCCAGTGCATCACTGTGCGAGAAGTCAATGACAGACAGGGGACAGAATGTGTGTAACATGAGAATACAACTGTCCACAGAGCACTATATTCATCTGATGAGTGAATACAGCGCCAGCACTCACTAAACACATGATATGACCACACTTTTCCATATTCACCATATTTTTGTTGCATATAAAAGGTAAATAAAATGTCAATATTGATCTGTAACCAGTGATAGTTTCCGCCAACTGTCCTACTACATATGTGATATCCAAAAAATAAATAAATATAGTAGCATAGTAGTTTTTTGTTCTGTGATGAGTCTTTTAAAAGAAATGATGTGTGGAAAAGAAGATTACCACTAAAGAACAGTTGCTGCTACGTGTTTATAATCTCCTGTCTCCTTCCCGATCCAAACATTGTTTAGTTTCCATTGAGAGACTTTTGATGTCTGTTAATAGGATCATGGAGGAACAACTGTCATGCTGATACAACATGATCAAGCAAACTAGAAAAGTTTATATTAGATAAGACAAGTTTGGTTATAGTTCTTACATTGATAATTTAAAGATAAAAAGTTCTAAACACATTTCTATGGAAATATGAGTTATTGGGGAATTCTTAGGTCTTCCTATCTTATGTTCCAGTGCTCTGCTGTACTGTGTGTGTGAATGTTTTGATGTGTGGGTGTGTGCGTGTCAGGTGTCCATGCGGACAAAGTGCAGAGTGATTCCATCTGACAGAAATAGAAGCAGAGCTGTATAAATGTCTGACACACGCTCCACCAAACAGATGACCAGGCTGCTTAAGAGACGAGTGCTCCCTCAAACTAAAGCAGGACAAGAAAAATAAAGGTTTTGACTAAATCAACCGCAAAAAAGATCGTTAACTGTAATTTAAGTTTTCAAGCCACTTACAGACAGAAGCTGAAGATGCAGGTGTGCACCGTCCTGGAGAAGAAACGAGGCTGTGTGGTTGGAGCTGAGCTCAGTTGCAGTGTGAAGGAGGAAAATGCGACTAAGAGAGAGAGTTACACTGCTGACTGGCGCAGCATCAATATGAAGACACAACCTGAGGATCGGTGAGTAGATTAATGCATCAAGGTGGCTTTTTCTTGGACAATTTTGTTGAAAAAGTCAATTTCACATATGGTATTAATTCAAATCTAAGTAAATAGTAAGTAATTAACCAAGAAAATCAGTAACTTTACCTTTGCCGGTTACAGTTTGTTGAGTGATTTCTACTTTATATTTTAATAATTTCTACAAGTACAATACAACACTGAATTAAGCCATTATTTTAAAGTGTATGCTTGGAACATCTAAGCAAATAATACAGTAGATATTGTGTAGAAAACGTATCTACATAATAAAAGAATTGTTGTGGTACCCACCTGAACACAGAGAACTCGGTACTTGGACACAATACTTAAAAACTATAACATTCATTTTGATTAGAAAATCAACTCCAGATGTCACAAAACAGCAATTTACTAAACCTAACGACAAAAGCAATGATAAAACAGTGTAACATAATTTTGAACACACAATTAAATGTCAAAACATCCCTTTCATTCATAATTCTCAATTTTTCCTCTCTTTACAGCCAGTCAATGCTGATGTCAGACGACTCTCGCCGAGAGACTCTGTCCCGTTATTGGCAGGTCCGTCCTCTCAATCAAGCCTGCCCTTCGGGTGTGTTAAGAGTGGGCACTGTCGACACAGGTGTGAGGGAGCACCAGCTCTTACCCTACAGGAACACTCTGCCCTTGCCCATCTTCAGACCTGCTGAACTGGGTATCCGCCTGAGCCGGGGAGCCCCACACACTCTGGAAGATCTGCCACCCGCTCGAGTTCCCGACGGAGCCTGTCCAGACAAGAGACCAGTGGAACAGATCACAAGGGACCTGCCACCTGTCAAACCCATGCGAATGGAGTTTGCCAAAGCGCCCAGAGCCCTGGGCCGCTCCATGTCCCAGGAGGCCCAGAGGGGCTGAAAAGCAGGAAGACAAATTTAAGACTTTATGGACTTTATTAAATACTGAAACAAAATGTAAAAAGAGACAGAAGGATTGAGCATGTAGAATCAGGTGTTTAGGAATATTCAAACAGAATGTTCAGTGAGAGAAACTTCAAATGATGAAAGAATGTTCAAGATGAGGAAAAGAAAGATGGTCATCCTAATGATGATCATTATGACGAGCATAGTGGTTTTGCATAGCAAATTTGAGTTGTAAATAGTATCTGCTTATTTTGTATTGGGAAAATGTTCAAGACAGCACTTTTTGGAGTTGGCATAAATTGAATTGACATTTGGTTCAATTTTTAGCTTGTGTTGATGTTTGCTGCATGCCGTCATGGTTGGTCAAGCAAAAATGTAATATTCAGTAAAAAGAGAAAAACATTTATTTTTGTTAAAAATCTATTATTTGACAAATAAGAATTACACTTTATTAACAGTTGTTATTTGTTATTGGATTTATTGATCATCGTTTGAATAAAATTTTGTTAGTATAAAATTAAAAGTTTTGCTTTGTGTTTGAGGAAAGAAAGAAAGAAAGAAAGAAAGAAAGAAAGAAAGAAAGAAAGATAAGAAAAATTGAGGCAGGTGCTCAACTGAGAAAAAATGACACCTCTCTACACATCTACACACACACTATTTAAAAAAAAGATGTTAGTTTAATAGAACACCTTTAAATTATATTCATACTTGTTTCGTTGTTTGAATATATATATATATATATATATATATATATATATATATATATATATATATATATATATATATATATATATATATATGTAGGCAAGATGTAATATGTTTCTCCCAGCCTTAGGGGGGAGCTGTGTTTTATGTGTATTTCGTTGTGTGAGTGAGCCCTTCTTCACATGGGTGGAGCTGTTGTTTAATTCAGTTCTATTTTCCTTGTGAAAAGGTAAGGATGGTTTTCACTGTTCTCCGTTACATCCATTATATTTCTTTAATTATATTGGCCATCCATGTTATGTGAAGATATATATTGCTGTTACAGATGTTAACTAACATATATGTGCACTTATTTGTGAAAGATGGTTTTGTATTTCTGATATTATTTAATGGATTGTACCTTCCATGTGGTGTGGTATATTTTTCCTTATATTGTATATTATTTAACAATTATCTTAAGTATTTTGAGTTTATTCTTTGTATTTGGGATGCATGTGGCATTTAACATTGATTGTCATATGTGAAGTTATTTTTCCAGTCTTTGAGACCCACACCTGATTTAATGTTTAATATAACGGCAGCTAAAACTATATTGTTTCGTTTTATGATTTCATATGCTTTTTAGTTTTGATATTAGTAACTAACAGTTCTATTTTCCTTGTGAAAAGCTGATGCAGATAAAGTGCCCAATAAACAAGCTTCACTGCTGTGACGTCAACGATCGTTGTGTCCTCCTCATTCAATCATCACCCAAACACAACGCAGAGCCATTTGGGGGAGCACACAGACGAAAAGGGTTACATCTTTGGCGCCGTGACCCGGATCGTTGGTTTCTACGTCAACAGAAGTAATTTGACAAATAAGGACTGTGAGTAGAGTGAAAAAAAAAAGAGAAGAAAAAAAAACAAACAGCAACATTATTTCACCTACTTTAATTTTTCTTAAAGTGACAGTGTTAAATATATTGCTGGATTGAATTGAGCTTTGTTTAAGAAAGATTTGTCTTTTTTTTTCTGTCTCTGAACTCTTGATATTGTGCTATAGGAGTCTTAATTTGTTGATTTGAGTAACAAATTCGTGAATTGCAGTGTTTTTTGTGAAACAATAGCCCTTTTTTTGGGCATTCGAGTGTATTTAAATCTCTTGAAGTGGGTCAAATTTTTTTTCTATTTTATTTTTTCTCCCCCATTTACCTTAGTTTATGATTATTTGCTTTGTGATTACATGAAACATAAGATATATAGAACACATTCACTAACAGCATTCATTTTCACTTTACTACATTTTTCATATTTCTAAAATTTCAAACACAACAGTCTACACACAGTGTATTGCACAGACAAGAGACTTGAAATAAGTGGAAGAGAAATGCAGGGGCTCCATGAAACCACCCCTCATCGACCTCATCCTCAAGTACCACTAAGGCAGCCCTTCCAGGCCACCCCATGGTTACCAGTAAAGCAGGACAAAATTCAACAGTATGAAATAAGCATGCCGGTCGATGTGAGTACTGAAACTGATGTGAGTACTGAAACAAATGATAACCCCCAACAGTCTGTCAGGCCAAAGACAAGGCAGCTAGCTGCACATACAGAGAATCTGCCCACCTCTGCAGTGAGCTGGCACCAGTTGGGCACCTGCCCCAGTGCTTTTGTGCAACATCAGTCCTCAGCTGATGCCCAAGGCCTAGATAACCCATTCAATGAACTTCCAACCACCATGCACATGTCTTCAGTTAGCCCACATGCATCTAATGTGCCCACTGTTTTCTCTCAAACTAACAGGCATGACAATGTCACGACCATTCAGGCTTCTCCAAACATGGCCAACAAAATGCCAACTGATGTGTTCCCTTCTCCAAATGACCCATACCTGCCCCCAGCATTGCCACCTAAAACTTTCATTTCTACTTATCCAGGTATGATCCAGGCACCCAATATGTACACTTCTCCATATGGGCTGCACTCTCCTGCTGCAATGGCTGGTTCACCCCAAGTCAACTTGCCAGGTCATCCAATGGCCGCTCAGGTTCCTCCTCCTTTCTGTTATGGTGTGCCAAATGCCATGTGTTCAAAACCACCTGACACGCCTGCACCTCCTGTTTTGTCTGGAACCAACTTTTTGCAGAAAACAGACTCCGTTCAAACACACAGAAATTCCAATGACCAACCACGCACCTTACATTCGCATTGTGCTGTTGTGTCATCCTTCTCACCGCCTGCATATGTTCCTATGACAGTGCCGGTGCCTCATGGTTCACGTATGTATGCACAACAACCCAATTCAGTGCAAAGACCACAGATTGTGGCTCATCACCAAGATGCATACATCCCTGCTTCTAGAATGACCATGCCACAGCCCAGCTTTACACAGACACATCAAGTTCGTAATGTACAAGTATTCAGTGGTGGTCCTGATTGCAGGATACTTATTGAAGACTGGATAAGAGATATGCAGTACCTCCTTGAGGCTGGAGGCATGCCCGAAAATCTGTCCTTTGCTACTGTTGTGCGACATTTGAGTGGTGAAGCAAGGAGGCTAGTTCTAAATCTCCCTCCTAATGAGCTGACGGCTGGTAGAGCTTTTGAAGAACTACGAGCTGAGTATAGTGATATGCAGACGTCCCTGGATCCATTAGCTGATTTCTATGAGAGATACCAGCGCCCTGGCGAATCAGCATGCTCATACGCCATTGCTCTGGAGGCTACTTTACGTTCAGTGGAAGATGCTCAATATGGAGGTCAGCCTTTTCCAGACCGGGACAGCAAACTGACTCGTCAGTTCATGAGAGGATTGAGTGACGAAGAGGTTTTTCACAGGATAGCACCAATGAAGCCTAGACTTCTATGTTTTCGTGAACTTCAAGCAGAACTTCGTAACCTGGCTCGTGAGACAAGGAAGTTTCAGACACAGCCAAAGGCCAAAAAGACGTATGCACTGGCTCAGTTTACAACAGTGAGCGGTAACCAGAGTGGCGAAAAACCGAGAACAGAAAAAGGAAATCGGCAGAACACAGACCTGACTGAACTCACAGCCTTGGTGAAGAAACTGGTGAGCAGTCAAGAGGATCAGCTTAACAGATTGACACAGTTGGAGGCTAAAGTTGGAGCATCACCACAGACTGGGTTTCATCACAGCCAGAGACCTCAAGAGAGTAGTGACACTGCAGTAAGGGGCGTAGTGTGCTATCGTTGTGGAAAACTGGGACACATTGCACGTCTGTGTCGGACAGTGATGACTGATGAGGCAGCCCAAGCTGAAATTGGAGCAGAGTCCAGGCAGGATTTAAATGCTTAGGGCCTGTGGTTAACGGGGCAACCACAGGCATGCAACAGAGTCCCCAGCAACATGAAACGGGCAGGTCAAAACCAGCTGATACCCCGCTGGTAGGTCCCTGTAATGAAGGGGTGGTTGGAGTGAATGGAGAAATGTGTAAGGCTCTCATTGACTCTGGCTCTCAAGTAACTACAATTACTGATGAGTTCTGGCGACAACATCCTCTCTTATGTACTCAGGAATTGCAGCCATCAGACATCCCCATTGAAGGTGCCGCAGGCCAACCCGTATCTTATGTTGGCGTGCTTTGTATCAACCTTAAGTTCTTGGGAAGGGTCTACTCAAATGTTCCTGCTTTTGTTGTCCCGGTTACTGAGTACCGATCCAGTGTTCCATTGCTCATTGGAACTAATGTAATAAGGGTTTCCAGAAATGACCTTGAAGCATCATATGGCAGAAGATATCTGGCCAAATTGAAGTTGACCAATCCTGAGTGGCACTCTGCAATGGTTGCTGTGAGTAAAAGTGAACCTGGTGGGGCTGCAGGTAAAGTTGGTCAAGTACAGTATGCTGGTCACAGGATAAGAATACCAGCTGGTAAGGAGCAGGATGTTGTTGGCAGAGTGATGGGTGGACCGAAGAGAACACACTATACAGTTCTAGTGGAGAGCCAGTCCTCCAAAAGGGTTCCAGAAGGCCTTATGGTTGCCAGGCTACTTGTTAATGTTAAAAAAGGTTGTGTTCCCATTCGACTCTTAAATCTGTCTGGAAAGGATGTTATTGTCAACCCAAGGACCCTGATTGCAGATGCTTTCCTGGTTCAGAATGTCATTGAAGAAGAAGAAAAGTGCCAAGTGCTGTGCCAAAACCAGTTCTTGTGTCAGAGTCAGCGTGAGAATTCAGTGACAGCGTCTTGTCAGAGTCAACAGCAGACTACCAGTGTTGAGTCTGTTGAGGGTATAACATGTGGAGTTGATCTTAGTGCTGCAGCAGTAGAAGGAAAGGAGCAGTTGGGGTTGCTTCAGGATTTGCTGAGGAGAAATGCTGATGTCTTCTCAAAACACTCTATGGACTACGGACATACTACCACTGTGCGACATGAGATACCTCTGGTAGATTCAAAACCTTTCCGCCTACCTTATCGCAAAATACCGCCATCTCAGTACCAAGAAGTACGGAAGGCCATATCAGAGATGGAAGAAGCTGGAGTCATTAGGCCAAGTAAAAGCCCGTATGCATCCCCAATCGTTGTTGTTTCCAAAAAAGATGGCTCCCTGAGGATCTGTGTGGACTACAGGAAACTGAATTCATGCAGTACCAGAGACGCTTTTCCACTTCCAAGAATAGAGGAAGCGTTGGAGGCGCTGGGACAGGCAAGGTTCTTCTCAACTCTTGATCTTACCTCTGGTTACTGGCAAGTTGAGGTGGCTGAACACGACAAGCTCAAAACTGCTTTTAGCACCCCCATGGGGTTATATGAGGCGAACAGGATGCCGTTTGGTCTGCAGAATGCCCCCTCAACCTTTCAAAGATTGATGACCTGCTGCTTTGGTGATCTGAACTTTGAGAGCCTCCTTATCTACCTTGATGACATAATTATCTTTTCGAGGACTTTTGAAGAGCATCTTGAGCGGTTGGAAGCAGTGTTCAGCCGACTCCGCAAACATGGTTTGAAGCTGAAGCCTCAAAAGTGTAGTCTACTGAGGAAGGAAGTTCAGTACCTGGGCCACGTGGTATCTGCAGAAGGTATCCATACAGATCCTGAGAAGATAAGCAGAGTCCGAGACTGGAAGCGGCCGTCAAGTGTGAAGGAAGTCCTGGGGTTTGTTGGTTTTGCTGGGTACTACAGACGGTTCATCAAGGGGTATGCAACATTGGCGGCACCTCTGTATAGACTTACCTCTGGTGACCCAAAGAAGAAGAAAAGAGGGGTGAAAGGAACTTCTGGAACTGTTAAACCGTTTATGTGGACAGATGAATGTGAGAGAGCATTTGAAGCATTGAAGGAGAGACTGACCACAGCACCAGTTCTGGGCTACCCTGATTTCAGCTTACCATTTGTACTGCAAACGGATGCTTCTGGTGAGGGTCTTGGGGCAGTCCTTGCACAAGTTCAAGATGGTGTGGAAAGAGTAATAGCTTATGCAAGCCGCGGTTTGAGACCACCTGAGACCCGCTACCCTGCACATAAGTTAGAGTTTCTGGCTCTAAAGTGGGCTGTTACAGATAAGTTTTATGATCACCTTTATGGACATAAGTTTTCTGTGCTGACTGACAACAACCCACTTAAGTATGTGATGAGTACAGCGAAGTTGGACGCCACAGGTCAGCGTTGGGTGTCACAGCTGGCCATGTTTGACTTTGGAATTGAGTACAGGCAAGGGAAGTCCAACTCTAATGCTGATGCACTCTCAAGGATGTCTAATCAAGAGGTCATAGAAACTCTTCAGTCCTGCCCACAGTGGATTTCCTCCACGCGACAAGACCAGTCCTGTGGAGATGAGTCTGGGAGGAAGGAAGATGTTAGTGGGCAAGCAGTGGGAACTGTTGTATGCAAAGAGAGAGAGTTTCTGGACCAGGTTGATGAGCTAGCCAACCCATTTGATGGAGCAGGTACTGATGCACTGCCTGCAATGACAAAGCTGGAGATCAGGGGATGTCAAAAGGAGGACCCTGTCATTGGGCCAGTCCTACATTACAAGACACTAAACAAAAAGCCAAGACGTGGAGAAAGATTGGAAAAGGGGAAAGATACACGGTTTCTTTTAAAAGAGTGGAGGAGGCTGGTGGTCAAAGATGGAATTCTGTACAGGCAAGTTAAGGATGTTCAGGGACGGTCCATTGCTCAGCTGGTCTTGCCAGAGAAAATGCGACTTTTGGCTAAAACGGGTCTTCATGATGACTCTGGTCATTTGGGATTTGAGCGTACTTTGAATCTGTTCCGGGAACGATTCTTTTGGCCGAGAATGCAGTGTGAAATAAAGTCATGGTGTGAGCAGTGTGAAAGATGTTGTCTGAGGAAAACTCCCACTGGAAATAGAGCTCCGCTGGTGAGCATTCACACTAATGCCCCTATGGAACTCATCTGCATGGATTTTCTTGTCCTGGAGAAGTCTAAGGGAGGAATAGAGAATGTCCTGGTTGTCACAGATCATTTCTCAAGATTCGCCCAGGCTTACCCCACAAAAGACCAGAAGGCTGTCACTGTGGCTAGGGTGCTGTGGAAAAATTTCTTCTGCCGATTTGGTTTTCCAGCAAGACTCCATGCAGATCAAGGCAGAAATTTTGAGAGTACAGTAGTGAGGGAGTTGTGTAAGCTGACGGGAATTACAAGGACTCATACTAGCCCCTACCATCCGCAGGGAAATGGGACCACAGAGAGATTTAACAGAACTCTTATGAATATGTTGGGCACTCTTGATCCTGATAAAAAACCGAGGTGGCATGAATACATCGACGCACTGACACATGCTTACAACTGCACTCAACATGATTCAACTGGTTTCTCCCCATACTTCTTGATGTATGGCAGACATCCACGACTGCCTGTTGATCTCATGTTTGGCCTGTCAACTGCAGAAGAGCCATGTGAGTACAGTGAATATGTCCAGAATCTGCGTGAATGCTTGTCCTATGCTTATAATGAGGCAGATCGGCTGTCAAGGCATGCTAAAGATCTTCAGAAAAAGCACTATGACAAGAAAGCCAAAAGCCACATGTTCCAACCTGGTGACAGAGTGATGGTGAAAGTGTGTCATGTCGACGGGAAACAGAAGCTGGCTGATAGGTGGGAACCACGTCCATATGTTGTGGTGAAGAAACAGCCAGGGATTCCAGTGTATGTAGTTCGTCCAGAAGATGGTGACAGGGAAAGAGTCCTCCATCAAAATCTTCTGTCCCAGTGCATGTTTTTCCCGTTGAGTTCCAAGTACCTTGCCGGAGAAGAGCCTGACATGGAGGAAGTGTCTGAAATGGACTCAAGTGTTTCAGAGGAGGAAGAGGAAGTAGTGGAGACAATTGAAAGTGTAGACAGTGGTACTATTACACAGTGTACAAGTGTGGAATGGCAGGATGTTGTAGACGAAGAGAATGAACAGGATGGAAATCAATTAAAAGAGACAGTGAGCGAAGAGGATAAGAATGGGGAGCAGATGTCATTGAAAGTCTCCAATCCTGAGAGGCCAGAGAGGAGATATCCTGAGCGAAAAAGGCGCCCACCAAAAAGACTCTCCTTGGAGATGCATGGCCTCCAAAGGGAGATTGATAAGGAGAAGGTAGAGAGAGGAAGGAAAGTGTGGGAAAAGGCTAAAGCGAAGAAGCAGCTCTACTTTAGCAATACCTATACAGTCACACACCCCACACATACACTTCAAAGTTAATATTAAGATTTAAACTGACTTAATTTTGTTTTTTTAAGTGATGACTGGGACGGCATCATTTAAAGAGGGGGTGGATGTAGGCAAGATGTAATATGTTTCTCCCAGCCTTAGGGGGGAGCTGTGTTTTATGTGTATTTCGTTGTGTGAGTGAGCCCTTCTTCACATGGGTGGAGCTGTTGTTTAATTCAGTTCTATTTTCCTTGTGAAAAGGTAAGGATGGTTTTCACTGTTCTCCGTTACATCCATTATATTTCTTTAATTATATTGGCCATCCATGTTATGTGAAGATATATATTGCTGTTACAGATGTTAACTAACATATATGTGCACTTATTTGTGAAAGATGGTTTTGTATTTCTGATATTATTTAATGGATTGTACCTTCCATGTGGTGTGGTATATTTTTCCTTATATTGTATATTATTTAACAATTATCTTAAGTATTTTGAGTTTATTCTTTGTATTTGGGATGCATGTGGCATTTAACATTGATTGTCATATGTGAAGTTATTTTTCCAGTCTTTGAGACCCACACCTGATTTAATGTTTAATATAACGGCAGCTAAAACTATATTGTTTCGTTTTATGATTTCATATGCTTTTTAGTTTTGATATTAGTAACTAACAGTTCTATTTTCCTTGTGAAAAGCTGATGCAGATAAAGTGCCCAATAAACAAGCTTCACTGCTGTGACGTCAACGATCGTTGTGTCCTCCTCATTCAATCATCACCCAAACACAACGCAGAGCCATTTGGGGGAGCACACAGACGAAAAGGGTTACATATATATATATACACATATACATACATATATACATACATACATACATACATACATTTGTTGGCATTATGCTGTAAATGGTAAATGAGCAAAATAATGTTTGCAGAAATTACTATTAATATTAAGATAACTATACTGTTATCCTATCATTTAGATGCATCTACATTTAATGATATGTCCCTTTTGAATGGTAACTTGCACTGCGTCCTCTAGAGCAGTGTTTCCCAACCCTGTTCCTGGAGGCACACCAACAGTACACATTTAGGATGTCTCCCTTATCTGACCCATATGTTTCTGTTCTTGGAGACTCTACTAATAAGCTGATAAGTTAAATCAGATGTGTTTGATTAGGAAACTTTGGAAAAGCTGTACTGTCGGTGTGCCTCCAGGAACAGCTTTGGGAAACATTGCTCTAGAGCAGGGGTCTCCAAACTACGGCCCGCGGGCCGCATGCGGCCCGCGAAGCCCTTTCATGCGGCCCGCGGAGACCTTTTTGTCTACGAAAAAAAATCCATAATTTTACGTGTATCCTGCCAAGATCAGCCGCCGCTTACGTGGACGTTATGTTTTTACCGAATTAAAACAGAGGCGCGTTCCCTTTCGAGAGCGGGAACTCCTCCCCTTCAGGTAATCTCTGAAACCTTATAGGATAACGCCAGTTGACAACTGGCCAATCGTAGCGCGATGCGGATCTGACAGACAGACAGTATAAACACCATAAGCACGACGCGTCAGAATATTTCCTTCACGCTTCTCTAAACGGAATATGAAAAAATAACCAAGGTTACGATAGTAAACGGAGACGTTTTCCAACCGATCACTACATCAAAAAACTTTATTCGCTGCTTAATTATTCTTGGTCACCGTCAATGAGATGATATACCATTTTATCTTGCATATAATCAGCAGATGCATATCGGTGCACCTTCATATGCCCCACGGGTGTGATATTTAAAATGAATAAAAATGTTACCGGTATGTATAAACATATAAAATGTGTGATTTAGCCCGCAGGAATGGTGGGTTTTTTTCTCCCGTTTTTGCGTAAGGAAGACATTCCTAATGTCAAAACTTTTGCATCAATGTGTGAACAAACATTTTCAAGAATAAAATACATGAACAATTTGAGAACAAACTTGTCCGATGATAATCTCAGGTCACTGTTGATGTTGTTGTGTTTTCTGTTTAATAATAACACGCAGAGTCTGGACACTTTGCTATGTGCTCTCTTTACTAACTTCGCACGCACCCCAGACATGAGCAATCAACATATGATCAGGTCATACAACAAGTCAACTCAATCAAACACAGAGTGACAAACCAGATCCACCACATCCCCCTTTTTTAACCCAACTAAAGTATGGTACTTACTTTTAACTTGCTTCACTCAAATTCCATTGCACATGTACAAGCTTATCAAACTGTAGCTTTACTTGAACATTTGACACATTTAACTAACCAAAAACCATATCACAAATTTATACATAAACATAACTACAAACATTAATGGTATCTTCACATTGCTCTGATAATATTTAGACTCTTGTTATTGATCAGTTCTCCTTTCTTTCTCTTCATACATTTTCAAAGATAATGACATCACTTGACCATAACATAATCATTGTATCTAGAGGGCGGTTTCACCACTCTACCACTTCTAGTATGGCATGTAGTGCGTTCATCTACTCTCATCAGAGAATTATCCGGTGACTGATCAACCAGTCTGGGCAACTGATTGGAGATCTCTTCCGAATGTTCATCAGCATCATCAACTTTGCACAGACTTTTATGTATCTTTCTCAAGTGGCGTCTGTTTCTCCTAAATGTCTTTCCTCCTGGTGTCTTTACCGTATAAGCCCGAGGTTCATCTCTCTGATGCACTACTACAGCAGGTTTCCATCCATACCTGGTCTGCATATGTACTGTGGATCCTGGAACCAGTTCAGGTAGTGTCTTGGTATTACGGTTGTACCGACGCTGCATCTGAGATTGCAAATCTGACAGTCTTTTGTGTACATCTTGTGGAACTGTTTGTTGTAACACAGCACTAGAACATGGGATTGTACTGCGTAAAACTCTGCCCATCAGCATTTGTGCAGGGGATTCATTCAGACCTGTCACTGGTGTATTTCGAAGTGACAGTAGCACTAGATGTGGGTCTGTGCCAGTTTGCGTTGCTTTCTTTAGGAACATCATGTGTAATGAGTGGCTCTTTCTGTTGTTGTGGCTGGAGTTGTTGGCAAGGTGCACACTTTTCCACCATCATCGTAATGTCTTTCGCCATTCCAGGCCAGTATAGGGATTTCCTTGCTTTGGCTTTTGTTCTCTGTATCCCTTGATGAGCTATGTGCAGCTTTTCCAAGATGACCTTTTTGAAACTCTGAGGTATGATTATCTTGTCTCCTACCATCAGAATTCCATTCTGTGCACTGATTTTGTGACGCATAGGCCAAAAGTTGTGTAGGTTATTGTTCACGCTGCATCTTTTCTGTGGCCAGCCAGTTTCCACTTTCTCACGCAAATCTTGCAATATATTGTCTGCTGCAGTGGCCTCCTTCAGTTGTTGAAGTGTCTGTGGACTCAGCGCATCTGTGGCCTCCAAGCCATGCACAACCTTCTCATCATAGAGGTCTTCACCATCTTCAGCCTCCTTAGTTACAGTGGCACGAGATAATGTATCAGCAATGTGCATCTGCTTGCCTGGTGTATATGCAACAGTCAGCTCGTACTTTTGTAGTTGTAGTAGCATTCGCTGCAATCGTGCTGGAGCTTTGCACAGCTGTTTCTGCATGATGTTCTCCAGGGGCTTATGATCTGATTGGACTGTAACTGGCTTGCCATATATGTACTGATGGAACTTTCTTGTTGCATAGACTATGGCAAGCAACTCTTTCTCTATTTGAGCATATCTTTGTTCAGTTTCAGTGAGTGCTCGTGATGCGTAACACACAGGGTGTCCTTCTTGCAAAAGACACGCCCCCAAGCCGTCTTTCGATGAGTCTGCCTGAATTGTAAGTGGTTTTTTGTGATCATAAAACTTCAGCACAGGTGATCGTGTGAGAGCAGCCTTCAGACTCTCTAAAGCAGCACTATGATGGGGATTCCACTGCCATTCAGCATCCTTCCTCAGCAACTGTCTTAGAGGCGCTGTGAGTGTAGCTTCATTGGGAATGTACTGTGCTAAGTACTTTGTCATGCCCAGTAGACGTTGCAGGCCTTGTTTGTCCTCCGGGGGTGGCATGTTTGTGATCGCCTTCACTTTTGCATCATGCGGCTGCAGGCCGGCTGGTGTGATGATGTGTCCCATGTATGTCACTGTATTGACCTTAAACTGGATCTTATCAGCGTTAAATTTCACATTAGCTACCTTTGCTCTCTCAATGACCTTTTCAAGGATCTCATCATGCTCCTGTTCGGATGAGGCAGCGATAATCATGTCATCAGCTATGATGTGTACTCCTTGTATGTCGCCAAAAGTCTCACAGTTTTTCTGCTGAAACACCTCACTTGCTGACTTGATACCAAATGGGAGCCTCAGAAAACAATATCTGCCCCATGGTGAGTTGAAGGTGCATAATTTTGAGGATGGCTCATCCAATTTGATCTGCCAGTACCCGTCTTTTTCATCAAGAATGGTGAAGATGGATTTACCTGCCAGGTTGCTGCAAACATCATCAGGAGTGGGAATGGAATAGTGCTGCCGTTTTATCGCTTTATTCAGGTCACGAGGGTCCAAACATACCCTCAGTGTACCGTTCTTCTTTTCTGTGATAACAAGACTGTTCACCCACTCTGTGGGCTCCGTCACAGGGCATATAACACCTCTGTGCACAAGATCTTGAAGTGTTTCTTTAAGTCTGTCCCGAACAGACAGCGGAATATTTCTGCATCCATGGATCACAGGTATGACTGTCGGGTCAACATGTATGTGGTGAACTCCTGGAAACTCACCTAACCCACTGAAGACTGATGGATGCATCTTGACCAGCTCTTCTTTGGTTGATACAGACTTTTGTGCCAGCAGTTCAATCCTTTTCACCAACTCCATATCCTCACATGCTGCTCTGCCTAGGATCGGCACATCTGAATGACCGGACACATAGAACTGTAATGTGGCTGTAGCTTTGTGAGTTTCGCATTTAAAAGAAACAACACCTTTTGGGATGGACCGTGTTCCTCCAAAAGCTATTAACACAGTTGATGTAGGCTGTAGTTCAACTGGGCCTGGGATCTTTTGGAAAATGTCTACAGGCAACACATTTGCTTCTGCACCTGTGTCCAGCTTGAATCGTATCTTTACACCTCGGATGGTGGCTGTTGTATACCACGCACTGTCTTTCACTTGTTCCATCTCATGCACTTGAGCGTGCATTAAAGTGCCAATGTACATGGACTCTGCTTCATTCACTATGCTGTGCACTGCCTTCCCTCTGCTCTCATTGTGACTGACTGTGTGGCACACTTTGGAAAAATGGTTGCTTTTGCCACACTTGTGACATATTGCACCGAAAGCCGGGCATTGGCGTGGCTCATGGCTCTTTCCGCATCTGCGACAGGGTCGTGTTGCTGGTTTCTTACTGTTTTTGTTTCTTGCAGAAAGTTTTTTCCATTCTGTGTTTCTTTCTATAATATGCACTTGAGAGTCTTGTACAGCAGCTGCATTTTGCATTACCTGTATCTGTGTTTTGGCTAACTCTGTTGCCCTGCATATTTCAATTGCCCTGTGCAATGATAGATCATTTTCGCGGAGTAGTCTTTCTTTGAGAGACGGGTTTGTTATGCTAAACACCAGCTTGTCTCTTAGCATGTCGTTCTCACTTGGTCCAAACTCACAGTCTTTGCTTTTTTGTCTAAGCTCTGTTATGAATCTGTCCGCTGTAATGCCATCTGCCATGGGATGAGACCAGAACTGATGCCTCTCAAACACGATGTTTTTCTGTGGGCTACAGTAGTCTCGGAATGCTGTGAGTACTTCTTCCAGCGTCTCGTTGTCTTCATCAGCGAGATTAACGTTGAGTGTGTTATACACTTCTAATGCGTCTTCTCCGACGGTGTGAAGTAGAATTGCAATTTTGATTTGCTCATCTTTTGCACTCGCACCAGTCGCGGTCATATACAAACGAAAACGTTGCTCCCATCTGCGCCAATTTTCCGCTAAATTCCCCGTAAGCATTAGTGGCGACGGTGGCTTGAACTGTTCCATGTTCATATGCAGTTCGTTCGTTTATTTTTTCAAACTGATAGCGGTACTCACGGCATCGTCACTTCTGACACCATGTTGTGTTTTCTGTTTAATAATAACACGCAGAGTCTGGACACTTTGCTATGTGCTCTCTTTACTAACTTCGCACGCACCCCAGACATGAGCAATCAACATATGATCAGGTCATACAACAAGTCAACTCAATCAAACACAGAGTGACAAACCAGATCCACCACAGATGTTAGGGAGATCAAATCTAAAGCCAGAAATGTCTGCTATTTTGGCATCCAGGAAACAATTTCACCATTCCCACTAATACAAGTGTCCACGTGTAGTGTATCAATGTGTTATTAAGTAATAACTGAATAAAATAATATTAAATAAATAATTAAAAACAACATGTTTTGATTCTTTTTTATTTGGACCTCGAGTGTGTAGTCGGCCCCCGAAATGCTGTTTGACAGTTAGTGCGGCCCTCGGGCTGAAAAGTTTGGAGACCCCTGCTCTAGAGCAGTGCTTCTCAATTATTTTCTGTCACGCCCCCCCTAGGAAGACGTCGTAAACATTTCGCGCGCCCCCCCCCCTCCCCCCATTTTGGAACGTTCGCCTTATGGTTTCCATGGCAACGCGTCATGCTTGTCACGTGACATACTGCAGCCACAAAAAAAGCGCTGTATAATAGATTAATACATTTATTTAGTTTTCTTTTTTATTTAAAATAGTCACCAACTTGTTGGCTCAACTTGTTGAAACCTAAAAGAAACCTTATGTGGTTGAAAACACTGAATTGTTATGATAAATGACAAGCTCTGAGCGCGTCTTTTTTGGATCAGTGCCAGATAACGCGTGAAAACACGTGTGAATTTAGTGGTTGATCACGTGACACATGGACACCAGTGTGATCGCGCACGTCAAAGGATGAGGGGATGGTTATCTGAACTTCAAATATGCTGCTCTTGTTCAGTGCAAGAGAACCTACTCCCTGGCAAAAAAAAAAGCATGTACTCCAGGGTCACGCGCGCCCCCCCTGGCATTGCTCCGCGCCCCCCCCCCCCCCCCCCCTGGGGGGCGCGCCCCACTATTTGAGAACCACTGCTCTAGAGGATTCTTTGGGGAATGCCTCAGTGTGACTGGTGTCTGAAGCGTGTGTCAAAATGTGACAATGTTACCTGAAGGTGTTCCTTTAACTAGGTAGCTCAACCTAAGTTTTTATGAGTAAGAAGCTCCCTTGGGTATTGACAAAGTGTGAGGTTCCCCAATTTGCACAAGCTTCAGGAAGCCCACTGTTAGAATGAGTGCACCTTACCCATCTGGGTTCTAAGCAAGGTCCTTGCCACAGCTTCTGAGCACTCACAGTCTCTTAGGTAGGGGAACTTATTTTGAGCATCTAACCCCCTTACTGTTGTCTGGGTAGACCACCTCCAGGTTTAAGCAAGTGGCTCCCTTTGTCTAGTGTTATTAGTTCAAGGTCGTAGATGCCTCTCCCTTTCAGACCTTTAAGTAGGCCAATCACTTGTAGTGATAAGTTGTCCTCGGGTCCCGAGGAAACCCATCTCTAGTGAGAAGATTTTTTCCCCAACTTTGCATCCCTTTTTACTCACTGAACACTACTATTCAGGAATGTTGGCCATGTGAGATGCTGACCTCAGGTCTTGGGCAAAGCTCCCGGGCACTCTGGACCAGATTCGGGAAAAGGCGGCACTCTCTAGCAGGCTTGGAGACTAGAGAGAGTTCTGGAGCAGACTAAGAGACTAGACGACACTCTGGAGTAGGCTTGTGGATGAGAGAGAGTCCTGGAGCAGACTCAGGGACTAGAGGGCACTCTGGAGCAGGCTTGGAGACTAGAGAGAGTTCTGGAGCAGAGTCTGGGACTAGAGGCCGCTCAGGGACTGGAGCGGGCTCGGGGACTATAGGGAGCTCAGGGGTTGGTTTGGGGCCTTGGTAGAGTTCAGTTGCGGTCTCCCATAAGGTTGTGTGTATGGTCCCCACGCACAGCAACGTGGTGGCCATCACGGCCAGTGCTTACCCCTCTGGTGCACACTCTGGGTTTGGAGTTGACTGGAGAATGGGACTCACTGGAGATGACTCAAGAACGAGAATTGCTGGAGACATCTGGAGAATGGGACTCATTGGAGATGACTGGAGAATAGGACTCGCTATAGAAGATAGGAGGATTGGATCCACTGGAGCTGACAAGATGCTAGGTGTTGGGTAAGCTGGAAAGCTGACCTGTTTTCTGGATGGAGCTGGATGTCTTCTACTTTCCCACCCTTGAATTAAGAAGTGTTTAGTAGAAAGACACAGTTTAATCTGCTATGGGCTGGTAGGCGACAGCAATTGAGGGAGATTGTTGTCCAGTCCCATCCAGAAGCTGGTATTGAGAGTTGGGTCTTTCCAGCTCATTAAATGGGCTAGCTCCAGGAACTCCTCAACATACTGTTCTAGCTGTCGCTCGTTCTGGCAGAGAAAGAAGAGAAGATAATCCTCAGCCTGCCTTCTCCGCTCTGCCAAGTCCATCAGTGATGTCAGCATTTTAGGTCTGTCCGTATGTCAGTTATGAAAGATGAAGTCAAGTAACAACAACATTATAAAATGACTAAAATGCATGTTAGGGCTGTTTTAACTGAAAGTATCTTGCACGTACATATCTTAAAATATGGCAATGCCATATATCTTTTTTTTATATTTATGATATTTTTCTCTCAAACTGTTCTTCATAACAAAGATATGAGCTGTAGTGTACGGGGTTTTCAGCATTATCAGTCTGGTTATTTTTGTTTATTACATTAACATGTAATATGAAAGAAAAATACCTAGTCTGCATTGATTTCACAGTTAAATTGTTACTACTACATTTTATTGTAACTAACCCTGGCCATTTTTTACAGTGTGCTTTAAAAGGTATCTTCTGCTTTAGAAAAAAATAATAATAATTTAATTCTTCTAAAAATAAGATTGTTTTATCAGAACATCTAGTCCATAAAGAATCACATTAGACGTATTTATTAGTAACTGAGTGTTTCAGAAAGAACAGAACGGTGAAGTGGTGCTGTGACTGTAGTACACACAGTCTGGTTCATCTCCCAGAATGCACTCAGTGACTGTGCCAAGAATGGAATGTCATTGCCAAAAGGACACCGTCTTGGTCGAATGCATCTATCTCTCTGTTTCTTTCCACCTATCCCTTGATTTCTATTTCTGATTTCTCTACCTCATGCTAATTAAAATATATCCTTTTATTCCAGTCATAATCGTGATAATTTGTCTCCACCTGTGCTTTTGTCACAATGATGGCTGTTGGATATTTATAGCTAAACAAACAGAGCCAAAGGACGAGAGACAAACAGAACGAGGGGGGAGGAGAAGTGCTGGTGGTGTTGATGGGGGGCTTCTGCACCGCTCCACTGATCCTTTAATCCTGCTTGTTCACGTTCTTTCTCTTGTCAGATTTTTTCAGCTGCTGCAAATGCAGCACATTCTTCCACCCATCTGAGCTTTGGACGCTCAGAATTGCAGTATATTTCTGATTATTTGAATATTACAATGATTCTGAGATGGTATTTTATTGGTATGGTATTTAAATATTGCAGACCTACATTACTTTTACATTTTTCTGTCATTTAACAAATTACATTTGCAGAATATACAAATGGAATTACAAGATGTGAAAGGTCTATACGTTTTTGAGACACAAAGTTTGAGAAACTATGAGAAATTCAAAATTCTAATTATAAGTTGCACATAAAATTGCAGTTGTGCAATGTACAGTTTACATTAATTAAGATTAGTTTACTTTTTAACTACTTGCCGGAAAGATGATGCTCTATGGATGCTCTATGATGCTCTGATGCTCTATGGCCTTGTACAACCATAATATGTCCATGAATGCAATCCAATGTCTATAATAAACTAAATTATCAATATAACTCTTTATCCCATGATTTCAGAAGACACCGATTTGATTGGAGCACCAATGTTGATCCTATTTAATCGTCAGCTTGAAGAGCATGTCTGCCCATGTGCTGTTTTGGAGAGGTGGGTCGTATTTTGATCCCCATCTGTCTCCTGGAAGCTTACTGGTATGAAGGATCTTCGCCATTATGCCTCAGTATCATTAATGTGCTTGAGCTCTCAGATAACCCGCATAACCAATTTGTGTTGAGTCACTGCATAGCAACAAACACACAGAGGTAAACTTATTTAGACAGTGAGTGCTGTTTCGGTGCCTTCTGTGAAATGCATTTAAACAATCCTGAGTGCACATGTATTTAAAACAGGTTTTTCTGCCTTTTCAAGTGTTTGTGAGATCATTCAAATAAACGTGACTTCTGCTACTTTAAATAAATGTGCCACGTGCTTAATACAACTTGTTGACTGGGTGCTTAATTGGTGTGGTGAGGAAAAGTTATATTGCATAATAGGGCAGACCTGATAAAGATACATCAGTCATCAGTGCAACAGGCTGTACAAACACACAGCCTGTAATCCACACCACTGCTCATCACATTGAAAATGTTAACAGTGCGTCTGTATACACTGCACGATTTCTAAAAGTAAAGGGCAAAAGAACACATTAAAGAACACACAAATTCTTTTAAAATGCACATCCGTATATCAGTCACCGTGATTTTGCCAAGTAAGACGTGTTGATTTTGTTGATCCTGGAACAATATTACTATTCAAAAATGTAGTCAACTGTAGTAAACCTGCCCCTACCCATAACTTGTTTCTAAAATCAGAGGGACATAACCGTAAACTTATACCTCAAATGTTCTAGGATGTTGATCCAGGAACATGTTGTACTTGATAAAATCACGTTTACCAACAAAACTTTTTGAGCGATGAACACACACACACGCACACACACATCCTCTGGTGGTAAGAGTAGGTATTTTTTCACATTAGCTGATCTTCTATTGCAGCTAGACTGCAATCTCTAAACTGGTCACATTTTCTAAGTGTAGTATTTGGATACACAACCAAAACCCAATTATTTCATTTTATAAAACAGCACTTTGTATACTTTGCAGTTTCTTTGCAGATTTTGTGTTGTTGTTTGTTTGTTTTACTGACAGATAGAGAGAAGATTAAATGTGCATTTTTAGATTAAAGACCTGGATTGTTTGCTGAAGCAAAATAATAATTGGAGTATGTGCTTTTATTACATCATTTCTCTTTAAAACAATGTTTATAATAACACTTGTTATTAGCAGTATCTCAAAGTATTGTGTATGATCCAAAATATATGCACATTTTAAATAGTCATTTAAAGCTATGATGTTAAAACTTTTTTAGTTGACTTATCATATTATAACATTTGGTGTGAAACTTATACTGCACATTTGTTGCAAAGGTGCAATGCTGCCTTTCTTTCAAAATGACATCCTGAGCAAAGTTGTTCAATAGCAATCATTAAAAATAGCTTTTGATATGGCCAAATAATTCTTATACAACACACAGTATATTAAAGTTATCATTAATTTAGCACCAATATATCCAGATTTTTAAACTTGCCTTACAGTTCACAAGTTCACACTTACAAATGATTCAGGTGCTGTAAATGGCATGCGTATTTGGCGTGCTCTCCGAGGGGGGCTCTGGGCTCTGTATTAAGCCCAAACCGATTGCACTCCCCCGTATTCCTGGCTGTGATAGGTGTTGGAGGCATGCTGGAAATTGTTAATAGATGCAGGAGAGTCGAATATGACTATACAGTGGAGTTCACTTATCTCGACTCACGGTTAACTCACCAATCCTATGATGTCGACGTTTTTGAAGTGGAACCGCCAAACTCCCTATTTGTCTTAGCATTTTCTTGTGGGTTATGTCGATTATTTTATGTTGCCGAAATCTAATATCTCGAGCACTAAAGAGGGACAAATTCATCACGTCACAAGGTTATTTCGTGACTAATTTTCATACCTAGTTCACTGCACATGCACTAAGTTTGTCTTGCATGTGGATCGCGGTCCGCTCACTCTAATGACGATTCACTCCCTGTCGTTGATCCCGTCTGAGGGATAACGCACTGTAGCATCCGGCAGGTTTTTGGGGATTTTGTGAGCAATCTTTGTGTTTGCATTGTTGGAGAATATAATTAAAGGTTTGTATCAAGAATCGAAGGTGGATTTTATTGTGGTGGTTTTTAAAAAAAAAAAAAAAATTCGCGGCAACACTGTTGTGTAAAAAGACACCAAAAACTCGAGCATGTACATTCTCATTTAATAACTCACATCATGTGCATCAATAAATGTTCATTTTTCGTTCTTGCAAGGGTTATCATATTTGGCGCTTCCACTATCACTCTGACAGCTGGCGTCTGACCTGTCAATCATGCAAGACGACGTGATTGGCTGTGCTGCCATGAGGCCGGGCTCTTCTCATCTCATCCGATGATCAACACAACACACTTCTTCAAGGGACGTGCTGCTGGAGCGGGAGAGACTTCTTTTTCTTCTGATTCTGACTTGTGTTTGTTTTCTTATTGTTTGAATTTATTGTTTTGAATTTTTTGTTTGGTTAACTGACGTGATGCGAGCAACATTTGAAATTCGAAATGTGATCTTACACAAAAAAAAGTTAATCAATCTATGGGTGCGGGTTATGCCAACGATTTTTTACGGGTTATGCCAACGATTCACACACACACACACACACACACACACACACACACACACACACACACACACACACACACACACACACACACACACACACACACACACACACACACACACACACACACACACACACACACAGACACACACACACACACACACACACACACGGGTCTTATATACATGGAGGTCAATCAAAGGAATGAGACACAGCTGAAATGGCTAATGAGGTGATTGCAGCAGTGACCGCAACTCTACCAGACCCTCACCTTTGAAAGTCTCATAAACAGCCATTGAGCAAATTTTCAACAAAATCTCCATACTGGCGGGATGATTGTGATCTTCAACCTGACGAAACTGGATAATATATTTTGATATTATTGATAAAATATGTATATTTCGATAAAATATGTCTCAATCTGACATTGCATGCATATTTCTGTAAGGCAGAATCAGTGAAAATCAAACGGTGTCATCTCTGCGGCTGCATTTAGCTCTGGCTATGTGTAAAACAATCATGCTCCAGACAGAGATTAGGTGGTTTTACAATTATGATGTAAATTTGATCCTGTTTTTGTAATCCGAGAACCAGCAAGATAACGTACATGTGGTAGCACAAACAACAATAAAGTGTGTTCTATAACCTCAATATTTTATGCAAAATTACAAATTTGAAACTCCAAACAGGATTATTGCAATTTGGGTATTTAATTATTAAACTCACTGCTATGAGGCTGCTAATCCTCTAGCAAGTGAAATAAACAGCTGGAGGCCTTGCATGAACAATGCAGTAACTGTAACTCACTAGGAGTTTTACCTGTATGTGCAGATTGCTGATCTTTGCCCTTAGAAAGCGATTTCCTGTTCTTCTTAGAGAGTAAGGTGAAGGTCAACCCGTTTTACATTAATGCACTTGGCAGATACTTTTATCCAAAGCAACTTACATTGCATTCAAGGGACACATTGAATCAGGTCTTGTTTTCCTGGGATCAAACCCATGACCTTAGCATGACCTCTACTGATTGAGCTACAGGAAAGCTACTGTATCCAATGACCAGCATTTTTCCTTTGTATGGCCCATTTTCTGACAGGAACTGCAAAACCTGCTCTTTTGGCCACAGGGTTGCTTGTTATGTTTTCCTTGGGTTTGAGGATTTTTATGACTCTCCAATGCTTGTAGACCATGCATTCTGGTAAATGCATTGCACACAATCCATTAAGCTGACAGGTTTAGCACTCCTGAGTTTAATTTATCTAGCCACACCCAGGCCTGATTACTGCCACACCAGTTCTCAGTTAAGAAATCACTAAAATAGTACCTGCCTTACAAAGTGATTAAGACTAAAAGCTAGACATCATGCAGAGATTCAAATACATTCAGGAACAAAGGGAAAAGAAAGTAATTGAGATCTATCAGTCTAAGCTTATAAAGCCCTTTCTAAAGCTTTTTTTTAAGTCAGTGTTCATGACATAAACAGAAGAAAGAGACTGGGCAAAAATTGTCTGCATGACAAAGTTCTCAGACAAAAACCACTGCTGAGCAAAAAGAAAATTAAGGCTTGTCAAATGTTTGCCAGAAAACATGAGTTTTGGGGAAATACTCTGTGGACTGACGAGACAAAAGTTGGAGGTTGGAGGGAAAACTTTTTGGAAGGTGTGCGTCGATAGATAGATAGATAGATAGATAGATAGATAGATAGATAGATAGATAGATAGATAGATAGATAGATAGATAGATAGATAGATAGATAGATAGATAGATAGATAGATAATTTATTGTCATTTCACATGTACAAGTACAGTGTAACGAAATTAAACTTGGAGTCAAGTCTCCTAGCCGCAGCATGTGCAGCCATACTTTTTCCAGAAATTACAGAATGCAGATTAGCAAGCGTTACATACATTACACATAGGAAACATAATAATGCAATTTAACACACACAGTCCACGAGATTTCACATGTAGGAATTTTTTTCCAGTGGAGTTTTGGGGGCGGAGTAGACAAGAACAGATAGGCAGGACACTCAGACGGTTGAGAGGGAGAGAGTTACAGCATCAGATGTTATGAGAACAGCTCTGTGGCTTTGTCCCTGAAGGAAGATAAGGGAGACCAGGCTGACGTCATCATGCTGGATTCCCAACAGAGAAATAGAGGCAGAAAAGTCCCTTTTTTTAATAATCCATTTTCGATCTTCGGTAATTTGTCCGGATCATAATCAGTTCAGTCAAGTTCAGTTCTGGTCCTCAGCACCGTGTCCAACCTTACAGCCAGACCAGATACCATCCGTGAAAGATCACCAATCTGTCTCGCTGTCCCGACTGTGTTGTTGCAGTACAGTTCACATAGGTTACGAGTCAGTTCCTCAATCTTTACCACTCGCAGATCTAATTCCTTCACACGGTCAGACACGGCCTCGAGGCAATTCTTCATTTCCACAGACAGCGGCTCGGTGAATTTGCTCGCAGCTGTCTTCTCAATCTTCCGATAAGTCAGGAAAATTCCGAAGCCAAAGAATAGGAACCCCGCTATCAGAAATCCAATCATATATAGATCTTCTGCATCTTCTACGGACAGTGCCTCCAGGCACAGGACCTGCCAGTTGTTCCATGGGTCCATCGCATACCCAGCAGCAAACGTCCCGTCCGGGCAGTTGGGCTCTCCCGGAGCTGCCTTTCTTTGTGAAAAGATCTTGTCGATCGCGCTGATGGACCAGTTAATCAATTCCATTTCAATATTGTCAGGAGTCCAGCGGCAGCGGGTCAGAAGAAAAACAGACAGAATGCTGCGCAAGGGCAAAGCAGGTCAGAGCGGAGCTTAGGAAAACACGTCTGCAGTGTCTGGAGTCAGGATTAAATTACATCCGGCATAAAAAAGTAACAATATGAAGACTTTAGAGTGAATTAATCGAAGTCCTAACCTGAATCCTACTGAGATGTTGTGACATGACCTCAAAAATACAGTTCATGGTCAAAAACACTTCAATGTGGCTGAATTACAACAATTCTGCAAAGATGAGTGAGTCAAAATTCATCCTCAGTGCTGTAAAAGACTCTTTGCAAGTTAACGCAAACGCTTGATTACAGTCCTTGCTGCTAAGGGTGGCCCAACTAATTATTGGGTTTAGATGCAATCACGTTTTCACACAGGCCCGTGTAGGTTTGGATTTTGTTTCCCCTTAATAATAACAACTTTAAATTATAAACTGCATTTTGTGTTTACTTGTGTTATCTATGACAAATATTTAAAATTTTCTGATGATCTAAAACATTTAAGTATGACAAACATGCCAAAAAATAAGAAACCAGGAAGGTGCAAACAGCGACACAGTTTTACCCCCATGTTCTTGTACATTTACATTTACAATATAGAATATTAATTTAGCAAACACTTTTATCCAAAGTGACTTACACAGAAAGCGATTCATCCTGAAGATGCAAAAGTACACAAGAGTGCTCACAATGCAAAGTTTTGAACATTTGAAGTAGTGTAAGCCTGAAGAATGGAGGGACTAAAAGGTAGATGAAAGGAAGGAAGGAAAGTTTTAATGTGTGTGTGTGTGCGTGCGTGCGTGTGTGTGTGTGTGTGTCACGTTAGGTGTCCATGGAAAAGATGGGTTTTCAGTCTTTTGATTATTGTCAGGGATTCTGCATTCTGGATGAAGACGGGGAGATTTTTTAACGAAAACGTATTTTGCCTCTCTGTGTACTACAAGTCGTCGCTCATTGATCGATCAAAGGTTTCTAGGAGGTGTGTAGATCTGTTGTAGCGAGTGGAAGTAGGAGGTGCTGCGCCTGTGTTAGATCTGTGAGCAGTGCTTTGAATTTAATGCGAGTGGCAAGTGTGAGTTCGTTGAAAACCAGACACACTGCAGCGTTCTGGATTAGTTGCAGGGGTTTGAGTGTCACTCCTACTTTTATGCTTCTGCTTCTCCATGAGATACGTAATTTTTCATTCTCTATACAGTCTTGTATAATTTATCCTTTATGAAATTACTGAGCCGACCAGGGCGGAGCTGAGAGCCGTGAGAGCAGCTCGAGTCTGGTGGCATGAGTGATAATGAGTTTCACCTGAGTGCCGCACTGGAGGACCGGAAGCATTAAAGTAGGAACGACGATAGTGAAGGGCGAGAGAGGAACAGGCCTGTGTCAGTGTTGTGTATGTTGGCAGCAGTCATCCCTGAGCGGCTACCGCCATTACTTTCATTTTGTTCTGGATTTATTTATTGATTAAAGTTGTTGATTACTTGAAGTTTCCCGCTTCCTTCTTCCCCGCAATTTATACTTCATTACGATTACATAACAGGATAAAGCAATACAGTTAGTATTTTAGCATTTAGCCGAAAAACCCCCACAAAATAAAGCTCTTTACTTGTGAATGTGCAATAAATGTATTTTAATGACAAAACACAGGACACTCGATGGGGACACAAACACACATGCACTAATGCATAGAGGGGAATGAACCAAGACCTGAACAGAAAACAGGGCTTAGATACATGGTGATCAATCAAATAAGACACAGCTGACATGGCCAATGAGGTGATTGCACCTACACACGACCTGAAGTGTCAGCAGTGACCGCAACTCTAGACCCTGCCCTTTGAAGGCTTCATAAACAGCAATTTTAAACAATGATTTTGATCTTCAGCCTGACGGAACCAAATTATTAAATATTTTGAATGTCCCATTCTCAATTTGACTTCTGACCTGAAATGCTGTCCATTTCATAATCCTGCACTGTTTGTTTGTTGGCCAGAAGAGAACTGGGGCCTCATGTATCAACACTACTTACGCACAAAAACATTGCGTTCGCCAGCTTTCATGCTCACGGTCGGATGTACTAAAAGTGAAACTAACGTGACAATGTGCGTTTCTCCACGGCAAGTTCATGGCTGGCGTAAGTTCATTTCTCATAGTTTTGTCCGTTGGCGACTCCTACAGGCAATGAAGTGAAGTTGCAGACATTACACAACGAATTGTTCCTCAAGTCTGTGGGAAGCATTGCTATTAATTTGCAATGTATAAAATAATTGATACCGTATATATTGTCACACAAGTCCACTTGGTCAAAAGAAAGCAGTAAGAAAATGGCTAAAGCAAGCGGCACGAAAACGAAACTTTACAGAAAGTGAATTGGAGGTGCTACTATCAGAGGTAGAAATTAGAAAAAAAAAATATTTGGAATTTATTTTAGATTTTTTTGTGCGTTCGCACATTCACAGCTTTGTCCGTACGCAATGTTTTAGTATGAATTCAACGCAAGTCTTAGTACATGAGGCCCCTGGTCCCCCAGCTGAGCCTGGTTTCTCCAAGGTTTATTTCTTCATCTGATGCACCTGGTTCCTTGCCACTGTTGCCTCTGGCTTGCTCAGATGGGGACACTTAATATTCATAAATGTTATTGATTGGCCTGCTCTTCTAGAACTGTTGCACAGCCAAAACATACTTTGTTGGATCTTCCTGTTACCTCTGTAAAGCTGATTTTAAACAATCTGTACTGTAAAAAGTGCTGTATAAATTAATAAAAGTGACTTGATTGGCAAGACCCCGGTGACTAAGATAAAAACAAAGTAGCACATCGGGAAGTATAAACACCAATATCTATTAGCTTTTTGGAATTTGTTTTACCCTTGGCATAAATAGTTTTCCCTTAAACACTGCTCATATTTTTAGATTTGTTGTGAGTTGTATGTGTTTGTAAAAAAAAATTATATTTTCTGTAATAAAAAAAAGTCTAATGTTATAGCCGACAGGTCACAACACAAGATGCGCCCTTAACTATATTTTGCACAGTGGTGCAACCAAAGAAAGATTAGATTGATATAATTTATTTAAGTCTCATCAAGGCTGAATTTATTTGATTGAAAACAGTATTATTGTGAAAGATTACTACAATTTAAAATAACTTCTTTCTATTTTAATACATTATAAAATGTAATTTATTCCTTTATAAATAATATCATTATTACTCCCGTTTTCAGTGTCCCATGATCCTTGAGAAATCATTCTACTATATTGATTTGGTAATCAAGATACATTTCATATTATCAATGTGAAACAGTTGTGCTGGTTAATTTTGTGGAAACCTTTTTTTAGGATTCACTGATGAATACAAAGAAATTTTACTAACCCCAAACTCTACAGGTTGGTGTGTGCTGTAAAATCTTGTAATCAGGAAAACCTGAAAATTATGACTCTCTTTAAGAAAACAGAAATGAGAAAATCAGAGGAGTGATGGATAATGTGAGAGAAATGGAAAATAAGAGGATTCTTTGTGACCCCGAGCTGGACTCAACGGAAGTGAATGAGACAAATCCAGGCTGGTCGCTGCTTATTTGAGAGCTGATCCAAGACTGGTATTGAGACACTCTGGTGTACACTCCAGGAAAATTGGGTAGTGCACACTTTTCACCGAAACTCACAATACCAGACTGAATCCACAGGGAGCTATTCTTACTGACCATTGGACCTCCAGAGTCTCCCTGCATGGATAAAGACTTAATGTTAATATGTCTTGGTAGTATGCACTGTAAGAAACTGTAAGCAGAGAGTGAGTGATATCTGACATGAAACTGATGTACCTGACATGAATCTTTCCCACCCTCACTTAATCCAGCGCACATCATGTTGCTTGTAATGGCGCCTCCATAGGCTGTATTGCAAACACTGTTGCTCACAATTGGTAACTGCACCTCTTGCAATGTGTTTGAACCAAATGCGTCTATAACATAAATCAGTGGACATTTTCTTGTGATGCATTATGAAACATTATGTTTTGAATCATTGTGTTTAATTGAACTTACCTCCAGAATGTAGAGTGCCCCATCCAGTGATCCAACTCTTAACACCTGCAGCGAATACACTACCACCAGCCGCCAGACAAACTGGCTTAATATAATCAGTGAATGTCACAGAAGAGGAGAGCTGGAGCAGTGCTATGTCATTGTTTTGGGTACTTGTGGAATAGCTGGGATGGATGATGACCTTAGTCACTGTCCTGGAGATCTCATTAGAGTTTGAACCCGATTGAACTTGCCGTCCCAGATAGATTCTTACACTAGTTGCAGAGATACTGTAAACAGAAGAAAATATGTTTGAATTCCTCAATCTACATATTCAGTGTAATATTATTTATCACTTGATACCTCTTGAAGCAGTGAGCTGCAGACAAAACCCAGTCTTTATTGATTAGACTCCCGCCACAAAACTGATCTCCAGATGAAATATAATTGAGGCTTGCTTGCCAGGGCCAAGCACCCGCATCTGCAGTTCCTCCTCCAACAATTTTGGTGTTGAGAGGGGCTTGACCACACACTAAGGACAGAAAAGAAGACTATTTAAGATAAATTACCTGAAATCAACATAAAATTAAAAGTGATTCAATTTACTTTACTTTTTTAATTTTTATTAAACATATTTAAGTAGTCATGTATACAGATGTTTAGTTTCATTATGATACAATTAATTGAACACAGTCAAAGCTCCAAAAACTTTTTTTGAATGCTTTTTTCTTTTATTGAAGAATCTTACCGTCTAGCTGGCAATGTGAGCCTACAAAAAGAAGAAACAAAGAAATAATAAATATTTAGAGTTCCTAAACAGATTTGAGACTATAAAATTGAATGGTAGTGTTCTAGTTTTCCTGGCAGTGATGGTATTTCAGTCAGAACAGGTTTTGCACAGAGATATGTGGATGTGCACTGATAGAGCTGATAAACTGGTTGTTTGAGTAACCAGTAACCTAGTTCATCTTTCTTTCAACATTATCAAAGGACTCCAAACAGAAAGATTAAAATACATATTTAGAATAATTTACTGGTTACGTGTGTCACAGTTTGAGTATTTCAAAAATGAAGAGGAGTCAAAAGGTTCAGAGTAAGAGTAAGAGAGTGTTTAACAGAAAGAACATGTACGTGATAATGTGAAACAATTTTGTGAACTGAGTAATTTATTAAAACGATCCAAATCAAAGGAATGATTTGTTCTTGAACTGGTGAGATCACTAATGTTCTCATGCTTTTAAATATATTTATATATATATATATATATACGGTACTTTTTTTCTTACAGTGAATGACAGATTTTACTTTTTAGATTAACTATTGCTTAGGAACATACCAGCACTGTAAAAATGTTTTGTGATTTGTCATCAAGCTTTGTAAAATACACTTAAATACACTAAAATAAATGTTGCTCAAATAATAATATTTTGAATTTCTGTTAAGTAAACCAAGATATTTCTTTGTGTTACAGTTTTTTTACAATCACTAGAACATTTCTCAATATTTAGGACTCTTTTTCACACTCTTCACATGGTGGTCACAACAGCAGTCTATGTGGGCTGGACTATGGATTATGTATCATTGCTTTGGCACAAAATGCATTTAATGATGACATCATTCAAATTCAATTAATTATTTTCTCACTAAGGCACAAACACAGCCAAAAATCTATGAGCGAGGCTAATTTTCAGACTCTTATGTTTACATACTCTATTAAAATCTGTTAAACCCAAGTTCAAACCCTAACATAATACAAAACTGAATAAGACAGTAATTTGCATTCCTTCAGGAATATCATTTTATTTATAATTATCGTTTAGCGTTATAAGTTAAGTATTTTCTAAATCTAAAAAAGGAAATAATATCAAAGCAATCAGGTGTAGCTGAACATAAATAACTGTTAGTCTTTCACTTCCATTATCATGGATATCATTATCATACATTCAAAAGGGAAAAAACTTAGGTACAATATTGTAGTGTAATATAAACTTGGACAATGTAACTGTCACAATCATGTCATGCTCCTCCTGTGTGTCCCTCCTGTGTTCCCGTAGCCACCCATGTTACCAATGCCAGCTGTGTCTTGTTAGCCCTGCTCATTTATATCATCATGTTTCCCAGTGTCTTTGTCTATTGTTGACTTTGCTATGTGTGAGTGTTAGCGTGTGGATGTTCGCTGTATTCCGAGTTTTTGCACATGTGTGCTGTTTTTGGTTTCAGCTATATTAAAGTTTTTTCAGATTACTTCCGTGTCTGCTCCGTGTCTCCGCATCGCATGCCGCCGCTGCGCACGAGTGTAACCGTAACATAAACTGCATCAAATTATAAACCGAAGAAAGTGTAATTCATGAACACCTGCTTTCATTCTGTTAAAAATAGCAACTGAGACAATTTGTTGCACTTTACAGTTTAGATAAGTTACAGCCAGTTTCAATGTAAAATTTAGTTTATTTTATATTCAGAATGTTTGTCATCATAAATTATAATGCGTATGTTTGATAATATAATAGTGAATACATTTAGACATTAAAAACAATTGTGCTAAGAAAAATAATTATAATTTAATATTGTCGTGTAATTGCTATTTTTAACACACGAATACCAGGCTTTGACAAAGAGGAAACATTTAAGGAATTCATTTTGGTGTACAAAGAAATAATAAATGTGTTTCATCATTTGATGACATAGTATTGAGCTACATAATTTAAACAAAATTTCAATTAAACAAGGTTATTTTGAGGTCTGGGCCCTTATTTATGATTCTTCAGATCTTACCTGCTATGTTGAGAAGTATAGTTCCTGCAACACACACAGCTTGACGCAGTGTTATACCCATGTTCTTGTCTTTTTCCTTTGTTTGGTGTCTAATGACATGCAAAGTGCTGAAACATTCACTGTATATGTGTACATGTATTTACCTTTGACACACCTTTTTTTTGACACACCTTGTTTTTTCTTCTATGACCTGCTGAAAGTGATTTAAGTACACTATCAACTCACCTGCATAAGTTCATAATGGTTCTAATTTGAGTTCTAGAATGTCAATTTTCCACATACTTGTGACCATGTGTAGGAGGACGGTGATGACACGAAGAAGAGGGATGAACTGAAACTTGCTTTAAAGATTAAACTTAAACAATATTCTTTAAATGCAAAAGAAAAGGGCAACTCTTGTACAAAAAACAGGAAAGATAGAGTCCACCGGGATGAAACACAGCAGCAAACATTAACATAGACATGCATTGACAACAACAGACAAATATAGTCACAGCTAACAAGAATGACAAGATGACGAGACAGGTGAAATGGAAAGACACTGTGAGAAGATGGGAGGAGCCAGGAAGAGAACAGAGACATAACAATAACTTGTTGTTCTCGACAATCAGATGCCTAAAAATGCATTTCTGTCACATGGAAGGTCACTTAACCCATCAACCAACGAAAATATGCTTCTGACTGTCTGCTCTAGTGTGGAAAATTGCTATTTTTGTTTAGCTTTCTTTCTTTTTTAGCCAATCAGAATCATTTTACCTTCAGTAATGTAGTTAGTAGCCTTTGTTAGAGTATAATTGCTGTAACAATGTTATTGTATTTGAGGCAGCCTACGAACTCCTTGTGAGACTTGAAGCTGGCTTCTGCTGATGAAAGTGCAAACTAAATTTCACAAAAATGTCTTCCATCGACTGCACTTCTGACTCCTGGTCTTCATTCAACATATCTAGTCCTCTGGGTTCTCATTTATAAAGCGTGCGTACGCACAAAACGGGGCTGGAAATGTACGCACGCCAGTTCCCACGCAAAGGTTGAGATCTATAAAAACAAACTTGACGGGAATATTTGCGTACCAGCACGCAAATTGTGACCCATGCGTACGAACATTTTGGAGACGGAGCGGTTTTGGCGACAACCCATGGTGAGCTGAGGGATTGACAGTAGAATTAATGAAATTAAACACATTGAATTTGAAAAGTTGTGCATATTATGGAAATATATTTGTTATAAATGTAACAAATTATATATACTATAATTCCTCTGTTTGAAATCCATGGATCACTGTGCTGCTGCTTGTTCATACACAAAAATACAAACGAATAAAATATTAAATACTATGGAATCCCCTCATATACTGATGATTTATCTTTCATGTTCTTTAATTATATTATTGATTATCACACTGATTTTAACAGCTGTTTTACAGAACGTGTCATGTTTGCTGTGATCTCGCATTTACACGCTTTGACCATGCGGAGAAGCACGAGAAGTTAAGTCGTTATTTCGAGAATGTTTCTCGTTATTTCGAGATACTAAGTCATTATTTCGACTGAAATTATCTTTTTTTTTTCTCAACTGTGGTGGAAAAGGACTTCCATACACATATAGACCTATCCATATAACAATTAACATACAAATCACTTTCAATCCTCATTATCTACGATAAAAGGTCCTATAAAACATGCATGTCCACAATAGCAATTTATATAAATAAATGGTAATAAATTATCAAATAAAAGTGTATCAATTTAATTTATTTTACTTTCACTTGCTAATGATCTATGGGTTTATGTACATTGTCTGATTCGTATGAGCAGGTGTAAAGGATTTAATGCGATCGCTGTAAACATAAATACTACAGTGACACTCCTGCATCTACGGCATGATGGATGCGCTGGCATTGCTGGAGGACTATGCCAATGGCAGTTGGTGTTGCCATATCCCAATGCCAATGGCAATACACTCTGTCAGTGACTGGCAAGCCTTCCCCCCCCCCCCCCCCCCCCACTTTTAAGTCGGACCTCTTCTTTTTTTATTTCGGGAACCGTCTCAGCTGAACCAACTGCATTTACAGCGGCTGTCACATGCTGCCATTCCACACTTTTTTGTGTGTGTTAGTGACGCCAATACTATGACTACCAAACAAAATAAATGTCCTTTCCTCCACCTCTGTCACAAGAACCTCTGTTTCAGTGTCTGTGAAATTTCCATTGGTGCCATTTTTACGCATAAAGAACCTCTTGCTCCTTTATATTAATATGCACGGCATTGCTATAATAATCATGAGCTGATTTGCATGGGCTATATATGGTTGAAAGGGGGCGGGTAAAGAGCGGGATGTCGATTTTTTTCACGTGCGCAAATGATCAGTTAGACTGTGATTTATAAATGGAAAACTGCGTGCAGGTGTGCGTGCGCACGGTTTTATAAGTCTCAATTTTTGTTTGCGTAAGCCATTTTTTGCTTTTGGGCGCACGTAAACTTTTAGTAAGGATCCTACGCACAGTTTTATAAATGAGACCCCTGGTCTTTAACTGTAATTCCCCATACACTGTACATTTCTTGTCTATGGAGTTCCCCTAGAACAAGTGTCGAAGCATGCAAATGTCTCCTCAGATGCCTCTTCCACCGGCTGGGATGCTATGTACAACTGGCATGCAGCCTCAGGGGTTTGATTGGGACCCGTCTGCATTTGACAGATCAATTTCCTTGAGTTGCTAGCAGTACATCTTGCGCTGGACTGCTCCAAATCGCCGCTACTAGGGAACCACGTAATGGTCTGTACGGACAGCACTGCGGCCTCTGCATAGAATCCAAAAAGGTTGATTAAAAAACTAAACTAAATGAAAAGCATGTTAGAGTAAACTAAAAAGAGTTGTGCAACTGCAAAATCAAAGTCGGTGAGGGATTCGTTTAGCCTCAGAATCTCATCTGGGTGCTGGGTCTGACCTGAGCTTTATCCACATCACAGGCAGTGTTGTTTCTTTGTCCACACTTTGCTCTTTCTCGTCCACATCCTCTTATCTTCCACCTCTTACATATACTCTTCATCTCTTTTTCCATCTATTGTTTGTATGTCAGTGTTTGTTTGTCAGTGCACCTGTGCACTAGGAACTGGATTATTTCGTACATTTGGTTTTATTACATCAAACATTTTGTGTAAATAATGGCAACTCTGTTTTAACTCTTGCCTGCCTGTTTTTAAGTGCTTTGCAACATGTGTATCACAGTGTGAAATGTGTTTTAGTGAGAATATGTTTAGAGTTTTGCAAAAAGGAGTGCATGAGATTGGCAAACGGTGTCTCTCTAACAAGAAAATTATTGTTTGAACACAGTGTACCGATCAAGTAGGGAAGACAGTCACGTTTTACGTTCATACATAAGGCTATATCCCCCTCTAGTGGTTAAACTATGGTATTACATATGATAAAGTGTGCATAATTTTGAGGTAAAAGAGCCTAAATCTTAACTTAATCGGCTCCTGCATCTAGTGCACTAATTCTATCGCACATTGCAGTCAGTCAGCATGTGTGGGTGTAGAAGAAGAGAGACAGAGCACCAGATGCGCCAATTTTGTGCAGAGTTGCGCATGCACCTCATGGGACATTCAAATCATTTAGCACCATTAGAGAACATTCATTGGTTAATTTGGTATTAGTTGTTTCCATGCAATATTGATTATTCAAAATAAATCAATATTTGCAAGTCACAAGAGTTTTCCAAATGAATAATAGTAATTACAAATTGTTAGTTCTGTCATATCTCTGTCTACTTCCTGTTTCCTCCCATCATCTCCCAGTGTTTTTCCACCCGACTGTCTCGTAATCAACTTAATATGACCATGTGTTCCCTTCAGTGTTGGTTTTGTCGATATTCATGTTATGTCGTGTCTCTGCTGGTTGCTCTCTGTTCTCCAGCTTAGTGACATTTTGGCAAAAGTTTTTAATAGCAATGTTTACTGAGTAGTAGGCAGATGATGGGAGGAGGACTAGAGGTTGTGAGCAGGAGGCTGTGGAGATGGTCGCTGGATGAGGAGACACTGGGGCAGATGAGATGTGTAGAGTCTTTGGGAGATCTGAGGCGAGTCCAAGTGTATAGTAGCGAGACTGGACAGTGAGTGGAGATTGAGGTGGGTTTTGTGGGTTAAATAGGTGAATGCTTGATGAGGTGTAGGTGATAAAATGCCAGACAATGAAAAAGCCTGGCCGATCCGTGACAGTAGGTTGCATCTGGTATTTTATTCCATGGCAGCAAAATGTTTTATGAGGAAGAGAGCTCTGTAGTTTCATGATGCATTGAGGAAAATTCTACAATAGTGTGTTTTTACATCTATAAGTCAAACTCTTCAAGAACATATTGCAAGTATGCTTGTACTGCAGGGGAATTACAGTTAAGACCCGAGGACCAGATATGATGAATGACGACCAGGCGTCAGAAATGCAGTCAATAGAAGAAATTTTAGTGAATAATAGTTTTCAGTTTCATCAGCAGAAGCCAGCTTCAAGTCTCACAATGAGTTTGTTAGGCCACCCCATTTACAATTACATTGTTACAGCAATTATACTCTTAGAAGCAACAAACTATGTCATTACTGAAGGTTAAATGATTCTGATTGGCTAAGAAAGAAAGAAAGGAAAAGAAAACCAGTAATTTTCCTCACAAGAGCAGACTGTCAAAAGCATAGGTTCATCGATCACATGGTTGACGGGTTAAGTGACCTTCCATATTGCAGAAATGTCTGCGTCATATGCGTCTGACTGTCGAGAACAAAAAGCTATTCCGTCTCCTTATGGTCACCTCACCAATACAGAGCATACTAACGCACAAACAGATCACAGGACTCCAAGACTGAAGTTGGTCTAGGCTCCAACTATCACAGAAAGACTTCTCAAAACATTTGATTACATATTCTATCAGGTGAGATGTATAGTCAATGTTAATCCCACATAAACTAACACTTCCAAAATGAAGGACTGTCACATTCCATGGGTTGTGGTGACCTCTGGGACCCTAGCTGTCTGAGTAGCAAGGGCAACAGATGTATGGCTCGTCAAATGTGTGAGGGTCTTCTCTTCAGTTCCCTTTCAGGGAACTCGAGCTGTGTCAAAGTGCTAGGGGAAATAACCTGACGTCAGTCACGTGAAGATCTGTGCACCCAATGAGAGACGAACGCGTGTGAATGCGTCACCGCCTGAGTGAACGACAGCTCTGAGTGTCTTCAGCGTGCTGTGTCTGTGTGAGAGTGATTTAGAATCTAGTTTAAAAATCAGGGAATTGTGTGTGTGAAAGTATGGCTGATGAGCAGACATTTAAACCCCATGTTTTTCCCTGTCCGCGTTTTATAACGGACAGGGATACACATGAAATGTGCGTTGTCTGCATGGGGGCAGAGCACACGCAGTCAGCGCTTGAGAACGCCGGCTGTAAGGACTGTGAGAGGTTCTCATTGCATACGCTCCGCTCCCGCCTGGCGGTCTGTAAGGAGGCCGCTCAGGCTAGTGTCCCCCAAGGTTCGGGACCTGCAGCAGCTGAGGCTTTGCGGTGCTCTCAGTCATGGGGATCACAAATGGATCTCGCTGAGGGAGCTGGGATGGGTCCTTCCTTATCTCAGCCCTCGCGAGATGAGGCGGGTCCCAGTCACGGGCGTGCTGTGGGCACGGTTTCCCTAAAAGTCGATCGTGCTGGGGCTCCGACACTGACTTTATCCAGTTCGGATGAGATGGATTTAGCTAGTGTCGACCCGGTCGGGGAGGATTCGCAACCCTGGGGGCCGGTGTTTGAGGAGTTAGTTGAGGTTGTGGCTCGAGCGGTCTCGCGTCTGGGTATTGATTGGCCGGCAGAGACCAGGAGCACTCATCCTAGAAAGAGTATATTGGACGAGCGCTACCTGCCTGCTCGCATCACTCCACAGCGCCGGGCTATGCCTTTTCTTCCTGATCTCCATGCTGAGGTGTCAAGATCATGGAGAAGGCCAGCCTCCGAAAGAGTGCGTACACCGCATAGTGCTATGTATACAACTCTCGTCGGGGCTCAGCCCTATGGTTATGGAGGGATGCAGAAAGTGGACGAGGCTCTTGCAGGATACCTCGTTCCCCAGTCTGCATCCTCTATCAAAGCTCCGGCGCTCCCCACCAAACCGATGCGCGTCACGTCGTCTTTGGTGGGGAAAGCTTACTCTGCTTCCAGCCAGGCTGCTGCGTGCCTTCATCTACGGCATTGCTGCAGGCCTATCAAGCAGAGTTGCTAGGGGACCTCAACGAGGACGGTGGTATCGGTCCGGAGGCAGTGGCAGAGCTGCGCCGGACTGTGGATTTGTCTCTTCGGGCCACTAGGGAGACGGCCTACTCTGTCGGCCGCTCCATGGCAGCTCTGGTGGCCACGGAGAGACATTTATGGCTCAATCTATCGGCCATAAAAGATAAGGACAAATTTCTTCTACTGGATGCCCCTCTGTCCCCTTCGGGCTTGTTCGGCGAAAAGTTCCAGGAGGCTGCACGACAGCAGGCGGCGTTCAGTAAGGTCCTTCCCCGCCGCCCTCCACGTGAGACCGCTGGTCAAGCGCCGTCTCAAAGCTCCTCATACAGGGCCACTCAAAAAGAGAGTGTCGCTACCCGACTTCCTCCGGTGAATCCTGGAAGGTCGGGCCGACAAGCTCAAGTTCAGCCTTCAGGCAAAAGGGATGATCTGAGGGCCGTCCTTAACGCTAAGAAAGTTAAGACTAAGCGGTCCTGACGCCAAGCCGCAACAAGGTGGTGTCTCCCGTGTGCAGCTCAAGAGGGAGCCCGCCAAGGGAGAACCACCCTCTCTAAGGAGGGTCCTAGAGCATTCCACCCGAGTTTCCGGAAGCCCCGGCCCAGTGGTGAATATGTTCACAATACCAGAGACCAGCCCCGGGAGGCTGGTTCCCTTAGTAGAGTTCCAGGCTGCGTGGTCACGTCTACCGGGTATCTCTCAGTGGGTCCTCCGCATGGTAACCTCCGGGTATGCCATCCAGTTCGGGGTTTCTCCACCCCAGTTTTCAGGGGTCTTACAGTCTCTGGTAGGCCCCCAGCAGGCTCTGGTCATGGAGCAAGAAGTAGACACTCTGCTGGCGAAAGGGGCCATCGAGTATGTACCCCTCGCGAACAGCAAGTCCGGGTTCTACAGCCGGTACTTCATAGTTCCAAAGAAGGATGGAGGGTTGCGGCCCATTCTGGATTTGAGTCTCTTAAATCGCATTCGTCTTAAACTATATCGACGACTGGCTTATTCTGGCCCAGTCGCTGCAGTTAGCAGCACAACATCGGGATGCTGTGCTCGCACACATGAAGGAGCTGGGGTTAAGGCTGAACACCAAGAAGAGTGTACTTTCTCCTGCACAGAGAACCACTTTCTTGGGGGTCATTTGGGACTCAGTGGCCATGTCTGCTCGGCTCTCCCCCGAGCGCATCCAGGTCATTCGTTCAGCCGTCAAGAGCATCAAGCTGAGCCACTCACGGTGAAACACTTTCAGAGAGTGTTAGGGCTCATGGCAGCGGCATCCAGCATTATCCCACTGGGCCTGCTGTACATGAGACCCCTGCAGTGGTGGCTAAAAACCAAGGGCTTCTCCCCGAAGGGAAACCCGCTTCGCACTATCAAGGTCACAGGGCGATGCCTACGCACCCTGAGTATGTGGAAGAACTCTTGGTTCCTGTCTCAAGGTCCTGTGTTGGTTCTGATCCTGTGTTGATGGGTGACTCTCTCGACAGATGCCTCCCTCTCAGGCTGGGGAGCGATCCTGAAGGATCGCTCCTCACAAGGTCTGTGGAGCAGTCGGCACCAGACCTGGCACATAAACATGCTGGAGTTACTGGCGGTCCGCAGAGCACTCTGTGCGTTCCTGCCGGACCTTCGCGACCACCATGTCACCGTTTTCACCGACAGTATGACGGCAGTCACGTATATCAACCATCAAGGGGGTCTACGTTCGCGGCCATTGTACAAGATGGCGCGACAGATCCTCCTCTGGGCCCAGGGGAGGCTGCTCTCTCTCAGGGTGGCCTTCATCCCGGGGGTCCAGAATGTTGGAGCAGACGCCCTATCGAGAGAGGGGCCGAGGCCAGGGGAATGGCAGCTCCACCCGTGGAGCAGATTTGGGAGATATATGGCAAGGCACAGGTGGACAGGTTTTCGCTAACACATCCAGCGCCTCTGGGGCGGGATGCCATGGTACATGCGTGGCCGAGGCTACGCCTGTACGCCTTTCCCCCGATCGCTCTGCTCCCGGGAGTTCTGGCCAAAATTCGCCGGGACAAAATTCGCCCCCCTCTGGCCTAATATGGTTCTTGGCCCTCGTGAGTCCCCTGGGAGATTACGGTCAGGAGGGACCTCCTGTCCCAGGCGGAGGGTTGCATTCTTCACCCCCGCCCAGAGCTAATGAAGCTGTGGGTCTGGCCCCTGCAGGGGTCCAGCTCATAGAATCCGGTCTCTCAGCTGAGATTGTGGAGACCATTCTTCAGTCCAGAGCTCCCTCCACGAGGAAACTCTTCACGTTTTGGTGTAGCGAAGTTCATTCCGGCGTCGCTGAGGTGGCGTTGGGATAGCGCTCCCCTAGCGCTTTGACGCAGCTTGAGTTCCCTGAAAGGGAACGTCTCGGGTTACGAATGTAACCCTGGTTCCCTGAGGGGAACGAGACGATGCGTCTTTGCATCTGCTCCTTGCGCCTCCGGGCCCGCTTCAGACACTCTTTTGCTGTCGCTTCTGGGTTTCGGGCACGCCTTTATGCTCTCTCATGACGTCACCGGCACGCGCCAGCGGTGACGCATTCACACGCGTTCGTCTCTCATTGGTTGCACAGATCTTCACGTGACTGACGTCAGGCTATTTCCCCTAGCGCTTTTACGCAGCGTCTCGTTCCCCTCAGGGAACCAGGGTTACATTCGTAACCCGAGACGTTCTTTGGGACTTTGCATTCCATTTGATCATAAAAGCATGGCAACCAGGGGCTTTTACGTATTGGCACTTAGTTGGAGAGGCTTTTTTAAAGACTATTGTTTACTAAAACAAATAACTGTGCTTGTCTGTTCAGTCTAGTTGATGCTTCCTTTAGAAATGAATACAAACTTTAGCACTGTCCTGCTTAGTTTTTATTTAAGTGTCACAGTGAGGCTCTGTAACTAGACGCTTATTTTGAAAGAGACTCTTATTGGCACTGGCCTTTGAACATCCATGTATATATCCATCCAGGATTTTAGTCCCTTCAATAGGCACAGTTCATTGGCACAGTTCATTGCTCTAAAGAAGGGGTCTCCAATCTACGGACCGCAAATCCCTCTCATCTGGCCCGCAGACATCTTTTTTGTCTACGGAAAAAAATACAGAAATGTAGGTGTATTCTGCCAAGATCAGCCGCTGCTTACGTGGACGTTATGTTTTGACCTAATTAAAATAGAGGTGTGTAATAGTGTGTTCCCTTTCAAGAGTGGGAACAGTGTTGCCAACTATTTTCAAAGGAAAGTCGATAAAGCCTGGCCAAAAAGTTGCTAAATGTCGCTAGGTGAACATATTCGTGAGGTCATCACGCTGTACTAGATTGCATACTTTCTAGCGTTCTGCCTGTCTAATGTGCTTTCTCAACAAATTCGGCTTCGTCCTGTCTTTTAACAACCATTTTCTTCAATCGGCAACAGCGTTGAGCAGAGCGCGCGTCAGAACAGAAGCAGGTGTGTGTGTGTATGTTTCTCTAAACCTCATACTCATTGGTTGGTGACCGCTCGTCAATGTCAAAATAGTTGAGAAAAAAAGTCAAATCAGGCGGGCTTTATGTGCACACAGAAGCGGATGAGGCTGATCGCGGATATTACTTTGCTTTGGGAACTCCTCCCCTTCACATAATTTCTGAAACCTTATAGGATAACGCCAGTTGACAACTGGCCAATTGTAGCGCGATGCGGATCTGTATAAAGTATAAATAGCATAAGCGCGACAATTGCGTCAGAATATTTCCTTCACACTTCTCTAAATGGAAAATAGAAAAATAATCCAAGTTACAATAGTAAATAGAGACGTTTTCCAACCGATCAGTACGTTACAAAACCTTATTCGCGCTTACTTTTTTGTGCTTTCACTCACCAACAATGAGATGATATACTGTATTTTCCTGCATATAAACCGCACACGCAGATAACCTGCACCATCGTATAGCTCGCAGGTTTTGGGGTTTTGTGTAAAAAATCGCTGGCATAACCCGCACCCTTATATAACCCGCACACATAGATTGATTAACTTTTTTTGTGAGTTCACATTTCAAATTTCGAATGTTGCTCACATGACGTCAATTATCCATAACTGTTCAGGCTCGTACACAGTGCTTGTGCTATCTAGTGACCTCCTTAGGGACAAGTTCAAAGAAGGACTGGTGGGTTTTTTCCTAGTTTTTGCCTAAGGAAGACATATCTAATTTCAAAACTTTTGAATCAATGTACCATTCAATCTTTTGAACAACAAAAATTGTTCAATACAATCAATCTTTTGAACAACATACATGTGTGAACAAACATTTTCAAGAATAAAATACCTGAAGAACAATTTGAGAACAAACTCGTCCGATAATAATCTCAGGTCACTGTTGATGTTAGGGAAATCAAATCTAAAGCCAGAAATGTCTGCCATGTTGATATTCAGGAAACAATTTCACCATTCCCATTAAAACAGGTTATTAAATAATAACTCAATAAAATAATATTAAATAAATAAATAATTAAAAACAACATCCATGTTTTGATTATTTTTCATTTGGAACTTCAGTGTGTAGTCGGCCCCCGAACTGCTGTTTGATAGTTAATGCGGCCCTCGGGCTGAGAAGTTTGGAGACCCCTGCTCTAATGTATGAGGGGAACCTTCTTGGTGATCTTTTTAATTCTTGGTTGAACACTGCTAAACGTTAATAGCTATTTCAGTTTGTTTTGTTCCAAATATCTAGGCATTTATGTATTATTATTACAGTTTACCTCTTCGTTATTGTTGAATCACATTTATTTGGCTTTATTGAATCTCTTTATTGCCTTCTAATTTCTAAATGGTTTATTTCAAGGGGGAGAAGCTTGTTCTTTTTAAGATGGCCTCTCAGAGCTGCAAAGAGACTTGTAGATTGAGTCGGAGGATAGTTGTTGCTGGGTTTTGGGGCAATTCATTGGCATTGGCAAAAGTTTGTTTACATATTCCTTTTGAACAGTCTATTTGTTTAATTCATTTTGGATTTTCACTTCGAAAGAGATGCTTCCAGAAATCATAGATCCTATTCTTAATATAATTAATTCTTCTTTGTCATTAGGATACGTACGAAAAACCTTTAAGCTGGCTGTAATTAAACCGCTTATTAAAAAACCACAACTTGATCCTACAGAATTAGTTAATTACAGGCCGATATCGAATCTACCTTTCTTGTCAAAGATTCTAGAAAAGGCAATATCTTTACAACTATGTTCCTTTCTAGAAAGAAACAGCATCTACGAGGATTTCCAGTCAGGATTTAGACCATATCATAGTACTGAGACTGCTCTCATTAGAGTTACAAATGATTTGCTCTTATCATCTGATCGTAGTTGTATCTCTCTGTTAGTGTTACTGGACCTTAGTGCTGCATTTGATACAATTGACCACAAAATCCTTCTGAATAGACTTGAAAATTATGTTGGCATTAGTGGAGTTGCATTAGCCTGGTTCAAGTCATACTTATCTGAGCGTTATCAGTTTGTAGCAGTAAATGAGGAGATGTCATATCGGTCACGGGTTCAGTATGGAGTTCCTCAAGATTCAGTACTAGGACCATTGCTTTTCACCCTGTACATGCTTCCTTTGGGTGCAGTTATTAGGAAGCATGGCATTAGCTTTCATTGTTACGCTGATGATACTCAGCTCTATATTTCTTCTCATCCTGATGAAACGAACAAATTCACTAAATTAACAGAATGCATAACCGATATAAAAAATTGGATGACTAATAACTTTCTACTGCTAAATTCTGAAAAAACAGAGATTCTAATTATTAGACCAAAACGTTCAGCACATAATAATCTAGACTACTGCCTAACACTCGATGGCTGCTCTGTCAAGTCTTCGTCGTCAGTTAGAAACCTGGGTGTGCTCTTTGATACCAATCTTTCATTTGAAAGCCATGTTTCTAGCATCTGTAAAACGGCGTTCTTCCATCTTAAAAATATATCTAAATTGCGACATATGCTATCTAAGACAAATGCGGAAAAGTTAGTTCATGCGTTCATGAGTTCAAGGCTAGATTATTGTAACGCTTTACTAGGTGGTTGCCCTGCACGCTTAATAAACAAATTCCAGCTGGTCCAAAATGCAGCAGCTCGAGTTCTTACTAGAACCAGGAAGTATGAGCATATTACCCCAGTTCTGTAAAACCTGCACTGGCTTCCTATTAAACACCGAATACATTTTAAAATCTTGCTAATTACTTACAAAGCATTAAATGGTTTAGCTCCACAGTACTTGAGCGATCTCTTAACATATTATAGTCCTTCACATCTATTGCGATCCCAAAATACTGACCAGCTTATAATACCTAGAATATCAAAGTCAACTGCTGGCGGGCGATCCTTTTCCTATTTAGCTCCTAAACTCTGGAACAGTCTTCCTATTACAGTTCGGGAATCAGACACACTCTGTCAGTTTAAATGTAGACTAAAAACACATCTCTTCAACCTGGCATACACATAACACATTATACATACATTTTTAATCCAAATCATGTAAAATGATTGTTAGGCTGCATAATTTAGATAAGCTGGAACCGGGAACATTCCCATAACACCTGATGTACTCGATACATCAGAAGAAGAATGGCATCTACGCTGATATTGGTTTCTGTTTATTCCGAGGTTACCGTGGGCAGCCGGATCCGGGCCGTATCCAGATCAGATGAAGGACCTGGACACGAGCACAGCACTGCCCTGGGGTGTCTGCGGAGACCGTGACTCTACTAGACCCTCCCCTGTGATGATCATGAACCCATCTCTAACCGGACCAAATTGGACTTCATATTGGACTTGAATTGTTGTATAATAATCATGCACGGTTTGGCTGTTGGCCAGAGGAGAACTGGCCCCCCAACTGAGCCTGGTTTCTCCCAAGTTTTTTTCTCCATTCTATTCTTCATTCGTTACGTCACCTGCCGGAGTTTTGGTTCCTTGCCGCTGTCGCCTATGGCTTGCTCAGTTGGGGAAACTTAACACTTAATTCATCAATTGTATTGATTCACCTGCTCTTTTGGGGCTTCTGTTCAGCCAAACAAACTTTGTTTATATTGTTTTTCCTGTAAAGCTGCTTTGAAACAATCTACATTGTAAAAAGCGCTATAAAAATAAAGGTGACTTGACTTGACTTCACTTCAAATGCCATTTGTACACCAAAGAGAGACATAAATATTTATTTATTTTTGTTTTTGTTTTACACTTCATGGAATACACACTCTAGAATTTTGACTTCAATATCACATCACTTTATTTGTATGCTTCCATCTGCCGGTACATTCAGAGCAGGGGTGCTGCTACTATTCAAAACAAATTTGAGGCCCTTTTTTGCAGTTGACATCCTGTCTTTGTTACATTAAGAAAACAGATATAAGGAGAAAAGTAGAGGAATTATGGACAATATGAGAGAAATGGTAAATAAGAAGAGTCTGGGTGAGCCCGAGCTGGACTCAACGGAAGTGAATAAAACGAATCCAGGCTGGTCGCTGCTTATTTGAGAGCTGATCCAAGACTGGTATTGAGACACTCTGGTGTACACTCCAGGAACATTGGGCAGTGCACACTTTTCACCGAAACTCACAATACCAGACTGAATCCACCGGGAGCTATTCTTACTGACCATTGGACCTCCAGAGTCTCCCTGCATGGATAAAGACTTAATGTTAATATGTCTTGGTAGTATGCACTGTAAGAAACTGTAAGCAGAGAGTGAGTGATATCTGACATGAAACTGATGTACCTGACATGAATCTTTCCCACCCTCACTTAATCCAGCGCACATCATGTTGCTTGTAATGGTGCCTCCATAGGCTGTATTGCAAACACTGTCGCTCACAATTGGCAACTGCACCTCTTGCAATATGTTTGAACCAAATGCGTCTATAACATAAATCAGTGGACATTTTCTTGTGATGCATTATGAAACATTATGTTTTGAATCATTGTGTTTAATTGAACTTACCTCCAGAATGTAGAGTGCCCCATCCAGTGATCCAACTCTTAACACCTGCAGCGAATACACTACCACCAGCCGCCAGACAAACTGGCTTAATATAATCAGTGAATGTCACAGAAGAGGAGAGCTGGAGCAGTGCTATGTCATTGTTTTCGGTAGTTGTGGAATAGTTGGGATGGATGATGAGCTGAGTCACTGTCCTGGAGATCTCATTAGAGTTTGAGCCCAATTGAACTTGCCGTCCCAGATAGATTCTTGTATTAGGAGCCTGTACTCTGTAAACAGAAAAATATATTTCAGTTTGAATTCCTCTCTCTATCATATGCAGTGTGATATTCAATTTCACTTGATACCTCTTGAAGCAGTGAGCTGCAGACAAAACCCAGTCTTTATTGATTAGACTCCCGCCACAGAAAATACTTCCAGATGAAATTTGACTGAGGCTTGCTTGCCAGGGCCAAGCACCCGCATCTGCATTTCCTCCTCCAACAATTTTGGTGTTGAGAGGAGCTTGACCACACACTAAAGACAGAAGAAAAAAAACTGTTTGAGTTAAATTGCCTGAAATCAACATAAAATTAAAAGTGATTCAATTTACTTTCTATATAATGTTGTTAAGTTGGTATTAAATATACTTAAGTAGTCATATATAAAAAAGTTCAGTTAACTGTATCATGAACAATCTTGCACAATTACATATAAATTGTATATATATTGTGATTGTGCAGGATTATTCTTGATACATTTAATTGAATAAAAAAGGTATATTATGTATACACTGAATTCACAGCTCCAAAAATCTTTTATTGAATGATCTTTCCTTGTATTGAGAGTGAAGAATCTTACCGTCTAGCTGGCAATGTGAGCCTACAAACAGAAAAAACAAAGAAATAACAAATATTTAGAGTTGTTAAACAGATTCAAAACTATAACAAGGAATGGTAGTTTTCTAGTTTCTTGTGTTTGTTTTCCTGGCAGTGATGGTATTTCAGTCAGAACAGGTTTTGCACAGAGATATGTGGATGTTGATTGTAGATAAGCACTGATAGAGCTGATAAACTGGTTGATTGAGTAACCAGTAACCTAGTCCCTCTTCTTTCAACATTGTCAAAGAACTCCAAACCAAAAGATTAATATATATTTTTGGAATAATTTACTTGGTACGTGTGTCACAGTTTGAGTATTTCAAAAGGTTCCAATGAGAATGAATTAATAAAATAAACTCAGGCAATCCACAACAGAGTGAGAGTGTGAAACAAAGAATATGTACGTGACAATGTGGAACAATTTTTTGAACAGAGTAATTTATTAAAAATATCCAAATACAAAGGAATGATTTATTCTAGAAACTGGTGAGATTGCTAATGTTCTCATGCTCTCGTGAATGAGCAATATCAAGATTTTTTTTTTCGTGAATAAACTTATTAGCAACATATCTTGTTTAAAAATAAACACTTTTCTTCTCACAGTTTATGACAGATTTTATATTTTGGGTGAACTATTACTTTATCTCACTTAGTTGAAAAAATCAGCCAAAAAATCTATGAATGAGGCTAATTTGCATACTCTTCTGTTTACATACTCTTTTCAGTTAAACTTCAGTTCAAAACCTAACATATTACAAAACTGACCAATAAATTTGGATTTGCTACATTTTTTTAAGTCTAGAGTTTTCGGTTAAGTATATTCTGAATCCAGAAATATATATATATATATATATATATATATATACTGTCAAAGCAATTAGGTGTTGCTGGATATACACAAATGTTCATCTTTAAATTCCGTTATCATCTATTCAAAAGGGAAAAACATAGGTACAATATTGTACAGTCATATGGATTCCATGGACAGGAATCAAGTGAAACTTACTTTAATAAACGCAGATAAACACCTTTCAAACTACAAATCAAAAAGGGCACATCTTAAGAGAGTCCACAGGGAAGTCCAACGGGATATACCACATCTAACATTAGTTACTAATGTTACAATGGACAAAGACAGAATGACACATCGGGTAGATATACATGAAGGAAAGATTAGACAAAGGCGACAAGATTGACAAAGTGATTGATTACGGGACAGGTGAATGGAAACACACTGGGAGAAACACGTGAGGAAACAGGACAACAGATCACGTACGATGTACGTAACATCAGTGTTTTAGGGTCTGTGTTTTTTGGGTGTAAACCTTTGCTGTTGTTCTGGAAGAATGAGTTGATTTGAGACCGTTTGGTTTGGGTAGTTTTAGTGCATTTTCAATGTGAAATTGAAAATTTCAATGTGAAATTAACTGCTGTGTTAAAAGTTGCTATTATTATATCCTCATAAACACCTGCTTTCATTCTGTTAAAAATAGCAAATGTGATAGTTTTTTGCACATAACAGTTTAGCTAAGCTACAGCCAATTTTATTTAAAAATTGTGTTTAAAGTCAAAATGTTTGCCATCAGAAGTAATAATGCTTATGTTTAATAATATAATATTGAACACAATTAGACACACAAATTTAATATGCTAAGAAAAATAATTCTGACCTAATATTGCCATCTAATTGCTCTAAACTGGCCTTTAACAAAGAAGTAACATTTACTTAAGGCATTGATTTTAGGAATTACAAAGAAAATAATAAATGTGTTCAATTGTTTATGATTTTAGATCTTACCTGCTATGTTGAGAAGTATAGCTCCTGCAACACACACAGCTTGATGCAGTGTTATACCCATGTCCAAGTGTCCAGTGGTACGTAAAGCAAGTGCTGTCACATTCAATGTGTGTGTGCATATATATACACATTCAAAACTTGCTCTCCTGCATACTTGCATAATGGTTCTAATTTGAGTTCTAGAATGTCCATTTTCCACATATTTCCATTAGAGTTTCTACAATTGCTAACAACCGTCTACCAATATTTAAAGTAATTTTTGTTCTAAACTCTTAACACACCAACACACCCACATCCCATAACTGGCCAAATAGGTTTGCCCTTGTTTGGGCAAAGAGTTGCAAATAGTTTGGCCCTTGGTGTAAGAAAAAGGGGATTGAAACATAAAGCAAATGTCTTTGTTCATTTTTTGCCCCCATCCATATTTTGTTAAGTAAATGAACTGGACATTTCAAAATGCTGCTAAACCTTTTTCTTTATATATTAATTCTATCAAAACAAGGCAAATTTAGTTGTGAGTCGCTTTGGATAAAAGTAACTCCTAAATTAATACATGTAAATTTTAAATCTAAATACTAAAACAGCTTTACTGTCCTACCTGCAGACAATATAAAATCCAGGACGGACACATTATATTGTGATTATTTATATATATAATTCAGTTTCCTTTTATTGTAAACCATTCAAACCAGTTTTGAATCTGTGCATTCTTGCATTTCTTGTAGCTCAAACAGTAGAGCATAGGTGCTTAGAACAACAGTGTCATGGGTTTGATTCCCAGGGAAAGCAAGAACTGATTAGAATATCAATGCTTTCTTTGAATGCAATGCAAGTTGCATTGAATAAAAGCGTCTGCCAAATGCATAAATGTAACATGGCAACATTCTATCTAAATGTGAATAAATTAGTCATTACTTTGAATAATTGTAGGGGTGGTTTGCCTAGTTTGGTGTGGTTCAGCTACAGGACTGCCGAATGACTAAATTAACTAGTTTTACTAAATCTTGTCAGCAAGATGGTAGAATACCATAATTTCAATCCAGAGCTATACCCTATTTTATTTTATTTTATCTATTATTATTTATTTATTTATATATATATATATATATATATATATATATATTTTTTTTTTTTTTTTTTGGTGTTGTTGATATATATATATATATTTTGTTGCTGTTGTTACTGTTAATGTAACCTGGTTGCACCTTGGGTCTGAGAGTTACAGAATTTCAATTCTCTGTATGTATGTGCTGTATATATTGCAGAATTGACAATAAAGCTGACTTTGACTTTTGACTTGACCCTATGTTTCCAGCTGTCTTCCCCGTGTTGTCAGTTGATCAGTGTTTGTGGTGCTATCTGTTCCCTCATCTGATGTTTTATTCTTCTGTGCTCAGGAACCAGAGGTGAGAGGTTAACAGCAAGACGGGTTCCCTTGCTGCCCTCGGACCGGTTTTTCTGTTCTGTTTTTCCCCTCGTTTGATGTGTCTGCTGTAGGGATGTGCCAAACGAAGCTTCTGAAGCAGTGAAGCTTTTACATGAAACTGTGTCGGTGCTTCGAAGCTTTTGACACAGCGCTCTACTCTGCTATCTGGTGCTCAATAAAAATTCCTACACCAACTGTGTCTTTCAGATGTTTTGTTCATTTGGGAAGGTTTATTTGTATATTTAATAAGTTTAATTGTATTGTGCAACTTTGTGTGTGTGTGTATTCTTTACATAACAACACAAACATGCATATTGTTAAAAAACGAACTAAAAACAAATGCACAAAAATGCATTTACCGTATTTTCCGCATCATAAAGCAAAAGGATTATAAGGCGCAGTCTCAATTACGGGGTCTATTTCTGTACTTAACCCATGCTAAAACATGCTAAAAAAAAAAAAAAGGTAACGGAAGCAAAACAGTAAGTTTGGTTGAACTTTATTCTACTATTTAACAATAGGCTACACTCACATTATATTTTAATCAATACATCCAAATCCATCAAAGTCCTCATCTTCTGTGTCTGAATTGAAAAGCTGGGCAATTTCGCCATCAAACATGCAGGCAAAATTTGACTCCCCGCACAAATCTGACTCCCCCCTCGCATGCATTAATTCATACAAGCTTCCTTGAGTATATTCGCTTATCGCTCAATATTTTTTTCTACACCGCAAACACGCAGAACGTGAAAACACCCACCCAACATGTGAAAAAAATTATTAAATATCATTATATTTAATATAATTCATGCACAAGTACAATGAGGAGAGTAACAATTTTTTTCTAATCTTCATGCAACAGGAACATAATTTCAATGTGAAAACAACAGTTTTGCTAGTGCAATCCATCTGACGTATTTTTTGCATTCTAAATATACACATGTAATATACACACTTAATGGACAATTTCATTTTATATGTATTAATTTGTGTACTCAAAACATCCGCGCATTATGGGACGGCTCAATCTATGCGCTCTGTGAGTCCGTCGTGACGTCTTAGTGAGGTAACGAAACTTCGTTCACACAGGTCACGTGACAGCCCCATTTCAAAGCGATGCTCCGAAACAGTGTTTCGAAGCACTAGTGTTTCGAAGCACTAGTGTGTCGAAAACTCGAGACACCCCATCCCTAGTCTGCTGGTGGTGTGTATGGACACACAGGAGCCACCGCTTGGGTCTTTCATTTGTTCATTCACAGACTGTTATTCCCATTTTTGTTCAGTTTATTTTATAATAAACACCTTGTTTATTCACTGCATTTTTGAGTCCTACAAATTCTTCTACTTTGTTCTTAACATGTTGCCCAAGAACGCATAGATATGTAAATTACATACAGTCTAAAGAGACATTGTATTGAATGGAACTACCCATGCATGGATATTTTACCCATATATTACACAAAATAAAATGGTATATCAATTCATTCCATTATATGTTTTTTATAACATAATTGAAAGTCTACAAACTTTCTACAAAGTTTGGTTTAAAAAAATCCCGAAACCTAAAAATTGATTTGTAAATGAAAAAAAAAACATCTCATTGTAACATGTCATTATTAAGTCCTGGTGTCAACCAGACCTGGGGGGCATTCTAGAAAACAAGTTATGCGACATACCCAGGTATGTTTACGGGCAAGTACGTGGATTTCTCAGTTCCCTCCTCTGTTACATTGTGAAGGACATCAGTTGTGAAATCAGTTCAATGGCATGACAATGTCATAGGCTTTTGATGTCATTGACCAGGAAACTATAAACTTATGTTACTTATGTTACTAGTATGTCCAGTCCTGTTGATTTGCACAAAGTGGTTATTTTGAGTTATTAAAGATCTCACCTGAGCGACAAATCATCTTTGAGTGTAACTAAACAAGCCAATGGTGTGCAAGATTTGTGTCACAGTCACTGCCTCAAGCTTAAAGCATGCTGAGGTAGTTTTCATGGATGAGTCATGCACCCAATGCGGGAAGTTGACCATCTCAGTGCTGCTTTCAAGACTACAATAACCCAATAGCGGTGGAGTCCCCACTCCTATGCCCCAATCTAGCTACAGAAGGCTTGCAGAAGGCTACTTCAATGAATAGGTGACTGGAGGATCACAGTGGGGGCAAACCTGCCGAACCAATCTCTGTGGGCCCCTAACTCCTTCACAGTTTTCGGATAACATCGCAGGTCCTTTTCATGGGGGTCCCAGCATTTCATTCGAAAACTCTGATGGAGGATCAGATGTCAATCGCTGCATCGGAGTGTGTGCTAGAGTTCCCCTGGGATGAAGACCCGTCTGTGTTACTCCCTTCGGGGTCGGTAGCATTGTTTTCCGATCTAAAGGTGATGGCCATGCTTTCCCAGGTCGCCGAGAGTGTCGGGCTCAAGTAGAAATCTCTAATAATAATAATAATAATTCATTACATTTATATAGCGATTTATCAAAGACTCTCAAAGTCGCTTTTTACATGGACGGGGGAATCTCCTCAACCGCCACTAGAGTCCAGCATCCACCTGGAGTATGCGACGGCAGCCATATTGCGCCAGAACGCTCACCACACAACAGCTTATTGGTGGAGAGGAGACAGAGTGATGAAGCCAATCAGAGAATGGGGATGGTTAGGAAGCCATGATGGACAAATTTGGGATTTTTAATGACCACAGAGAGTCAGGACCTTCGTGTGCTCGTTTCAGTACAGTGTCCCGGGCACTATACTGGGGCGGTAGGACCCACACAGACCAGAGGGTGAGCACCCCCTGCTGTCCTCCTAACACCACTTCCAGCAGCAATCAAGTCAGTCTCCCATCCAGGAAAATGACCATGCACAGCCCTGCTTAGCTTCCATGAGCAACCAGTCCTAGGCTACAGGGTGACATTGTTAAAGCCATGTTAACAGTGCTCTAGCTGTTAACAGCCATGTTAACAGTGCTCTAGCTTTCCTACTAAGCTTTCCTGCAGCTCAATTAGTAGAGCATACCTTGCTTACAACACTAAGGTCAAGGGTTCAATCCCAGGGAAAGCAAGAACTTATTCAATGTGTTCCTTGAATGCAATGCAAGTTGCTTTTTTTACTAGTATCCTGTGTTCCCATGTCGATTGTTGATACTGTTTGATGTCAGGTTCCTGAATAGAGATGTGCCGTGTACTTTGTATATTTAAAGTGTTTTGCTTCAGTTTATTAAAAGTCATTTCTGTTTGGGAATCCAGCTCTCCAAGTTGTTCATCCTGCACCACAACTCATTAACAGTTATGATAGTTTGATTATAAAGTATATTTGAGACTATAGATTTTAGATCTGGTTATCTGAGATTTTAGTTTGAATTAATCCCTTTTCTTTGCATCATGAGACATTGACCTTACAGTTCAGAACAGATCTTTCATATGTAACTGAATGGAATACAACACTTAAGAATCAGTCTTCAGGCATTCAAATTAGGAAGTCAGACAAGGTCTTGTTTTTTAAAGTGGTGTTACATGCTGTTGAAATACATGACCCAAAGTGAGAAAAATAATTAGATCATCATAAACTACACCCTCATTATTCAAACATTCTGAGGACACAAGCTTGCTGAACTTCACAAGTGTACAATCTTTTTATGTAAAACTCAAAGAGTATCTTTCCAACAGTAGTGCATTATTTCAAAGCAAAGAATAAATTACAACATCTCTTTCTGGGAAATTGTACTGCACGATTGTCTCTTAATCAAAGAATGATCATTCAAACCATTTCTATGAAGAGAGATAAAGGGAGCAGATGAAAGGAATAATGGAAATGGCAAATAAAAGCAGATTAGGTGAGCTTCTGAATCCACTGTTGCTACTCGTGTAAGAGTTGATCCAGTCCTGGTATTGAGACACTCTGGTGTACACACCAGGATAGTCGGGTTCAGCACATCCTTCACCAAAACTCACAATACCACACTGAATCCACTGGAAGCCGATCTTACTGACCATTGGACCTTCAGAGTCTCCCTGCATAGATAAACATTTTACATTTATATATCTGAAATTACATAATTATATAGTCATTATGAAATCAAAATTGACACTTCTTTTTTATATATATATATTACAGTATTTATTATGAATTATTTTTCTGTGCACTTAATTATTTTTTTAAATTCATGTGGCCTCATCTTCTCCTTTAGTCATGATGACCCAGAATAAATTTTCTTTAAAGTTTTAAAAATTGAGTCTTGAGACTGGAAAAAAAATGTTTTTGTGGTTGTAATAATAAACAGTAAAAAATCACCCTCCCCGTGGATCAATTTAAAACTCAAACAGTGGCAATGCAGATATGAAGTGTTGTATTTGAGCGAAAAAATGCAAAGAATGAAATTTATATTAAACTGATTGTTAAAGTACAGCAATTTAGAGGTAAATACTTGTTTTAAATTGGATTAAAAAAAAATATATATTATCAGAATGAATGATATAATCTTTCTGCACAAACAAAAGACGTGTAATTTTAATTCTTTGGGTCATTTTGACCACTATAGAAGGATTTGTATATATATATATATATATATATATATATATATATATATATATATATATAAAAAAATGTGGGAATAGTGCGTATTTGGACTAGTACCATTGATCTAATTTTGTTAATTTTGTAACTCAGATCTGGAAACCCTGATGGTAATGGAAAGTTCAGTGCAGATGACCCAAAAAATTGTTTATTTGATAGATTTTATTTTTAAATAGTAAATATTCAAATGAATAACTGATGTCTTACCTGACATGAATCTTTCCCACCCTGAGTTAATCCAGCACAAATCATATTGCTTGTGATGCCACCATAAGCATTATTACAGTCACTGTTGCTCACAATTGGTATCTTCACTTCCTGCAGTGTGTTAGGAATCTGGGTGCCTGTGACAGAACAGAGGACAATTTTAATGGACAATTACTGAGATTTACAGCATTTGCAAGTAAAACTTCACTCACTTCCAGATTGTGTAACGCCCCATCCAGTGACCCAGACCTCTGTACCTGCAGCAAATACACTACCAGCAGCAGCAAGACATACTGGCAGAATATACATAGAAAAAGTCACAGAAGACGAGAGCTTGAGCAGCACTATATCATTGTCATTGGTTTGACTATCATAGTTAGGATGGGTAATGACTTGACTCGCTGTCCTGGATTCTTCAAAAGGGTTTGAGCCTGATTGGTTCTGAAGTCCCATGTAGATCGTAATGGTACCTATGGAAGAGCTGTGAATAGGCAAAATCAGTTTTAAATCCACAATCATCAGTTTGTAATTCTGAGTTGAGATTAAGCTTCAAACTTCATACTCTTGGAAGCAGTGAGCTGCAGACAAAATCCAGTCATTATTGATTAGACTCCCACCACAAAAATGGCCATTAGCACTTTGGAGGCTGACTTGCCATGGCCAAGACCCTGCCGTTGCATCTTCACCTCCAACAATCTTGTTGTTGAGAGGGGCTCGGCCACATACTATTTATAGGAAAGAAAACAGGGTAATTCCTGATTAAAATGTCCTATAGACATACAAAAGCTTTATGGTCATTAAGAGAGACAACTTACCATCTAACTGGCTGAGAGAACCTGTCAGGGGAAATAGAGACCAAACATTTAGATAAAGATGTACAAAGCTAACAAACTGGTTTGTTTAGCTTGCAACCTCAGTATCACCTTTTACAGAAGTGTTGGCACATGCCATGCTTTCACAGGAATCACAGTTACACAGTTATGATCAGTGTTTTGGTTAACTCATTAAAAGTAATCGGATTGCTTTGTTCAAGTAACTAGTAAAACTTAAATTTCTTGCAAATTCACGAACACAGATTTAGTATTCTTCAAAATAAAAATACAATAAATTACTGTAACAACAACGGTTAGTGTGCGATGAGGAGAAACGCAATAGACGCGGAGATCCAACATAAAACACTTTATTCTCTAAACGAAAACAGAAATGGCACTAAACAGTGTAAAACCCATACATGGAGACACGGAAGAGCATCCACACACGGAGAACCAACAAGGAATTTGTTACAACAATCGACAAAGACAAGGGAGAACATGAGGGTTTAAATAGACAGGATAATGGAAAAACACCTGACACGACAAACAAGGGGGAGAGACTGACATGATAGTTGACGGAAACTCAAAGGGATCACACAGGAGGAAAGTGACATGACTGTGATAATTACATGTTAAATTATATAAATATATGTATTTAATCTCACATTACTAACCAATGCCAATATCATCCGATGAACAAATTCAACCATACTAATAATCAAAAATTACTTAAATATAACATTTGAGTTACATTTTTTGTGCTACTTTTATTTGAATAGTTTTGAATGTCCTGTAATAAACAGGAGTGAATTTGCATTTCCTCTAGTCTAGGATTATTCATAAGTTATTAAATTTTGGTGTGATATGGCCTTTACATTAGCCAAAAAGAGCATTTTACTTTATATACGTCATCACTTTTTACAATTAATTGGCTCCTGCTTCCTTCTTCCATGAGTCTTTACAATCTTGTTTTGTTAAGCAGAAGAAAGAAATTCCTAAAGGTTTTGAAAAACTTGTGGGTAATTACATAAACGTAATAACTTCTGACGTTCCAGGAAATTCCTTTTGAGGCATCAAGCTATCACTGAATACAAAGCAGAAATGTTTTGACTGGTGAAATGTGAAGAGAAACATATGATTGCAACAATATAGGATTTATATAGGGTTTTCAAGCCATCTAGGTGTATTTTCTTAATCATAAAGTATAAGCCTATGAAAAATGCAGTGCTAACTAGAACAGCCTATACATTATGCTTCTTTTGTTCTTTTACATAAAATCCATGATGCCTTAATGCACAAGAGTTTGTTCCAGATAACATTGTCATTAGGGCAATATAGGAAAGATATTATAAAGTAAAACTCATTGGTTATTGTTCAAAGTCAAAGTCAAAGTCAGCTTTATTGTCAATTCTGCAATATATACAGTGCATACATATAGAGAATTGAAATTCCGTTACTCTCAGACCCAAGGCGAATACAGTTAACAACAACAATAATTTAACAGTAACAGTAACAACAACAACAACAACAACAGAAGATGAAGATAAAATACAATAAAATTAAACTAGATGGATAAAGTGAGTTATGGAGGTAAAGTGGCGATGGCAAATAGTGCAAACAATAGTAAATAGTAATAGTGCAAATTACAAATTAAGGCAGTGCAAATGTAATAGGAGAGAAATGCAAGGACAACATAATGAGGTGGATGAATAAGAGAATAACTGATGGTGGGTAGGGGGTGGGGGGGGGGATTCAGAGATCAGGTCCTTGGTGCAGAAGAGGGGAGAGGTGGCAGAGTCGGGAGAGAGTTCAATGCCCTGACAGCTTGGGGTATGAAGCTGTCCTTCAGTCTGTTGGTCCGTGCCTGGAGACTGCGTAGTCTCCTCCCTGATGGCAGCAGACTGAAGAGGCTGTGGGATGGGTGGGTGGGGTCCCTAGCAATAGCAAGGGCTTTTCGGGAGAGGCGGGTGTTATAGATGTCCTGGAGGGGTGGGAGAGAGACACCAACGATCTTCTCAGCTGCTCTCACTATGCGCTGCAGTGCCTTGCGGCAGGATGCGTTGCAGGCGCCGTACCACACAGTGATGCAGCTGGTCAGAATGCTCTCGATGGTGCCTCTGTAGAAGGTGCGCATGATGGGGGCTGAGGCTCCGGCTCTTCTCAGCTTACGGAGGAAGTATAGTCGCTGCTGCGATTTCTTAATCAGTGCTGTGGTGTTGGTGGTCCAGGAGAGGTCTTCCGTGATATGAACACCCAGAAATTTGGTACTCCTCACCCTTTCCACGGTCGCACCGTTGATAGTCAGAGGAGCATGCTGGGTGTGCGTTCTTCTGAAGTCAACAACAATCTCCTTCGTCTTCTTCACGTTCAGAGAGAGATTGTTGTCGCCGCACCACCTGGCCAGGCGGCTCACCTCACTCCTGAAGTTTGTCTCATCGCCGTTGCTAATGAGACCAACTACAGCCGTGTCGTCCGCAAATTTGATTATTAAATTGCTGTTGTGTGTGGGTGTGCAGTCGTGTGTAAGCAGAGTGAAGAGGAGTGGGCTCAACACACAACCCTGAGGGGTTCCAGTGTTCATGATGATGGTGCCGGAAGTGTTGCTGCCGACCCGTACTGCCTGAGGTCTTCCTGTCAGGAAGTCCAGCAACCAGTTGCACAGTGAAGTGCTGAGTCCCAGCTGAGACAGTTTGTGAGTGAGCTGTTGGGGAGCTGTTCAGTGTGTTTGATTTCTTAGATAGTTAAAAGCAAGAGATAAGAAAAAAATAAATGTATTAATTATGCATTCATGTGATCATTACGTCAGTCTTCAGTGTCACATGATCCTTCAGAAATCATTTTAATATGAGGATTTGAAGCCCAAATAAATATCATTACTATAAATGTTGACAAGTTGTGTAAAAAAAAAAATCAGGTTTTGTAAAAGAATAGAAAGTTTCCCTGAAATAGAAAGCTTTTGTAACATTATAAATGTCTTTACTGTCACTTCAGTTTAATGCATCCTTGCCTATAGACTTTTGTAAGATCTTACCTGCTATGTTGAGAAGCATGGTTCCAACAACACTCAAAGCTGCGTTAAATTTCATAGTGTTCTGACTGCTGTTTCCCTTACTCTCAGGTGTATAATGAGATATAAAGGTGTGGTTATCAAGAGCTCTCGCCCCCACCACTGAGTTTCTGAAGCACAGCCTGTATTCTCAGTGTTTACAGTACACAACCCAGTCATCACCTGTCATTTTAAAGATTATTCATTGACCAATTACCACCTTTCATTCCAAAGTGACTTGACTCACTTAACAACACATTATCACATCACATCACAATCTCTACTTTGATTTCCATGGTTTCAAATGGCAGCATTCCGAAAGAGCAAAATACATTTCATGGAGTTGATCATTAATATATTAAGGGCCAGTCACACAGCAAAAACGCATGAATGACGCACGAATTACGCACAGATTTTCTTTTCTGCGCGGAGCGTGCGTCCTATGCGTATTTCGTCGGTGGAACGAAGGTGGACCATCAGTGATTGTAAGTGGATGTGCGTCGAAGGCGGTTTGTGCGTGATTTTGAGTTTTGAACGGTTAAAATTTTTTAAAAGGAAATAAAAGAGCCCGTGATTCTCAGCATGCTGACCCTGCCTCCTCCTTTCTCCCTCTTTCTTCCGGGCTTCGGCAGCAGTGTGGTAATGTTCTTTTGTCACAAGGAAAGAAGGAGGCAGGGTCAGCGTGCTGAGAACGGGCTCTTTTATTTCCTCAGACTTGAACAAAAACAAAACAACCAAAACATGCGCGTTCGGCGCTCACGCTTCACTCTCTGATGTGTCATGCCTCTTTTTCTCGGTTTCGTTTCACTTCTCTCAGTTGGAGTCGTGAGCCTTGCATTCTCTGCTTCCATGGTGACTGCTGTCTCCTGACTCTCTCTCCCGCTGCAGACCTCGCTGAACCACGCCCCCCTCGCCACAGTCATCACTGTAAAGTCCACCATTGCCCCCCACTCGTCACCACCAAGGCTACGGCCGTGGCCGCACTCCGCGGATCTTTATATTCGTCGGATAGGATGCACCAACTTTCCCCCCCCCAGTTTTGGGGAAGAAAAAGTGTGTCTTATCCAGAGAAAAATACGGTAACAAACAGAAAATAGGTCCACTGTTTTGCTCTTAACCTTATTGTAATGTTAATAAATTTGAAGCATTTAAAATTATTGGCCATATGTCCACAGTTGGCAATGTACATAAAACACCCCATATAGAAATAGTTTGCAAAAGCAAGGGATTCTAGTACAACCTTTAGTCCTTCTCAGGAAACATACAATGCTCTCTAACATGTAGCAAGATCCTCCAGGAATGTGTGTGGACCTTAAATCAGACAATATGAATACAATACAGATCTCTCTCTCTCTCTCAATATGTATGCATCTCTACAACGAAATCCATTAAAGAATATATGTCTTAACTTCAATCCTAACAGATTTATAAGGCCACCAAGAGTGTGATTATTGTGTGTGTGGTTTCAGTTCATATATTCTTTGTAAATTTAAAATGTTTTTATGTTAAATTTCATGTATAATAATTTGTACGGTGAGTGAAAATGGTTGTAAACAGATATAGAAAGTTCATATATATGTATATGTGTGTGTCTATTTAATGTTGGACAGGAAACATCCTGGAGACGTATTGCAGATGAACAAACAAAAAAAACAAATCAGATAAACATCTCTGAGACGTACATGTGCTTGTCATGGTGCAGAAGGAGACTCAGACAGAGGTAACTTGAACGGAGTTTATTAAAGCAGCAAACAGAATAGCAACCCGATGAAGAGGTGAGAGTACAATATAGTCTGAGGATGATGATGATGATGATGATGATGATGACGACGAGGCAAGTAGAAATAACTCTAGCCAAACGGGAAGCGTACAGCTTAGAGGGAGTCGGGCGAAGGTTCAGTGTTGAACTTGTAGACCAGACAATGGGAAGTGGAGTGAAGGCAGTTTATGAAGGGTGAGGAGAGTGGTTGCAGGTGATTGTGATTAGAATTCCGGAGATCTTGATCGGGTAGGTGGAGCGTAGCGGTCTGATGCTGTGGGTGTGGTGGCGTCCATGACAGTGCTATGTTTGCAGACATTTTACCATTAAGTTTCATATTTAAAAAAATATGATATATATGAATTAATGGCATGAGTATATATGGCATGAATTCAAAATCGGTTTTCTACAGTAAATCATATATATTACAGTAAATTGGGCTATTTATTAATTTTCAATATTAATTTAGCTTCTGGGAATTGTTTTTATTCCTTTCTGAATATAATAAAGAGGAATCTACAATATTTTGCAATGTAAGCCTATCTTTGGCTGTACCATACTTTATATTTTCTAAGGCGAAAGAATCAATGTCAACAAATTATTTAATCCTGCATTTTACACAGGCATGTATGGGACTGCACGCCGGTCGTGCCACGGTTTACAGTTTTGTACAGGTCAAACGACAACAGCAAAAATTATCAGATCGTTAAATTCACTCAAATACTCACTGAATGTCTCTCAACGAGATCATGTCAGGCTGTTGTCATCCAGCAGATGGATCGGGAAGACTGTAGTGCCCGCGACATTCACTGGAGGTACAGCTTCAATATGGATGCGCTGTTAAATAATATTGCATGATGAAATATTATACCAGTGGAAGAATCATTTTAATATAAATAAACACAGGTTGTTCAGTTCAAACAGTGTTTGTCAGATTATAGTGTCACTAACTGACACAATGAACAAGATTTGTGCAGAATTACACAATTATTCAGTTGGACGTGTTCAGTTTTGTGAGTGTGTGTGATAGACAGAGAACAAGTGTGTGTGTGAGAGAGAAATTGAGATTGCAGTTTTGTGTGCAAGTTCATGTTTCCTTTGTCTTTGTGTTGAAACTCGCCATTATGGTAAGATTGTGGTTTTCCATTACACACTTTAAGTCGTTGACCAATCGCAACACACTGGTCCAGAGCACATTATGCTTTTCAAAGAAAGGGGCCTTCCTAGAGACAGGAACTAAACAGAACTTTACTGACAGACAAGGAAAAGAATTTCTACAACAATGTCAACATGTTCATGTCTTTTGAACATTCAAGCATGAAAAACTATTCTAGTAGAGCCCAAAAACTAAACCATGACTTTGTAAAAGGCCATAATCTGTCCTCTTTAACAAGCATACTTCCTCATTTCTAAATTCCTCGAGACTCTTTCTGATGGTTCTCAAATTCACTTCCCTAACCGTCTTGGTCCTGAGAAGTTCAAGTATATGCGCTTTGAAGACGAGGCCAGAATCCATGGGTCAAGTAGACTAATCAAAATTAAAATAAGGCTCACTGTTGAATGCGGATTAATTATTTTGCCGTATATTGTCCCTTATCCAGATTTGTTATTCCAAAGTTTTCACCAACTCAGTATGTTTTGAGTGTTTCAATCACAATCTTATAATTTGAGTGCCAAATCAGCATTACGGTAATTTTACTGTGACACTGCTTAACTTAACCACTAGAGGAAGCGCAACTTCACAGGGTTCATAGCACATCAGTTCAAAGAAATTCCATGACTTTTCCATGACTTTTCAATGACAAAGTTATAATTCTCAATGACATTTTAATACTTGATTTTGTACAGTCAAAAAAATATGATACACGTACCTGTATCAAAACCAGAAGAAACGCATTTAAAAACAAAAGCCGTCTACAGCAATGGGCAAAACAGTCTGCCAAGTCCCATAAAAATGTGTATGGAATTACACTGCAATTCAATTAAGTGGCAAAAACCAGAACAGGAACAAACACATTCAAAACGCCAGACTGATAGTCCCTTGAAAAATAGCGTACACTACAATACAAATAATTAGTAACACATAAAACAGTCTGAAGTCCCATCCATGGATTTCAATAGGTTTTGAAAACCAGGGGTCATCTAACCCTTGTTGACAATTTTCAAGGGGTCATAATCAGATTGTCCTATCTTTTATTCAGAGAACTTTAGTAAAATAAATACTTATTTGACACTTGAAAATAAACTAAAATAAAGTTAAAGCCATTTTATATTTAAAATACAATTGACAATATTTATCTTTGTTCTTGCAAAATTTGACCATTTTTACAAAATTCTCCTGCATCAAAATGATCCCAAGCTGCATATCTGGTGGGGTCAAAAGTGGGGGAAAAAAAAAATCAAATGTGCATCAAAATGCACATTCCCATTTAGCAAGTCCTCCCCTTCACGTCATTTCTGAAACCTTATAGAGGGTGTGCTTTGGGTACATTCAGAAGGCTTAGACAAAGTGTTCATTAAACGGTATGGTTTTTATTCAGAAATATTATTTTCTCCAGTCTTTGGTGAAAGGCGAATTCTTTAAAAAAAAATCAGCAGCTTTAGAGAATATCCTCTCGCATGGAACAGATGATGCAGGAGTACACAAAAACAGTTTAGAAAGCTGATATAAATGAGGATATATTGCTTTGAATATACAACACTAAAATAAACTCAATCCACTCTCCTCAACAATAACGCCAATGCAAACACCGTCTACTACAACCCATGGTTTGGTTTCACTTTTATAAGAAATACAGCCGCCCGGTTTCAAACCCGTCAACACTGGATCGGGCTGTCAGAGTCAGGTGGTTCACTGCCGAAGTGAAGCAGTGTGTTTGCTTCAAACGTCATTTTCACGTGACTAGTGACGTAATGACACAAGCTCCGAAGTAGTGGTTCATTGCAAGGACCGTTCGAGTTTGAAGCAAGCTTCGGAGCGTCGTTGTCAGACGTAACATCATTAGACACGACTATTCAGAGAGCATTTAAGCAAAACTAATGTGAGAGCATAGCGTCAACGGCAAAGCGGCGACAGTGAGCACATAAGCACAAACTACTGTACAGAAACCCCAGCGTCAACAGCAAAAGCGGTAACAACTGTATCATGAGAAAAGTAGCAACATCCCAGGAATAATTTATTCAATTACTCGCCGAAAGCACTTGAGAAGCCAGAGATGGAACATCCAGCTTATAAAACCTGGCGAAGGTGTTGACATACCTCTAGCAATGTAGGATCGCCATCCACAGCCTGAAGCCAATCTTTGTATAACACTGACGCCCCCGGCATAGTATTTGAATGACAATAGTCGAACGGAACGGTCAAATGCGCCATTTGCAACTGCTGAATGAGGTTCCTCGCGCTTCTCACAGGCGGCGCTGACTGTCATTCGTCAATTTACAAACACGGAAGTGCCGACCGTTGAGAAATAAAAAGATTTCGGATGGATTTAAGTAAAGAAAAAAAGAAAAAAGAACGAAGTGAAAAAATAAATAGAGACGAAAGACAAATTTAATGACATTTCAATGACTTTCTTGACAAATTACAATTTTCCATGACATTTCAATGATTTTTCAAGACACTAAAAAATTCCCTGACTTTTCCAGTTTTCAATGACAGCTACGAACCCTGACTTCAGTAAATTGTCATGCGCTTCAGCGGTAGGCCTACATGTAACCCAAACAGTTTATTTTTCCTGCTACTTTTCTATAATACAGTATCATGTTCTTAAATGTTCTGGAAGCAAATTCACACTCTATAGCAATTGGTAGATATAAATAAAGATGAAATCCTGTTGTCTAACTAAAAAACTAATACTCTTGTCTGATTAATGTGTTCATGCAGAAATGTCTTTTCTTCATGTTGCGTTAAAGTTTAGTTATGCTTCATTTTCATTGTTAGAAGATAAGCATGGAGAAGATTGAGAATGAAACAAAAGCTTTAATTCAATCAGTTTGAAAAAGGTCAACGTCATGAATTAAATATGGAGTACATGAGAAACTAAACAGCACAATTCAAAGGTTTCTTGAAGTTGGATTTTTGTTTGTGAAACAACAGAAATATGGCATACATTATCTTTATAAATCTTAAATGTAGTCATAGTCTACATCAGTCAATTGGTTGCAAGTTCCTAACACTAACCCAGCTCAGAGCCGTTTAAACAGTGATGGGCGCTGATATCAGGGATACATTTACATTTTGCATTTATACATTTGGCAGACGCTTTTATCCAAAGTGACTTGCATTGTACTCAAGCAACACATTGAATCAGTTCTTGCTTTCCTTGGAATCAAAGCCAACAGTACAGATACAGTGTGTCCATTTTAAACAGAGAGCCTTGAGAGCAGCCGCAGCACTATTTAGGGAGATAATAAACTAGAAGCATATTGGAAACACTGTAATACTGACTTGCACGTGGCTGCTATATAGATATTTAAAGTAATTGGCAAAACTAAAAATAATTAACTAATACATCTCTACTGCGGTCTTAAGGACTTAAGGGCCAATCTGCTCACAGCTTGATGCATGAAACATGTTCATATATTTTCATGCATGTTCATATATTTTCGTCATGCATTCTAAATAATGAAATAATTTACCTTTTGGGTGCACTATTCCTGTAAACACTTTTGTCACAGTATGTTTATACAGTATGTTTTTTGTTTTTTTTTGGTTGCAGATTCAGTCAATTTTGAATAAGACAACCTACGTAAATCTAATTAGACAAGACATACTATTTTCACTGAATAGAGTGAGCATTTTTTGCCAATTCAAATAGAAGAATTTGTGAGAAAAAAATATTATTATACAACGATCTTTACGATTTAGCATTGGCTACATTGTATACATTGTACAACTGTATAAATCTCCTTTAACTGGGCAAAAAAACGGTAGACAGCTCGTGTTGGGGACGCTCACAATCCAATAAATGACTATCATACAGTGATTAAAAACATATATTAAACTTACCGCTCAACCAAACGCTCCTTCTCTATCCGCATTTGGCTGATGGCGACTCGCATACTGTATCGCCACCTATGGGTTGCTGAATGTTATTTTCCTTTATTATATATTTTTTCTAATCCTCTTTCAGGCACTCCAAACACAGCACAACTGTTAAATACTTTTAATTTATTGATTAAAAATTAATAAACAATAAACCCGAGTCACGTGACATCTGGGTATAAATAATCTGGAACCACGTCACTGAGGTCATACGGAGATCTGGATCGTTGAGAGACATTCGGATCGTTCTGTTAAGGTAAAATATTTTTTTTTATACCAATTTATGTCAATTCCCTTTTTTTAAAGTGTGAGTGTGAGTCCAACTACAAATGTAAATGACATTTAAGACTTTGAAGAAAGTAAATCGAATTATCCCATGTTACCCAGCTTCATGACGAAATATATGTTGCCACATAATTCTCATATGAACCTGTTAAATTGTCAGAAAATGTATTCTGTTTCTTTTCCTGTTAATTTACGGGTCATATAAACAATGTTTTTCCGTCTTTTTTCCGACATATCTTGCCGTGGATTAAAGGGCCGTTAAGTGCGTGCGACGTCATCTGGGATAGCGCAAATCGCTTTTCCGAGTCTGTTTGTCGTCCAAACTTTACTTAAAATATATTAATTAGAAAATTATTAACAACAACATCTTCACTTTTTGTGGAAAATAGTGTTTTTTCACCGTTTTGGCCACAAGCGCGTGCACGAGAGTTACTTTTAAAGAACAACATACCAGTCATTGAGTCACTGACCGTTGATCGTTGACAGTTGGAGATTTAAAGAACAACATGCTATGCAAGACAGATATACTTTTAAATGTATATTTGTATGTATAAATTTAATAAACTTAAATGTATACTTGTATGTTCATTTAAATGTATACTTGTATGTACCTTTAAATGTATACGCTATGTTAATGTATCAATGAGACAAGAACCTTTCTTAACCTTACCACGAAAATGATTATGCTGTTTTCTCTTTCAGCATCACTTGTCGTCTGATTATTGTAAGTCATCCTGATTAGTCAAAATCCATTCATGAAAATTAATTACATTCATTTTGTAGTCATGTTTCTACTTTCTCTCTCTCTTTCTCGTCATCAGCAGCCAACAACAACTGCTACTAAACAACAACTACTACAACACAAAGGCTCTTCTAAGAGCCCCACAACTGAGAGTCTCTGACTTTGTATGTATTTTCTATGTAAATAACAATTATTATTATTATAATTATTAATAAGTGTTAATAACAGTTAATATAATAATTAGTCTTAGTAGTAACAGAATTAATAATAACTTTATATATATATATATATATATATATATATATACATATACACCTACATAATTATTTATTATTTTAATTGTTAATTATTAATAGTGGTAATAACTATTATTATTATTGCTGTTGTTATTATGTTTTTTTTTACAATTAAAAATGACGATAATAAACTAAATTAATAATATATAAAATAAATTGTATTATCAGTATTAATACTAATAATTAAAATAAAATGATGTTTCTACCTTCTTTTATCAACAGCAGCTAACAACAACACAAAGGCTCTTCTAAGAGCCCCACAACTGAGAGTCTCTGACTTTGTAAGTATGTATTTTCTATGTAAATAACAATTATTAATATTATAATTATTAATAAGTATTAATAACAGTTAATATAATAATTAGTCTTAGTAGGAATAGAATTAATAATAACTTTATATATATATATATATATATATATATATATACATATACACCTACATAATTATTTATTATTTTAATTGTTAATTATTAATAGTGGTAATAATATTAATAACTATTATTATTTCTGTTGTTATTATGTTTTTTTACTATTAAAACTGATGATAATAAACTAAATAATATATAAAATAAATTGTATGATCAGTAATATTAATATTAATAATTAAAATAAAATGATGTTTCTACCTTCTCTTGTCAACAGCAGCTAACAACAACACAAAGGCTCTTTTAAGAGCCTCACCACTGAGAGTTTTGACTTCGTAAGTATGTTTTCAATGCTTTTCATTTACCTTCTCAGTGTTTAAAAATTTATAAGTTGTGCTGGCGACTGATATAGATTTCATAATTCAAATTGATTCACAAGCTCTCAAAGTTTTTGATTTCGATTCATGATACCAATGGCAGCCATTTACACGACTAAAACAGCCCGATCCTAAATCGTGTCACAGTAGAATGATGTGGTTTCTGATGCCCCCCACCACCCTGCTAGTTCTGCTGTTTGTCCCATAATTCCCTGTGTGAACGAGACACGTTCATAACCATTCATATATAAACAGACTTCCAGCCTTTGACTCTGTGACATTTTCCAGCGACTCTGGCTGACATTGTAGGACCAAAATCACTCAAGTCTGTATTTCTACATCCATTGCTGTGATGCATTTCAGAGTATCAGCTTCAGTTTTTAATATTTTTGACCCATGTCTAGTGATAATGGGTATTATTTATATGTGTTACCACAGCGCTACTTTTGGATAAAAATAGAAAGAAAGAAAAATTTTTACATTTCTGGATATTCATGTCTTTTTTTCTTCTCCTTTCACAGGTTGTTGGTCTGTTTTCATGATGTGTACCACACTGTGTGACATGACCAGCAGGGTAAAACAGCTCTGCGTTAGACTGGAGCAGAACACATATCCTTTATTAGCTGCTGCTCACAGGTCATGAATAGAGTGTGATTTCTAACACTGGCTTTCACACATGGGCTGACGTGGAGGAAAGACATCTAACTGACACAGTAGCAATTGATTTCTTGTTTTTTTTTCCTTTTTGTGTATTTCTGTCATCTAGCTGTTGCTGCCTTTAGGACTCGGATTCCTTTGTAAAGTGTCTTAAATTGAATTTCACATCTCTGCGTTGGTTTGACTGACACTAATGCACAGCTGGCTCATCATTCACCAGCATTGAGATTTTAAAGTTGTTTGCATGACTTGTTTATGGATCAGCTAAATGATTCAGTGGCTCACTCAAGTGTTTTGATTTAAAAACTGTCTGTTTTTTAAAAACAGACTTATCATTTAATTTTTCCATCATATTTCTATATTCAAAATGTTATTTTAAAACATTAATCATTGTACCAATTCAAATACAACTTCTTTGCCACCACTGCAACACAAAGATACATTTTATGATTAGTGATTGGATTAGTATCAGCTCCATATAGTGTCTTGCCATTCTAATTGTGATTTATTGATTTTTTTTTTTTAAAGAAGAGACATTTCCAAGTGATGAAGGGCAGAAATTATCACTCCAAAGGTGGCCTCACTCACTGTAAAATTAGTCATGCACCGTCCACAATGGAAGAACCCTCTCGCAATGATGACCAGACATGTTTTAGAAACACACAATCAGATGGATAACAACTTACTTAACACCCTGCAGTGGCCAAAACACGCTTGCCATGGAGCTCCTGTGCTTTCCTTATCCTTCCTTCTATCGAATGGAATGGATATTGACCAAACATAAGAAAATCGTTGTCCCTGCATTTGTTTATCTGCTAATAGGTCTGTCTGAGAACTGTTGTATTAACAGTCATTAACCAGTAACATAAACTGTACTTTGCATGAAGATGAAGTGAAAATTTTGCATTTATACTGATTTAAGTCCTAACTCTTTCATTAAGGATACATGTGAAGCTGTTTTTGGCTAAAACTAGCGTCTTAGGAGTCATATGAATTAAATGACCCACAGTATGTTTTTAAGCAGCCTTCACAAGTATAGTGACTTAAAATTCTGCTTCCGTAGAGCAGTTGCAATTTTAGAGGGAAAATGTGATGGACAGAACTGTTTTTGTAGATGAATTAGCTCATGCACAAGGCCGGGTTGTCATACCTGCGGCCTGCTTGTATGAAAACACTTACAGCATGTGCTTTCACCGTTGACTCACTCTGCATCTGTTTTGGGATGAAGCAGAATATCCCAATATGGGTCCCTTTCTCCTCATCAACTCCCTCTCATTTCCTTTGCTCACTGTCTCTAGCCTTCGTACTGACAGTAACTCCCTAACCCCCCTGTTTTTGCTGAGTAAACATGAATCTTACTGTCTTTTTAACAGTACTGAACGTTTGAGAATATGGTAGCAATTTTCCACTGGCAAACACCTTCCTCAGAAATAAAGTCTTCTTTTGTGTATTGTTGCATTTACGTGTCCGCTGATCAAAGTCAAAGTCAGCTTTATTGTCAATTCTGCAATATATACAGCACATACATACAGAGAATTTAAATTCTGTAACATAAAACATTAGCCTTAACATATGCTTCCCCACGTGGTTCGAGTGGGTCAGCCTCTTTATGGTCGTGATGAACTGCGTGACCTTGGGGATGCACCAGCCGGCTGACGTTGACTGCACTTCAGAGAACTGTAAAGCTCTACTGGTCAGTATGGACACATAGAGGCCTACACACAGACCAGCTCTTTTCCTGAACCTAGCGATCAAACTGCTGAGTCAGCATTGTAAATTGTCATCATATTCCCCAACCCTAGAACATCGTTGATTAATTCCTATCTCTTAAAAACAGTAGCCACCATTAATTTACATTGGAATCACAATTTGCAGAAACAATACATTTTGTCTGCCGCTTGTTGATTCGGACACACTTGTACAAGCCATTGCTTTCCAGTTGCCACGGTTCACTTTGCAATTCATCCATTAAGTGAAATAACTAATCTAATCAAGTTTTTTGTTATCTTTTTTTTTATGTCAATATTTATTTTTTATCACTAACATTAAGAATTGATTTAATTGATTTAGAGAGCTAATTTATCTTATCTTAATGTACCCTAGGAGTACCCTATAGGCCACAAACTCAAAGCTACAAAACCTGTCAAAATATACAAGTTATTTATTGATCTCTCTTTCTCTATCTTTTAGGTGTGTAATGGACTCATCTGTATCTTCTTCATACTGGAGATGTTCATGAAGATGATTGCTCTCGGTCTCAGTGGGAAATCCAGATATTTTGACAGTTGGACAAACCGATTTGACTTCGTAGTTGTCCTGGCAGGGTAAGGCGACCTAAGTTTTCTTTCCAACTTCTGTGACATACCATCCATGTAGCTGCAGGGGAATCAGGGGCTATAGTGACCCCGAGTGAGTTGATTTTATCCAAGTAGAGACATCTGCATTCTGTGAACTGTATTAATGGACATTTCAATGAATTTGCTCTGAGAAAATGGCTCAAGTTGATATTGTTTCAGGTTTATATTGTGAAGTTCACCTCTAAAATACTTTTTCTTCATGTTTACCTGCAGAAGGCCCTTGTTGGGCTTTTTATTTGTTCTATAGCCTTCAGCTATAGTCCTTCAGATCTCACGTATGTGGATTACAAGCATCCCACATGTTATTTTGATGCGCTTTTAAAAACACTTAATCATCACAGTATAACATCAAGCCAATTCAACTTCAGGGATGTCACTCTGTCAAAGTAGAAAGCATAAGTGATTGTGAATCAGTTTTACCCATTCTTTTCGTGGATGAGAGCAAGTTCACACTGAGCACATGTGACAGGCATAAACAAGTCTGGAGATGCCGTGTGAAAAGTTATACTGCATGCAACATCATCCAGCATGACCATTTTTGTGGTGGGTCATAGTTGTCTGGAGAGGAATATCCTTGGACGGTTGCACGGACCTGCGCGTGCATCATTTCATATGGAATATTTTATCAAATAAATGTTATAACATAGCATAACAATTTTTATGGAGAACATGTGGACTCTTCTCTGTCTTGACTTGCTTTTTAATGAGCTGGTCTCAGCCACAAAATTGTCAGAAACAACACTTATTCTGTATACAATATGACAGATGTTCCTATATGTTTGTATTTCTCAGGATCGTGGAATTCTCCCTTGACCTCGCGGGCATCAATTGGATCGCCATCAAATGCCTGTGTGCCATAAAACCTCTGAGGATCATCAACAGAGTTCCCAGTGAGTAAAAACACACATACTTTCTCTCAAAAATCTGTGATCTGCAAACCTCAGGTGTTAAAAATGCACAGATTTGTTGGTGTTAATGCCAAGCCTCAAAAGCACCCTGTGTCAGCGTCAACCACTGCCTTATCAAAGTCTGGCTAGGGTGCAATTGAAAAAAAAAAATAATAATTCATGGAAATTTCTAAAATGATTAAACTCTATCGTTCAAAAGTCTGAGGTCCGTAAGAGATTTATTTAATACCTTTACAGTTTCCACAAAAACATGTGAAAGCCAAGTAATTTTAACCCATACTTAAAAAAAAAATTATAACCCATAATTTTTCCTCTGCATTTAACTCCAAGTTAGAGCACACACATTAGGAGGAGTCAGTAGCAAACACTCACACACTCAGCAAACATGGACACACGCCCTTTAATCAATCCCTGCAGTGCTTCACTACTATGCATGAAAACACACACACTTACACTCTCAAGAGTCACAACTGGGTGGATGTTCATGGTTACATAAATTGTTATATGCAAATAAAAGGTACAAATGACTGAATTATGTGAAAATAACCTGAGATTTTCATTCATTTAGTTGATTTTATGAAAATATTTCCAAGTAATATAAGGCAGAAGCAGAAAAGGTTATTTTATGAAAGAATGCAAAACTAAACCTTTTCTAGAATAATGAAGGCTTATTATTCTTTTGTTTCATAATAATATTTCTGTGTTTGTGTAGAAATGCAGATCCTGGTGAACATGTTGATCGAAGCTGTGCCGATGCTGCAGCACGTGCTACTGCTCTTCGGCTTTGTCTTTTTTATCTTTGGTGTCATTGGTGTGGAGCTGTGGGGTGGACTTTTAGAAAACCGGTGTACCCCAGAGGAGAACTTCACCCTGTGAGTACCAAAAGAGGAGGAGTGGTGGGCTTAAGGGAGTAATACAGAGGACTCAATGTACAGAAGACCTGCTTAAAAGAAAAGATTTTTGTGGGGTTTGAAAGAAAAAATAGTACAGTATTTGAGTTTTAACGTATTATATATGGAATGTCTTTATATAAGGAATTTCTTTAGCTTTTGCAGATGTTCACTACAAATGTTAGCTCAAAAGAACACTTAATGTAACTCGTAATGTACTAGAGGTCTACACAGGCTTTAAACTGAAGCCCCAACCTGGCCCGTACCCAAGATCGCTTGATCTGGCCCGACTGTACCCAGTACTGGTACTGTTAAATCCGATGCTGTAGAGATCTACCTTTATTCTTGCTACCATAAGCCAAGGCATAAGCCAGTGCGTGACCCTGGGCACCATGCTTTTTTTGCCAGGTAGTAGGTTTTCTTGCACTGAACAGTAGCACCAAATATGAAGTTCAGATAACAAACACTTCATCAGATAACAAACCCTTCACCCTTTGACGTGTACAATCACACCGGTGTTCATGTGTCACGTGATCAACCTCTTAATTCGCACGTATTTTCATGCGATATCTGGCACTGATCCAGAAAAAGACACACTCAGAGCTTGTCATTTATCACACCAATTCAGTGTGAAAATTCATAAGATTTCTTTTAGGTTTCAAACATTTAAATGCTCATAAGTACTCGCAAAACAATACATTTATACTTTGAAAAAATACACACGGATGTCTATAAAAAAGGAAATAGCAATCCATTCAATTATAAACTGACAAGGTGTTTTATTCATATCAGATACACATTGTATTGGTAACTATAAACTTCACTCTGTTCTTCTCCCACTTCACTGGCCACTTACTATCACGTATTTCAGAAGAAGTGACTGAATTGACGTGTTGTAAATCATACAGAGAATCTGAATATCAGGTAGTTGATAACAGAGCCAACAAATTGGTGATCTGTCATCCAGCGCTTTTTGTGACTGCGGTATGTCACATGACAAGCATGACGTGTCGCCATGGAAACAATAAGGCGAAAGTTCCAAAATGGGGGGAGGGCGCGCAAAATTTTTACCTCTTCCTTGGGGGGAGTGACAGAAAATAATTGAGAATCACTGACTTAGCGTGCAGTTTTTTTAAACATTTAAATACCTACACATATCAAATAGTAGAAAATGTGTACGAATGGAGTTTTAGTTGTTAGCAGCCTACGTTTGACAAAGCTGATTACTGAGAGGTGCAAGAGAAATATAGCTATTTGATTTATGAATTTAATTCATAGAGTTTATCTTCTAGAGATGTTCTTGAAACATTAACCCAAACCCGAGTTCGTCGGGACCCATCAGGCTTGGTTCTGGGAGCAGACCTCTAAACCATATCAACAGTTAGTTGCTGGAGCGCTCTCTGATTATCAGAACTTGCATATTATAATTTATTTCTTTGTAGTTTTACATATATCAAAGAAACATCTTTAAAGGTGCTATATGCAATTTCAGTTATTCCCTCTTAGCTGAAACATTCCCTCTTATCAAGCCTGAAGATAAGGCAGTTACCAGCATTTGCTAGCAAACTAGTTTGTGAGAATGCTTTGCCAGCTTGCCTTACACCTTAATTTAATGAATCGGAAGTAGGGACGAGTCTTCTGTATTGACGTACATCCGAGTGTAAAATTTAATTTAAAAAGAAATGCTGTAATAGAACTTAGTTCTATTTGGTTATTCACTGGTTTTGACATGTTGCACTCAGGAAATAAATGTGAGCTGGTATTTGGTTGTGGTGGGGTGAGGAGAGGTTTAAGCGAATAGAGAAGTTTGAAAGTAAGTCTTTAAGTGCCTTCCTCCACACGAGCATAACAGCTACAGCCACTGTAATTTCTTGAGCAAGAATATGTGAACATCAAAAAATATACTTTTATTTTGAAATCTCGATGAGCAGTTTGCATATTTGTAAACATATAGGGCTCAACAGTCCTTTCAAATTCTTCCTTATTTCAGAATAAGCGTGTGTTCAAAAATGTAAAGAAATGCTCATATTACTTCACTGGCCAAGGGAGCAAACAACCACCGTGACGTCACACAGTGTTTGTATTGCAAGACGGCGACACCCTTGCTCTAAAACAAAACATCCTTTTTTCTTTGAAATGGTTCCATTAATCGTTTTTGTTATATATTTTTTGGAAAGTGGAAATGGAAATCAGTTTACTAAATGTAAACTTAATTTCCTTTTTAACACTGTATTTCCAAAGTCCATGACCTCTCTCGTCTTTTCCTCAGCACATCTGGCATCACCCTCCCCTCCCCATATTATCGGACTAGGCAGGATGACGAACGACCTTTCATCTGCTCTCTGGTAGATGAGGTTAATGGCACCAGGTCCTGCAGCAATCTGCCTGCTTGGAGAGAGGGAGGACCGGAATGCCTGGGTCCCATTGACCCACTGATCAATGGCAACGCTTCTACAATGGCTCAATGTGTGGACTGGAGCAAGTATTACACCCGTTGTAGTCCAGGACACACTAACCCACATAAAGGAGCGGTCAATTTTGACAACATTTTGTACGCGTGGCTCGCCATATTTCAGGTATGAGACTGGGCCAAGTACCATTGTTCACACTTTGTTCCCCTAATCCAGTCACTCAAACAGTGTCCGGATGAAGTCTGACACATCACTTTTGTAGTGTTAAAAAATGCTAATCCAGCTTGATCTTGATCACTGTTTTGGGCAAAAATGACATAAGATATTAAGTGCTGTCAAGACATATTTTACGCTCTTAACACAACTCTTAAATGCATATACATTTTATGTCCAGATTTCTCCCTCGAAATCCGATCATAAATCGTAGACCCATCTTCATCATGAACAGCAGATTGTCTCAACTAATGACTTGTGATGGGTCATCCGAGACTAATTTTACCAGGTGTATAAAGAGCCTGAATGTGGTCTGATCTGGTTTGTGCAGGTGATGACGCTAGAGAATTGGACGGAGATCATGCACTACATCATGGACGCTGATTCCAACTACGCCGTCATCTACTTTATATCGCTTGTCATCGTAAGTTTTTATATGGTGGCATGCATGCGTTCAGGAATGAAGCCTTGTGTCCTAATTATTGAGAACTTGTAGTCTGTGGTTTTATGAGGCATATGTAGTCTGCGAGGACCTGAAGTTTGGTGACCTTTAACAGGGCCAGAGGGTGACCTGGATGAACAAAAAGGTGTCTGTGTCATGTCTGTCCCCTGGACACAGAAATACAGCTTAACAACACTGAAACTGATACACAAAAGACAGTGATTATTGTCATGTAATGGCTGTTAACCGATAGATGGCGGATAGTAAAATTCTATACTATTTAGTCTAAATAAATAAAAATAAAAGATTATAACACTGAAATCAAGTATTTTATATGTAAATTTTACTCTGAATTAAGTAGACAACATTAATGTACAGTATCAAAAATGTATATTAATTTTGAAATGTTAAAGAAAAAGGGAAAAATCTCTAAAATCTACTATGGCAACAATATATTGTGCATCCGTCTTGGAGCCAGCTCTCGTACCGTGGCAGCCTTCTTGGTTGAATGATAGGAACAGCAGTGAGTGAAGTCCTTGTGAGATGTGCTTCAGATAATCTCTCCTCCCAAGATTAAAGATGAGAGAGAGCAGAAAAATATGCCCCGAGGATGAAGAGCGAAAGGGTCTGAAGCTGAAATATGGCAGGAGACTAAAGGAATATTTCCTCCAAATGTGTCTTAGACAACTGACGGCACTACTGAAATCCACTTTAGCCTTACAAATGACAAGTATAGGAAAATGTGGGAGTGTGTCTGGAGCTAATGACAGGGGCTAATCCTGTGTAGGTCAGCAGAGTGAAAGCGCTAGAAGTTAACTGGAGCCCATCAGTTCCGCTCACTTCCCCTCCCACGGCCTCATGGGATAATAAAGTGTCCATCACATGCGCACTTCAGAATCACAGTGGAAGTAGCAGGTTACGTTTCAAAAACTATGCATTCGGACCTATTACTTTTGCTGTACTATTTTTCCCAAACTATATAGAAGGGAAGTATTTGATTTGAATACAGCATGTGCTTCATACTCGCCCTTATGATAATTTATTAAGTATGTTAAGTATGTTGAAACTGTGGATACTGTTATAAAAATCTTCAAATAATCACAACTACCCAAAGTATATACAGTGGAATCCAGTTATCTATATAACCGATGATCGAGATAACCAACGATATGGCAAATACAAAATTCTTTTTTTGATGAAGCGATAGGCATCTAAGCCTCATACTCATTGGTTGGTAATCGCTCGTTGAGAAAACCAATCAAATCAGAGAAGGCGGGCTTTATGTGCACACAGAAGCAAATGAGGCTTTGGGATGTGGGTGGGACAGTGGTGGGAGAGAAGTGTCACTGACAGAGCGACGTGCAACGCAAACTCAGCACATGCGCAAAGTAGTAGGTACGCTCATTAGTCACGAGATAGCCATGTGAAGAGGCAAATTTGTCCCTCTTTTGTGCTCGACAACATAAAAGAATCAACATTACAGAAAAGAAAATGCTAAGACAAATAGGGATTTTGGCGGTTCCACTTCAAAAACGTCGACATAATAGGATTGACGAGTTAACCGTGAGTTGAGATAAGTGAACGCCACTGTATATATATATATAAATAAATAATGGAAGAAAACATACCAGCAAAAATTGATTAGGAAGAGTCCAGTCACAAATCAAAATCTCAAATCAGGACAGCAGATGTGAAGGCAGGGTGCATGTGCACAACTCCTAATTTCTGTTACAGAACGGGAGAGCAGGAACGTGTGCGATGCGGAGAGGAAGGACGAGGAGCAACAGGTTCCAAACAGAAACTCACTTTATTAAACTCGCAAAACCAAAACACTTAATATAACTTAAACGGCACGTGATAGTGCAAAACCCGGAAACTAGGAACACTTGGAGGAAACTATGAGAAACACAAAGATTGCATCCACACACAAGACTTACTATGGCAGGAACACGGAACAATATTAACATGATCAACAACTGACAAAGACCAGGACACACAAGAGGGTATAAATAGACACAGACATGGGAAACACCTGGAGACACTGACGAGGTAATTGAAACTAGAAAGGTGTGGAAGATTCTAGAAAGCCCCGGAAGTGAACAGGAAGTGATATCACGATAGACAGGGAGTGACAACAGGAAGTGACCCCATGACCTCAGTGACAGGGAGGGAAGTGACAAAGACACAGAAAGCTCTCTGTCCTGATGAGATTGGAACTGGTTCGCTCTCAGTCTTTAAAATGCTTTGGCTCCTGATTGTATATAGGGATATAGCCCTTCTCTGTGAGGACTAGGAGGTATTTGGAGGTTTTGCTGCTATGAAAGAGCCTGATAATAATAGCATATCAAAGAGTGGTTTAGGCGCGCACAAAAAAACAGACTTTAAGGTGTGGTCACATTGGTTAAATATTTGTAAGTAAAAATGGTCTATTGTCAATAGTGTAGCGATTTATTAATCACAGAAAAGTCACTTTCAGATCAAGCCATATTCTTTTGTTTAACACAGTAAAATTGCATGACCAACTTATTGTTGCTGGATTTTGGCTGTAAAATTAGCTGGACAACGGTAAATGTGACTGCACCTTTAAGGGTGTAGAACAATGCTGATAATTTTCATTATTTTCAAGATCTCCCTCTTCTTCTTCCTGTTCCAGATTGGACCCATCTTCATGATGAATCTGTTCATGGTGGTCATTACCAGTAAGTTTTCGGCAGATCAGCAAAAGAACCAGCGGATGAAAGAGAAACCTGCTCGCTATCTGTCCTCCGACACAGTGGCTTCTACCATTGTGTCCGGAGAATGGTATGAGGAGCTCTTCGAGGCTGTCTGCCACAAACTATGTCTATGTAAAGACTACATGAAGAGTAAGTAGTGAGTGAGTAAGGAGAGAGTTGGAGGCAGAGAAATGACAGTGAATAGCAAAGCTATGATTAACACTATTTGTAGATAACTAAAATTCACATTAGCCCTGATAAGATTGATATTTCATGAAATAAAACAAACTAATTAGGCTATAATTTTTTGGTAGCAATGCAAAAACAACAACTTGATTTTCACTTTTAAACTGTCATCTCTCATTCATATGTAGCATTACAAATTTTGATTCATTCTAGTGAAGTGGATCATTAGGGCAGTTCAAAAGAACAATCAAAAAATAAATCACTGCAAAGCATTTTAATGTGAATAAAAAAATAATCATTTTAGTTAAAAATGAATTAATTGCTTTTTCTATTCAATTACGTACAGTTCCTGCGTAACTTTTTGGTGTCTTATATGTATGAAGGGCGTTTTGCCAGTCGGGAGAGAGAGGAGACTGCAATGGAGATGAATGACATGACCAACAGGAATGAGAACAATTCGGAAGAGACGGGGGACGAGCTTTCGGAAGCACACACCTGTTTCTGGAAGTGTAAACAGGCCTGCAATCAAACGAGTGTGAAGCTTGTCGAAAACAAGTTCTTCGACTGCTGGATTATAATCCTCATTTTCGTCAATGCAATCAGCATGGCCTGCGAGAAGCATAATCAGGTAATTTCACCTGTGGTACAGTCAGTTCACATAATGAATCTGGTCTGAAGATGTGTTCAACCTCATCATGTCACATATTACTGTAATAGCCGGCTCTTTCTGCAGTGCTGATAGAGTCTTCACATTGCGACTCAAAGTAATGAGAGCACGTAGAACGGCTTTTGGAGTCTTGTTGGATTTTTTTCTTGCCATGAAAGTGCAGTTTTGATATATTTCTCTCTCTCTCTCTCTCTCTCTCTCTCTCTATATATATATATATATATATATATATATATATAAATCCTCTATTCTCCAGGCTTGTACTGCTTGTATGTGTAATGTTTGAAACTTTGTATTGTGAGCACTCTTGTGTACTTTTGCATCTTCAGGATTAATCGCTTTCTGTATTCCTCAAATTGTAAGTGGTTTTGGATAAAAGCGTCTGCTAAATGAATAAATGTGCAGTTAATTATCACAGTCCACAACCTCTCTTGAACAGCAAATCAGTGATCTGAAATGACCTCTCCACATTTACCTCCCCTTTTATCCATTCCAGCCTCTCACTTGTCCTCTCTCTCTTTCTACAGTCTGCTGAACTTGAGCGGGCCCTGGAGGGTTGTAACATAGGGTTCACCGTTATATTCTTCTTGGAGATGATCCTTAAGGTTACTGCCTTTGGCCTGTATAAGTATATGAGCCAGCTCCACAACATCTCAGATTGCATTATTGTGATCTCCAGGTAAATAGATTTACATTTGTTTATATATGTTTATATACATTTACATTTATAGTTTGTTGAATGTCTGAATAAGTCACAAGGTAAGTGTTGGTAAGTATAATGGTGATACTATTATATGACGGGTGTTTCTTCAACTGTGGACATTTAGAAAGTAAACTGTGTTGACACATTTTCACACACTGACTAGTTCATTTAATTTTTTGACTATATATATATATATATATATATATATATATTTTTTTTTTTTTTTTTTTTCAACTTGGCTTAAAATTATATTTACCCATTTCCTTTTTCTTTTTGCACATTTTATCTTAAACATGATTACTGACATAGCTGTGTCCTTGGTAACCAAGTTCACTTTAGCAAAAACTTTATTTGGAGCAAAGCATTTTGGTATAGTTAGATTGACACTACAATAGACAGTTATTTTATGGGGGAAATTATATTACAGTGGAACCCGGTTATGTCGCCGGCCTAAGGGTTTGCCAAAAAGCGTCGACATAACTGATAAGAAAATGCCAAGACGACGAGGAAATTTGGCGGTTCCACTTTTTAAAAAAAGTCGACTTAATAGGGTTGGCGAGTTAATCGAGGTCGAGATAAGTGGGTTCCAATGTAATAACTTTCACACATTTTCAATGAAAATCCATCAAAGAATATGATTACAATAATCTATTATTAAGATTGAGTCTGGGGCAAGGGCAAAATCAAGTCAATAAATTAGGAATTGATCACAAAAATTTCACCTTGCAGATTTCTCAATGAATTTCATTGCATTGATCAACGGAAAACTGAATTGAAAATAACTAATGTGTTATATCACTACATTACTAACAAAAGACAATGAACTTAAAGCAAACTTTCAGGAACACCCTTACATGATTGTTCCCCCCCCCTACAATTGTTACCTACCCTACATTAATTGACACTTTATTTGTGAATGTGTATAGTGCATTGGAGATCATTGTGCAGTCCGACGCGGGTCTGTCCATCCTGAGGGTGTTCAGAATCTTCAAGTTCTACAAGGTGATGCGATTCTTCCCATCTCTGCACAAAGAGATCAAGGTCATCGGGAAGTCCCTGGCCAATATGGTATACTACTTCATGCTACTAGTGCTGCTCATCTTCATTTTCAGGTGGGTTGGTCTTTGTAATTGCGTGCATACATGACCGTGTTGTTCTGAATATGAGATGATGTTTTTTTTCCTTAGAAATACATCTGAAAAAAAATGAGATAATCTTATGCTCAGGGTCTAGACTTTTACATGTCAGTAATACACCTGCAACAATAGGTGGCGGCAAATATGCGTAAAACAACTGTGCCAAGAAGTATGGTGTGTCGGTGGGTAATGTTAGGAGATTGCGAGCCTAAAAAGACGCAAGAAAAGCTTACCGTCTAAGAGCTGCTTGACTTGTCATTTGTGCGTCCCTCGCTGACTGGATCAATCTTCACCTGTACGTGATTTTAAATTGTAAGACGTTAACCCAGATTTCACTTCTGCTGTTAATTTCTGTATATCAACTTCTGCTATATCGATAATTTCAATATATCATGGAGCCCTAAACCAGACTGGAGCTTAGGTAAGGTTCATTTTGGCCATACCTGTGAGTTCCAGGGTAAAGCAGATCCACCGCTGCTCTGAGGCAGCATCAGGGTTATTATAGTTTACTAAAAGAAATAAAAAATATGGTAAAAAAAAAAAAAAAAACTTTAATTTCAGCTTTTTGCTAAGGAAATATTTCATGTTTTTAATTAGTTTAACTTCAGGTACTAAAATAACTGAAATAAAAATGAAGCTCACATTGACATAAATGTCAAAGAACAACAAAACAAAAACTTTAAAATGAAAAAGAGCAGAAAATAAAATAATTCAAAATATGACTAAAAGCTGTAATAACATGTTACCAAAATAACACTGGGCAGCATTGTCCACTATTCAGCTTTATTTTGGCTTATGAGAATTATTTTAAACTGTAAATGTGACAATGAGGAATGATTACCTCGAAAAGCATATCCGTATGCAAGTGCAAGTCTTTATTTAAAGTATGTTGCCGAACCCTCTAGATCTACTACAGTACTCACACATACTGCAACTCCTACAGTTGAATGAGAGGTGTTCCATATGTCTCCTCACATAGCACTGCTGTCATTCTTATAGGCTCCTCACCTCTGAGACTCTTTTATCTCACATCCTGTTGAGATTGATTGGAAACATACGGTATGAGAATATCTAAATGTGAAAAAGTAACATTCAAAGCTTTTTTGTCTGTTTGTTTCTGCAGTCTTATTGGAATGCACATATTTGGAAACCAGTTTAGCCTGAAGACGGATAGGACAAACTTTGACAGTCTGCTTTCAGCTTCTGTCACAGTTTTTCAGGTGCATAAATATTCTTGTATTTAATTTATTTTCTCTCAAATTTAATCTAAAGTTAAACACTATTTGATGACATTTGTCTATGTGTGTGTGTGTCTGCAGATCATATCGCTAGACGACTGGAATATAGTTATGAGTAAGGCCATGGCCTATACCTCCCCCATGGCAGCCCTGTATTTCATCTTTCTCATAATTATTGGGGTCTTCATTCTGTTCAATGTGCTCTTGAGCTTGCTGGTCGAGGCATTTTTGACTGAGGTAAGGTACAAACATCTGGCTAATTGGCTTTTTTTTGATGCATAAACAAATCCTAAACATAACAGGGCCAATAACTTTCAGGTTTCTGAAAATGAAATTTCACGCTCACTGAGGTTCTTTGAATATGTTATCCTGAAAAGCATGTGTTGGCTGTGATGCTTTTCGTAACAAGGTCATATTTGTGCAGGTGTTTAGCAACAAAATGATAGCAAGACCATGTTGAATGGCTCTAATATGTCTAATATGCTGTCCTGGGGCATTTTTCCAAAGGCTTTTGTTGTTCTTGCCAGTGAATATATTTTTGATGTGGATGCTTGTATATATAGCATTTCACGAACAGGTCTGCAGGAGTAAGTTATCTCATCTCTCCAGGGTTATGGTCTAGATCTGAAGCACAATGTGAGGTTGAGTGGGGAACTAGAGCAAATGTGACTGACTTTCAGAGAGAGAGCAAACAAGATGACATATCTTTTAAAAATGCTCATGGCTGTTTGTTCTAAGAAAATCTGTGTTGTTTTCTTTGTTCTGATCTTGTGACCCTTCTCTCTTTTTTTGCCTGACTGGAACAGTCAAATCCCAAACTTTCTTCCTCAAGCTCCTGCAGCAACAGCAACATGGTCAGGGCTATCCAATTGCTTCCTTCACCGGTGAGTTATTATGCATGCTGCAGTCTATTTATTATAGTATATTGATATTTGGGAACGGCCCACACAACCCAGTCACAGGTTGAGTTGGAACAGTTTAGGTCGATCCTCTAGATGCTTAGGGATGGGGGGGCAGAGGTTGTTTACGGGTTATTAACCCTTACTCTATATTACTAATACTAAAATGGTATTAGTTTCCATCGATCATCATCATCATAATAATAATAATAATAATACAGGTGCCTAGACCTGGACTTTTTGTGTGTGTGGACCACTATTTGTAATCAAAACAAATTTTGCGGACCACCTCATAACACACATAATAAAATGTCTGAATTAATCCGCACCTCTAAATAGGCTTACTAGCACTACTATAACTTAATTAATAACAATTTAATGCAAATGTTATATCAATATAGGCCTACATATTATTTAAAAAAATTTATGGGAATTTCCTGGTAAAATGAAGGTAAAATATTATTTTATTTTATCTTTCCACGGACCACCTGCAGTACCCTCACCGACCACTAGTGTTCCGCGGACCACAGTTTGGGAATGACTGCTCTAGACACTTCAACGGGGGCAGTGCCCAACACAATCTCTTCGTCGGATCTCAGGATTTGGAATCTTTACCCAACACCTGGGACTCAAGTGAAAGGCTTGCCTCGGGCTCCCGCAGCAGCAGCGTGGGCAGCTCTCTGAACAGGGCTGTCCCGGAGCAGGTAAAGCTGGTGAGCCATTATGCATGCTGCAGTCAACTTGCCATTCATTGCCATTAAAGGTGTTACTCACCGAGGGGACAAAAGCTATATCATACCATTCCAGCAATCCAAAACCCCTTTAAAAAGCACAAAGAACACTTTGACGCATGACGTCAATTATCCATAACTGTTCAGGCTCAGTACACAGTGTGTGGAATTCAAACAATAAGAAAACAAACAAGTCAGAATCAGAACAAAAAGCAAAAGTCTCCCACTGTGCAGCAGCACGTCCCTTAAGAAGCGTATTCTACAGGTGTTGATCATCAGATTAGATGAGAAGAGCCCGCCCTCATGGCAGCACAGCCAGTCACGTCTTGCATGATTGACAGGTCAGACAGCCTATCAGCGCCAGCTGTCAGATTGATAGTAAAAGCCCCAGAGACAACAACCTTCACAAGAAAGAAAATACCGCAAAAAAACCCCATATGTCCTTAGGGACGAAACAAATATAATGAAATATTATTACGTGTAAAAGACTTGTGACATAGCCCACACCCTTATTTAACCCGGTGTTCAATGAGTTGAAAGCATGGTATATTTGTCTGCTGTTTTAGCCAGATTCTAAAAGGTATTAGTTTCCATCGATCATAATAATAATAATAATAATACAGGTGCCTGGAGCAGTGCTGACCTCTGAGCAGACATCCCAGCAGGCTACTCTACTGTCTCCACCGCCTCCTTGGTATCGGTTCTCCAGACATTTCAACGGGGGCAGTGCCCAACAGAATCTCTTTGTTGGATCTCCAGAGCTGCCACAGGTGCCTGAACCAGCACTAGAATTCCATTGTTATCCCTGTTTTACAGTGGAAAGTGTGGTTATGCTTACACTCTTAGATTATAAACCTGAATAAAACATTATAGATTCAATAAACAACCTCAATTTAAAAGTGAACCAGTACCGGTATTTGCTTTGTAACTCAGCCGTATTATTGTTCTTGTGGTGCTTTGACCTTGTCCCTTTTTTTTCTCCTGTCTGGAACAGCGCGATGCTAAAATTCCTTCCTTGGATGATGACAGATTCTCTTCTCAAATAAAGGATTCGGTCCAGCTGACAAGTCACGGTTACAATGACGGACACTGCACTAAGGCCGGTTACAATGGTGTGAAAAAGAGTTTGCCCCCATACTTTTTCCCTTTTTTTCATGTTTGTCACACGTAAATGTTATAGATCATCAAACAAATGTAACTACAAGTCAAAGATAACACGAGTAAACACAAAATGGGTTTTTAAACGAAGGTTGTTATTATTAAGGGAAAACAAAATCCAAACCTACATGGCCCTCTCCCCCTGTTAAAACATAACTTAACTGTGTTTTTATCACTCCTGAGTTCAGTTTCTCAATCCACATCCAGGTCTGATTACTTCCACAACTGTTCTTTATGAAGAAATCACTTAAATAGACCTGAAGCTGAATTGTAGCGTTGCCAGTCAAAATGAAAAGATTCATGATTAATTATTCATTTATGTTTGAATCTATCACTTTGGTACATTGCACAGGCAATAATATAAAATAATAAGTCCAGGACACTGAAGCTCTACACAGGCTCCCATCAGTGTGGGCAGGGGTGGGCAAACTATTTGTCTCGTGGGCCACATTGGTATCTTAAAATTGACAGAGGGGCCGGGGGTGAGTGTGATTGTTGGGGGGGGTTTGGGGTGCGCGCTGCGATTGTTGACGGTGCGCGCATACTCTCCACCAAAGCTTCAGCACCACTGCCGCTTGCAGCCGCAACAGAATGACGTCACAGGGAAATATAAAATGAAGAAGGTTTAATACAAGATTGGCAAGATTGGCGGGACGGATTAAAAAGCCCAATGGGGCCGGATGTGGCCCGTGGGCCGTAGTTTGCCCACCCCTGGTTTAGAAAAAACAGAATTCATGAAAGCTTGAAACTTTAATAGCCTTGGTGCCTAGCAATAAATTAGCGTGTTTTTTTCTTTCTAATGTCTTTGTGATCTATTCTAATCAGTCTTGGCATTTGTATTTGTGCAGGTCCCAAGATTTCCCCTTTGACCCCTGTGGAGGTTCCGGATTTGGAATCTTTACCCAACACCAGGGACTCAAATGAAAGGCTTGCCCCGGGCTCCCGCAGCAGCAGCGTGGGCAGCTCTCTGATCAGGGCTGTCCCGGAGCAGGCAAAGCTGGTGAGCCATTATGCATGCTGCAGTCAACTTGCCATTCATTGCCATTAAAGGTGTTACTCACCGAAAGGGGACAAAAGCTATATCATACCATTCCAGCAATCCAAAACCCCTTTAATAATTATCCACCACCTCTGCATGTATTAGCATTTAGCAAACCATTAATAAGACGCTTTACTCAGCACTTAGTCGTCTGTACTCGTCTAGCTTGCATTATATTAGCTTACATATAGAGGGGTCATTGGGTGTGTGCTCGAACTGAGAGCAACTTATAAACTACATACCGTATTTCCCCGCATATAACTCGCAGATGCAGATAATTTGCACCCTCATAGACCGCAGGTTTTGGGGCGTTGTGTAAAAAAAACGTTGGCATAACCCGTACCTTTATATAACCCGCACCTATAGATTTATGAACTTTTTTGTGTAATTTCACATTTCGAATTTTGAATGTTGCTCGCATGACGTCAATTATCCATAACTGTTCAGGCTCGTACACAGTGCACAGTGCACGAAATTCAAACAATAAGAAAACAAACAAGTCAGAATCAGAGCAAAAAGCATAATAATAATAAGCATAATAATAATAATAATAATAATACAGGTGCCTGGACCAGTGCTGATCTCTGAGCAGACATCCCAGCAGGCTACTCTACTGTCTCCACCGCCTCCTTGGTATCGGTTCTCCAGACATTTCAACGGGGGCAGTGCCCAACAGAATCTCTTTGTTGGATCTCCAGAGCTGCCACAGGTGCCTGAACCAGCACTAGAATTCCATTGTTATCCCTGTTTTACAGTGGAAAGTGTGGTTATGCTTACACTCTTAGATTATAAACCTGAATAAAACATTATAGATTCAATAAACAACCTCAATTTAAAAGTGAACCAGTACCGGTATTTGCTTTGTAACTCAGCCGTATTATTGTTCTTGTGGTGCTTTGACCTTGTCCCTTTTTTTTCTCCTGTCTGGAACAGCGCGATGCTAAAATTCCTTCCTTGGATGATGACAGATTCTCTTCTCAAATAAAGGATTCGGTCCAGCTGACAAGTCACGGTTACAATGACGGACACTGCACTAAGGCCGGTTACAATGGTGTGAAAAAGAGTTTGCCCCCATACTTTTTCCCTTTTTTTCATGTTTGTCACACGTAAATGTTATAGATCATCAAACAAATGTAACTACAAGTCAAAGATAACACGAGTAAACACAAAATGGGTTTTTAAACGAAGGTTGTTATTATTAAGGGAAACAAAATCCAAACCTACATGGCCCTCTCCCCCTGTTAAAACATAACTTAACTGTGTTTTTATCACTCCTGAGTTCAGTTTCTCAATCCACATCCAGGTCTGATTACTTCCACAACTGTTCTTTATGAAGAAATCACTTAAATAGACCTGAAGCTGAATTGTAGCGTTGCCAGTCAAAATGAAAAGATTCATGATTTATTATTCATTTATGTTTGAATCTATCACTTTGGTACATTGCACAGGCAATAATATAAAATAATAAGTCCAGGACACTGAAGCTCTACACAGGCAGAAAACAAACTTACATGCTCCCATCAGTGTCACCTGCCATGAGAGGAGGGCTTAGAGAAACCAGAATTTATGAAAGCTTGAAACTTTATTAGGCTTGGTGCCTTGCAATAAGCTACTGTGTTTTTTTTCCCCCTAATGTCTTTGTGATCTATTCTAATCGCTATCAGTCTTGGCATGTGTATTTGTGCAGGTCCCAAGATTTCCCCTTTGACCCCTGTGGAGGTTCCGGATTTGGAATCTTTACCCAACACCAGGGACTCAAATGAAAGGCTTGCCTCGGGCTCCTGCAGCATCAGCGTGGGCGACTCTCTGAACAGGGCTGTCCCGGAGCAGGCAACACTGGGGAGCCATTATGCATGCTGCAGTCGACTTGCCATTCATTGCAAGGTGTTAGTCACCGAAAGGGGACAAAAGCTATATCATACCATTCCAGCAATCCAAAACCCCTTTAATAATTATCCACCGCCTCTGCATGTATTAGCATTTAGCAAACCATTAATAAGACGCTTTACTCAGCACTTAGTCGTCTGTACTCGTCTAGCTTGCATTATATTAGCTTACATATAGAGGGGTCATTGGGTGTGTGCTCGAACTGAGAGCAACTTATAAACTACATACCGTATTTCCCCGCATATAACTCGCAGATGCAGATAAACTACATAATTATTTTTTACAGGGGTTTAAAATAGTAACAGCCCTTGTGAGGAGGTTGGCTTTTTATGAGGGCTCTAGACGGGTGATGGGGGGGAATTAACTAAAAATGATTTGAAAGCATAGAAATTATTCAATTTCAAATAAATACTGTTCTTTTGAACTTTCTGTTCTTCAAAGAATCCTTAAAGTATTTGTTTCCATTGATCATAATAATATTAATCCATTAATTAATGTTTATTTAGCAGCAATCAGTATATTAATATGATTTCTGAAGGCATCGCAAGAAGAATCCTGCAGAATTAATCTAATTTTTGCCAAGAAATCTTCAACTAAATGCATTTTCTTTTGGCAGAATGCATATTTCAAGATCAAGGAGATGATGGAACTGTACAGACCAGCCTGGTGTGAGACTAGAGAGGACTGGTCCGTCTTTCTCTTCTCTCCAGAAAACAAGTCAGTCCTTTTCCTGTCTTCTCTCTTTTAAGACATAAAAGTCATGAGCACTCTTCATGAGAGCTGAGGGAAACTGTATATAAGTTATTAAAAATAACATTGGTCAAATAAATAAATATTTTAGGTCAAAAAGGTATGGCTGTATTTTGGGAATCCCAAAAGAATTTTGGAAATACAGTAATACCTCGGTTTACGAGTGACTTAGTATACGAGCAAATCGGTGTACGAGCATTTTATTGGTGTGCGAGAAAAATATTCCCTCGCCCACGCGCATTTTTGTGTGGAAAAGTCCTAACGCTCAGCATCGTCGCGCGTATTTTTACTGGAAATGACAGCCTCTTATAAAAGTCACGCGGTTCCAACCCCTTTATCACCCCTTAACTCGTTCATTCTCTCAATGTCGCTCAGTTTAGTTGCGTCATTCACCACAGTGCATTATTTTTTTTTATTATAAGTTGTTTTAAGTTGTCACGTGAGCCTCATAAGTTGTCTACTAATGAGGCTCACGTGTGTTCTCAGTACAACGCACCCAGGGGGTAATGACGTTGCAACAGGAAATTGTTTTTTTTATTATTTGAGCCTGACTTCATAATAACACAAAACAGATTAGCAGTTGGTCCAAAGACTAGAGCAGTTTGAAACTAAGCAGATAACGGGAAGCTTGTGTCACAGGTTGTTTCCTATAGTGCCACAGATCTGATCTCTTGAGTAATACAGAGGGGAATTTATTTCACTATAATTATTATCATTATTTTTTAAAGAAATTGATACTTTTGTTCAGCAAGGATTAGGAGTGTAATGATTCCAGATACTGAACTCAAGATACTATCACAATATTTTATGCCAACATAAAGTAGAGTTTTTTAATTATTATTATTATCAGGAACCACACATATTCACATATTGCATTATTCAACATTATATATTGTAGTTTAATATAGTAATGTCACTGAAACTCTCTTACACAGACTCTCCCAGTGCTCGCTATGCCCCACCTCTCCTTAATTCACTATACATATTAGAATAAAGCTAAAATGCTTTAAATCATACTACTAAAATGAAATGTGAAATGGTGATTTAAATTATGTTTGCACTTTTACTTTGAGGAGTGCCATTCTGGCTCCATGGCAATGAGTCGATAACACAATAGCAGTCCAACAAGCAAACAAGTCCAAAGGATAATCCAAAAGCAGAGATCAGAATAAACAGGCAGTAAATCAGAATAAAGGTAAACACTTGGTAAGGCAGTATAACTGGCAATACTTCGCAAAGTCCGTTAGCTCACCCCCGCTTAATATGGTTGCTAGACAGGAAGTAGATGCAGACTGAGCGGTACTAGTCAGAACTCGTTTGAGGGCTCCTTCTACTTTTTGATTGATGGAAAATTATCATGTATAATTAACTCTTTCCCTGCCATTGACCGAATGGTTCTTTTTGGGGCCTTGGAAGGTAGACAAATTTCCAAGGACCCCTCATAATTAGCCTATGATTTAATGCCTGTAATTTCGCCAAAGTTAATGTGGGTTGACGTAATGATCACTATCATTTTTTTGATTGACGTAAATGGTATCTCCATTTGTAAATTTGCACTTTTTAATAATAATGCACAATTTTCAGTTGCACCTGAGTATGTTGGTCAGACTTAAGTTGTCGAGAGAAAGAAATGCAAGGATGGAATACAAACAGCATACCACTGTCATAGTTAAACAGGCAGGACACAGACGTAAGCAGTACAGATTTATTGAAATAAGTAGGCAGAGCAAACCATTGCTAGCAGGCTAATCCGGTGACAGGCAGGCGACGTAACACAACACAACACAGGAGAGCACACTAGGGACAGGAGGGCACAGAAGGCGAAAATAGCAAGAATCCTTGTCTAGGAGAATCTTGACCAGAGTCATGGCACGTTAGACAAGACCAGACGCTGAGTGCAGGGTGAGGACTGGTGATATAGTGTTTGGTGATTGCATGCAGGTGTTCAGAATTCTGGTGATTGTGAGCGTGTGAATGAGTCTGTGGCAATGGGTGTGGCTGACTCCGTGACAACCACGTTACACAGCATTAGAATTAGACAAGCAGTGGACGGTTCTACCGTCAAGTCACAAGTCATTTATAATATTACAAAATATTTTAATTTCAAAGGCTGTTCTTCAAAATTTCTGTTCCTCAAAGAATCTAGAATAAACATTAACTATTAAACTTATAAACTATTTTAATCTTTTTTTTATAAAAAGCAACATTGAAGAGCAGCATCAGCAAATTCAGAATACTAGAATGATTTGTAAAGGGTCATGTTACACTGAATACTGGAGCAATGTTGCTGATATTTCAGTTTCCAACACAGTTAAAAAGGTAATATAATTATATAATAAACTAAATGGGCAGCTCTCTGTGTTTTGGAACAATGTTGGTTTGTCTCTATATATCTCTTTTCCTGACTTCAAAACTTACTCTTCAGATTCAGATTGTTGTGCCGGTCCATCATAGCCCATAGGATGTTTGACTGTGTGGTTATGATCTCTGTTGTTTTAAACATGGTCACTCTATCTCTGGAGAGATTAAAGATTTTCCAGGATAGTGCGGTAAGTCTGATCCCACAGACCTTTGATTTTGATTTTTTTTGTTTATCCTCAAGCAGATATTCTCACAGCATTGACAATTTTCCATTTCTTTTCCTTCCCTTATTACTCCCTTATTATTTCTTTTGTTTTCCTCTTTCTGTCTCTCTCTCTCTCCTTTTTTTTCTGCAGGAGAGCCTTGTGTTTAGCATAACTAGTGCCCTTTTCACTGCCATATTTGTGGGGGAGATGATGCTGAAGGTAAATATTTACATTCACTTTAATGTCAATTTTGCCATATTTAGATTTTCATTATTTTCAGTGCAGTTGCAGATGCTGTGACTAAAGAGCATCTTGTGCTTCAGTTGAAATGATCTGACAATGATCTTTGATAGATATTAAAGAAAATTACACACAAACACTAAATAGTTGGTGACATTCTACCGCTGATATAATGGTGCATTTTAGATTCAGAGCTCAGTTGAGTTGCTAAATCTTTTATGCTGATCATTTCAAACATTGTGTCTTTGTTTATTGTAGGTGGTGTCTCACGGACTGTGTTTGGACGAGCAGGGATACCTCCGCAGCGGCAGGAACGTTGGCAATGGTTTCCTTGCGTTTTTCGACTTGATTAACATTGTGTTAATCATGGGTGGGTCTAAGAACCTGTTTCTTAGACTTTTTCTCTCACTGCGCCCCCTCAGGTACAGCAAGCAATTGCAATCATTTTGTGGCATTGTCCAATGTACCCTTGGTTTGTAACTGTAGATGCTCAATAGTATTTTTTCCCACTTCTGACAGGCTTTTCTATCGAGTTCCTGAGATCAAAAAAATGGTCCAGTCACTGATCGCTTCTCTGAAGCCTTTGGCAAACCTTTGTGTGATAGTGGTTGCTTGTATTTTCACCTTTGCTATCATGGGTGTCCAGGTAAAGAACAAGCGCTTTCTCTGAAACATCATGCTCATTCAGTGTGCTACCTGAGTTTTGTGAATACATACACATTACAGTTCAAATTCAGCAATGGTGCATTAAATTGATCAAAAGTGAAAAGTGAGTTTTAACAATGTAAAAGTCTTTACTTTCTTAAATAAATGCTGTTTAGAACTTTCTATTCATTAAAGAATGCATCACAGTTTCCACAAAAATATGAAATGTATTCAACATTTGTAATTTTTAAAAATGTAGCAAATCAGCATATTAGAATGGTTTCTGAAGGATTATGGTTAGTAAAAGGGAAAAAACAAATTTCAGTATTTGTTATTATCTTGTTCTTTCCTTCATAGATAATGTTTTCATACTTTCTCTTGGTCTTCTTTTATAACACTCTCTTTATTTCAAATATCCCACAGTGCTCTGGCAGTTTTATTAAAGAGATGTCCAAGACATCTGTGGCATTGAGTGACATGAAGTATGTGCCATTTCTTTTCTCTCAACAGTTTTTCAATGGCAAGTTTTTCTACTGCCTGGGCCCGGATGTACAAAACGTCAACAATAAGTCGGACTGCCTTTTGGCCAATTACAAGTGGGTCAATCGTGACTATAACTTTGACGACTTCTTGCAGGTTCGTTTGTTCTCTGACTGGGCCCATTAGATTTCACGACATATTCTGAGCAACTTAATGTGTTGCTTTTTTTGATCCAACTTTACGGATGCATGTTTATCAGAATTATCTGTCATCTTTTTTTTGCATCGCATGTGGTTCTCTATCTGTGCTTGCACCTTATTTGCCTGTTCAACCCCCATCTGTCTTTGCTCGTTTCGCTTGTCTTTTCTTCCATCCTCATACTTCCATTTGTCATATGTGCCCATATGAATGTGGGTTTATGTTTTTACAGGCTCTGCTGTCCCTGTTTGTGTTGTCATCAAAGGATGGATGGGTCAGTATCATGTATCATGGTTTGGATGCAGTGGGAGTGGACCAGCAGGTAATGTTTGTCTTACAATGTTGTATGGTCTTTGTAAGTTATTCTATAGCTAAGATGCTGCAATAACAATTTTCAGAATAAGGTAATTTCAAATTAAGTGTTAAAAGATCTCTGAACCAAACAAAAGTCACTTTCTTTCAACTAAACTAAAGTGCTTTAAGGAATAAGCACTCAACAGTGAATATTTAATCCTGAATACACACAATCAGCTTCATGAATACTAACAGGCTTTTGGCTCTGAAGCTGAAAAGCAATGATTTGCAAGAGTCCTTGATTAAAAAAGCAGTAAGGGACCAGCACAGAATGATTACGTATAGGCCTGTAGCCAGACTTTCTCCCACTAGAAGAGTCAAAGAACTCTAGGTAGTCAAACACAGGGCAGGTTTTAAAAAACTTCATGGATTAAATGGCATGTATGCAGGATGTAATTATGTGTGGAAGCAGATGGAAATGTGCAGATTACTGTACGTGTTTCCATGTTTCAGAATGAGCCAATTTAGATTTTGGCATCTTTGTTTTTGATACCATACCAAATTTCTAGCAACAAATACCAAAATGTATTGCAACATTCTGTTGACCAACTTGAACACCAATGGAAAAGCATAACTCTCTTTAGTGACCACGACAAATCCCTATCGACCACCTAGAAATCAAGCAGCATACACATTTTCTTTAAAAAAAATCCAGTTTATATCTGGTCTACCTCTTTCATTCACTGCTCTTTCTGTCTCTTCATTTAATAGCCCAGAACCAATAACAACCTCTGGATGCTGGCGTACTTCATCCTCTACCTCCTGGGTATGGTTTTCATAGTTTTGAGCTTGCTTGTTGGGGTATTGGTAGAAACCTACACCAAGTGCAAACAGTCCCAGGAGGAAGACAACGAGAGAAGAGAGAAGAAGAAGCAGAAACTCTGGAATAAAATGAGACTGGGTAAGGAGAAAAAGAAAGCCAAAATGTTTTGAATAATAACCTCCTTTTCACTTTAATATTGTCTTCAGTTTGGGGATATATATATATATATTTAATTTTCTCCAAACTGAAGACAATATTGAATTGAACATATGTGTGTGTGTGTGTGTGTGTATACTGAAGGGCCTCAACACGAACTGGCCATATGGGATCCATAGACAGGATGATGAGGCACATAGTACACAAGGCACATAGTAACTGTAAATGAAAAGAGATGACAATGCTGAACGTTTAATTCCCCAGACATCTCATAATAGCGTTAGCCAGATGGAGAGACCATGTGCTCTGTGATGCATCTTTGCTTTGTAGAAAACAAAGCTAGTTTACGGACCATAAAACTTAAAAAATAAAATAAAATTCTCCTTCCCATTACATTACAACATTACATTACAACATTAATGGTACAGGTTTGGGGGCGGGACTACATGTTTGGCTGAGCAGTGACAGACAAAAGAGTGTTAATGATACTTTTTGTAATTTGTTCAGTTTACACACTTCAAATTTTGATCTTTGCTGTCAAAAGTTGTGCCTACTGTACTCATTTTAAATTATTCTAATTGTTTCTTTCAGAGGACGTTCTTTCGAGGGACGATTCTTTCTATGGTCGTATGCAGAAGAAGTGCAGAAGTCCCTTCCTGGAATACATCATCAACTTTATCATCTTTGTGAATATGCTGACCATGCTTTTGAATCACTATGACCAGGCTGCTGTAAGAAACACACCAATCAAACTGATGTATTATCTTTATTATTTAGACTTTTACCGTTATAGCCATATCACTTGCCTTGTTATTCTTTTCAGTGAGGCATTTTTGTTCACAATTCAGAAATGTACCACAGTCCCCTTGGGGATTTGAGACTGACACCCTGGAAGTCCATACATTTGAAAACAAATAAGCTCTTTAACAGATACAGTGCCATTGCATAAATGCATCTGACTTTTTGTCTCAATTAATTTGTCAATTCATATGTTCTATAGCTAATGTAAAAATGACTGGTACTGCTGACTTTATTTGAATCTGGGCCGAAAGTCTTTTAATCATTCACACCTCACTTGTTCTCTTCCTCTTTCTGTCTGGCTTCCTCTCTATCTGTATGTTTCCTTCCCCCCAGTCTTGGACAATTGCTCTCAAGGGGTGCAATTATTTCTTCACCAGCACCTTTGTGCTGGAGGCTGTCCTGAAGCTCATCGGGTTTGGCTTCCGGGGTTTCATCACAAACAGGTATCCAGTTAATTCCCCTCCTCACCTTTCATCTCATCACATTTTCTCTCCTATGATCGCTAATTGATTTAATTAATTAATTAGATGTCAATTCCACCTGATAGAATCCTCTTAGTTTGTTCTCTGGAGTCACTGAAGGGTGTGTTATTGGCAAAATGTTGCTTTTGCTGTTGCATTTATGACGCAGATAGAATTGAGATTAGCCCTGCATGGTGTTAATAGAACAAAGCACATCTGTCTACGGTGAGAGTGAACATGGTTATTTGTCTCGAGTTTAATGAAATCTCTCTCCTGCGTTTGTTCACCTAATAGAACTGCTATTTATCATTAGGTGGACTACAAGAGTGCTTCCCCTGGCTTGTCATAAACTCATCCTGACATGTGCAACGAGAAAGTGCAGGGTTTAAACATTGCGGCATTTTGTAGCTTTATTAGAATATATGGTATTGACCTGTTTAAAAGAGGAAAAAACAGGCTCCTTGTGCAACACACTTTGTCTTTTTTATTCATACATATTGAAATCTTTGAACAAGCCATTATTTATTGTCGTAGCTCTTTGTGCCTCTTAACTAGCTCAAAATTACAAGCTAGATGAAAGGGCTGTGTGGATTCAGAGTGCTTGAATTTTTGCATAACTAAGCAAATCTATCCCTGTGTATGTTTGCAGGTGGAACCAGCTAGATGTGGCTGTTCTCCTGCTGTCAATCGTGGGCATCACGCTGGAGGAGATTAAGAGCAGATCACTTCTGCAAATCAACCCCAACATCATAAGAACTATGAGAGTACTACGCCTCGCACGATGTTAGTCACACATACACAGACGCTAAACACTGGCTAACACCACTCATCATAACTTTTCAGCCCCCTTAAATGCCAATAAGCACAGATCCCTTAAAGTCTGTGATGCTTGCTAAATACAGAAGCTTTTTCTTCCAATCGGAATTCCCTTACCAGCACGGATGGGTCATGATGCTTCACCCATCCAGCCACTGACTAGTTGATTAGTGAGGTCCATCTCTAGTTTTTCCTTTCTATAGCCTGTACTTAAAAATATGTATGCATGCTTATGTTAAATCTATGTATGTATGTATGTGTGTGTGTGTATGTACATCAGTTTTTCTTTTGTTTAAATATCAATATGGCAAGTGTAAAATCAGAACCTCTCGCATTTGAAGAAAGAAATATTCCCACAATAAACTTACATCAGTTGGTGTTAACCTGAAAAAAATAATGATAATAAAACTGAAATTCTAGAATCGCTCCTGCCACACATCCATTCAATCTTAATCTCCACAAGTGTTTGTCACACACCACGACCTTTATGCTCATGAGTTTTATCTGTCTTTCAATTGTTTTTAACCCTTTATCACTTTTATAGTGGCAAACAGCAGGTGGTGTTATTTTGGTGGCAGTGCGATCTACCTGTCATCCGAGGGCGGAAGTAGCGGAGCGATCAAACCATATGCAGCCATCAAAAGAGCCATAGATTCCCGGCCCCTGGTCTATAGTTTTGTGTTTTGTTAGGGTCTTGCAATACCTGCAACTTAATTAGGTCTGCTCCTCCAGGGTGGCACATCAACACATGCTGTCACAGAGGGTTTAATTCTTCTGAAATGATCAACAACTTGTAGAGATGCACACGCACTGAGCTGCCTAGTTGAACCGTCTGTGACTTTTTCTCTTTCTCTTTTTTTCATTCTCTCTCTTGACAGTATTGAAGTTGATAAAGAGGGCCGGGGGAATGCGACTGCTGGTGGATACTCTAGTCCGATTCATGCAACAGGTGATGAAGCAATGCATTGTTACCCCACCGTACCTTCTTTTGCACACACACACACACACACACACACACACACACACACACACACACACACACACACACTCATCTTGTTCATAGCTTTTTCATCTATAATACATCAATAATAAGCTTCATTTTATCTCAAAGCTTTAAAGCGCAACATAAATTCACATGAAAGAGGAACGAGTCAAATAAAAGTTGAGAGTCTGGATAGAAAGATCCATTTCCCATAGACCATAAATGAGTTTGAGGAATATTTAAAAGATACAAGTTTGCATATTTGCATATGATGATTTCAATCAGTATTGCAATTTAAAAGTCCATCTTTGCCATAAAAATTAACTTATTCCACAAAGACATTTCCACTGCATTTCAGCCCTGTCACAAAAGAACCAGCTGACTTGTGTTAGTGATTAGTCGTTTGCACAGGTGAGAGTGTTGATGCTGGTTTCAGTCTTGATTGGTGTGTTTCAGGCGTTTTACCTTGCCCTCCTCTTCATCTTGCTGTTTTTCATATATGGTTCCCTGGCAGTGGACATGTTTGGAGACCTGGGTAAATACATACTACACCTCTTTGACTAAGGTTTTAGGTGTAAACAAACATTCATATTATGCAGCAGTACAAACTCTCTCAAGTCTCTGTCTGTTCCCTTCAGAGTGCAACGAGGTCAAACCATGTGAGGGCATACATCGTTACACCAATTTTAAGACCCTGTACATGGCGTACCTCACCCTCTTTCAGGTTACTACTGGTGATAATTGGACCGCCATATTGAAGGTACAGCAGAACAAAGACCATGAGCATCACTTTGTTATATAAAAAAAGAGATGGGGAAAGTGAAAAATCTTTGATGAATAGAAAGTTAAAAAAACTGTATTTATTTGATATAGAACTATTTTGTAACAAATGTTTACTGTCATTTTTTTTTATCAGTTTAATATTGTAACGCTCGTGAATGACGAGAGTGAGGAAGGCAGGGATCGACGTAAAATGATGTTTATTCAACAAAAACCAAAACACTTTAAATACAAAGTCAAATGGCACAAGGAAACTTGGAACTAGGAAACAGGAACGTCATGCTAACGTTAATAATCGACAAAGACAAGGGAGAACATGAGGGTTTAAATAAGAGGCAACAGGAAGTGGCGAGACACGACATGACTGTGACAAATATGTCTTTGCCTTTTAAAAGCATTAATTTCTTTCCCCAAACTTTTGAACAGAAGTGTAGGTACACAAAGCAGAAATTGCTAATACTTAGTTCATTAGTACTAATTAATGTATGAATAATTTTAAATAATGAATAAACGGTCTATGTGAGAATTTATTTGAAGATTTTTTTTTCATTTTGTGCATTTGGCAGAAGATATGCCTTTAACATCAAGCTAAATGTCAGTAGCAAGTTCAGTGGCCATTTATTTACTATTATTTATTATTTCATTTACAATTATTCAAGCATTCAAATGAGCTGATATTTAATTTGATATCTTCATCCGCGCCGTCCTCTTCTCTCTTGTGCTTTCTGTCTTTCTCATCACTAATACACTTGAGTTTTTATCTGCCTGTGTAAAGAGAACACGCTGCCGTTTATTTGACGTAGGAACTAGCTTATTCAGCGCAGTAGTAAAGCATACCCGAATAAATGAGAACACATTATAAGATATTGTATTTTATATTAGAATAGCTTTCAGACATGGTCATGAATTAAGTTTGTTTTTATCCTATTGGAGGATAAACATTTTCAGTTTAAACACTACTTGAATTTATGATTTCAAAAGAGAGAGAGAGAGAGATACAATGCCAAATTCATTTAATCTGTATTTTTGTCTTGTTTTTCTGCATAAAATAAACAGTGTGGTAAAAAATGTTATTGTAATAATTATCACAGTGCAGCTCATTTACTCTAAAAGCAGGAAATCTGATGCGGTGAACCTGATTTCTCCAGTCAAATGAACATAACTGTTGTATGTGTTTAACTCTCTCTTCACTCCTGCAGGACACTCGTAAAGGGGGCGCTGCGAGTGGAACCGTTTCAGAGTTCTTCACTGCGCTCTTCTTTATGAGCTTTGTCCTCTTGGCCCAGTATATACTATTGAGTCTGGTCCCTGCGATGTGCATGAGAAGCTGGCAAGACTCGATGAAAGAAGTTGAGGAGGATGAAGAGTTACAGAAAGAGGTGGAGATGGAGCGGGCCCAGGAAGAACCCCTCTTCGTCTTTATGCAGCCGAGCATAGCGGAACGCTGGGCGGAGTCCAGGAGGAGACGGGTGAGAGAATAAATAAACATTGATGGAGGAATGCATTCATGTAAAAACAATGGTTTGATGTTTTTTTTTTGCTGTTTCATGAACTGTTTTGTACTTAGGCCATATAATATGTGACAACACCTTATTATAATCACACGATGCACTATTGGGAACCGTATCTTCTCTTTAATTCTTTAATTGACATTATTCACTAAACAGACGCTTTAATTCAAAGTGACTTACATCTGGCTTGCCGTTGTTTACTTCCTGGTTCCCCATGTGCTCTTCCAATTTATTTATTATTTTTATTATTAATGTTGAAAAGAGTTGTGCTGCGTCATATTTTTGTGGAAACTACGATACATATCAGGTTCAAAAGAGCAGCATTTATTTTAAATAGAAATCTTTTGTACATTATAACTGTTTTTACTTTCACTTTTGATCCATTTAATGCATCCTCTCTGGATGAAAACATACATATTTCTCAAACTGAACCCAGAGGTGTACGTATTTGATAAAAGATTAATTTCATGTTTGGCCTTTATATTTCCTGTTGTGAGTTTCCCATCTTTACCACTCTTCTTGGCAGGATGAGGAAGAGGCTTTAGAACTTGAGTCCGTGTGACACAGACCTTCTGCTGGGATGCTGTGGACGAGACACCCTTCCTTTGAACACAGGATAAGCGCACACACACCAGGGGCATAGCCAGAATATTTTTTTGGGGGTGGGCCCAGCTTAAAATGAGGGGGCCAAACTGCGCGCGATTGTTGACGGGCGAAGGGGGGGGGGGGGGATGAGCGCGATTGTTGACGGGGGGGGGGGTGCACGTGATTGTTGACCGGGGGGAGGGGGGGTCGTCTTGTGCGACGGGCGATATGTGCAGTACTGCCGATATGTGCTTCTGCTTTCACAGTCGCCATTTTAACTAATTGAAAAGGGGTCGGAGGGGGCCGGACATGTAAATGAGGCTTGTGGCTATGCCACTGACACACACACACACACACAAATACACATATTTAATTGCATGGCCTACAAACTTTTACTGTATTAAATATTTAATCTGTATTTATTTGTGTAATGTCCACTTTTGGTGATATTGATCGCTCATGTTCTTTTATTTTTTTCTAGTTTACTTCAGTTCTGAGCAACAAGGGCTGTCTCTACTGGCGGTTTAAAAACCCACTGCCAGCCCCAACACCAGACAGCACCCTAGGCAGGAGCTGGGTACCTCTGGCATCGGTGGAGCAGCCCAGATAGCGCTCCAGGCCACCGGAAGCGCCTGAGAGTTCCTCTGGCATCGAAGGACCACGAACCACGCCGGATAGGAAGTGATCGCTGGACTGCGTAACTGATGTTAGATATATTAGAACTGTGTAATGTTATTAGAACTGTGTAATGTAAACCATTCCCTCCACAAAATTAGTTTAAAAAGGAGTTGAGGATCTTTTACTTCTCTCTAGCCAAGAAAGAGGGAAGATGTTTGGTCTCAACTCCTCCAGAGTGTGTCATTATGGGAAGGCCATTTTATATGGTTGTGACTGCTTTTAAGTCACAGTTTTAGTGTAATCAAAGTGGCCGACTTATGGTGACATGCTTTGGGAAGAGCGCCAAAGGGGGATCTTGATAAAGTTTTGCGCTCTTGATGTGTTACTGTAATTAACAGATTTATCACTCTTTCTGTTTATAAGGTATTACGGATCACAACATAATTGTCATATTGTTTTATTCCACTGTTTTGGAGAATAAATTTGTGTTAAAACATAAATTAAAACCGAAAACACTTTTCAAAGTGCACTATAATTTTAATAAAATTATTATTATTAAATAAAATTATTAAATAAAAAATTTAATAGAATTGTTAATTTTGTCAATACAGTTGAAAACATCTTTTTTGATGAATACAAATTCATAAAAACAATTTATGAATTTTTTTACAAAATTTTTCCAGAAAAAATAAAAACAGAACTGGAAAACTGAATTTGTGTCTTTATGCTTATTACAGGATCTTGGCAAAATGCACTTTTCTTTTGGGCCAATCTCTGCATTACATGTAATATGCATTTTCAGGGAAAGCTGTCCCAGAATGCATTAATACAATATCATGTTTTTTTAGCTTATCGACGTGCTTCTGTCAAACCCTGCTGGAATAAATGTTCAGTCGAGTCACGCATGTACTGTGTGTTACAATCCTCTACTGCACTTTAAAGACAGCAGACTAGTTTATTAGGGCTTGACATGGAGCAGAACTGACCACATCTCATTTTCTTGCTTTTTCAAACCTTTAACAACACTTAACCTGTAAATCTCACCAAACCTGATGAGAATATGTCTGGCTCATATTTCCCCATGGAAAACATGGGAGATTATTTTTCTTCTCAGCTCATCTTTTGTTTCCTACAGCGGCTCCATATATCAGCACAGTCATGCAACCTATTGTTATTAGTCCTTTTTAATTTACTGATATCAGTGTTTATTTTACATAAAGGGCTGCACTCCGTTGTGATCATCATTATTATGGGGGGGTTTTTTCAAGTATTTTCAAGCAGAATTTTGAAGAAATTTGTATTTTTAAGTGGTTAAAATAAGTTCACCTCGGGAAAAAAATCATCTTACACTGCTTTATATTTTTATACTAGCTTTAGTTTTAATGGAAAAAGATTCTTACAACTTTGGAACCACATTAAGGCGAGTATTGTGAACGATTCATTTTAATTTTTAGATCATTTTACATTTATGCAGTTCACACTTACAAATGATTCAGGAGCAATAAATGGTAAGCATATTTGGCGTGCTGTCCGAGGAGAGGGCTTTGAGCTCGGTATTTAGCCCGAACCTGGAGCACTCCCCCCGTATCCTGACTTTGATAGGAACAATTAAGTGTGAGGAGTTGGGGTGGTGGAGGGATGCCGAAAAATGTCAAGAGCTGTAGGTGAGTCAAACATGTCTATATATATACATGCTTCCTCTCCTGCTGATAGGATGAGGTGTAATTGCTGATGACGTGTCAGGGTTCGTAGCTGTCATTGAAAACTGGAAAAGTCAGGGAATTTTTTAGTGTCTTGAAAAATCATTGAAATGTCATGGAAAATTGTAATTTGTCAAGAAAGTCATTGAAATGTCATTAAATTTGTCTTTCGTCTCTATTTATTTTTCACTTCGTCCTTTTTTCTTTACTTAAATCCATCCGAAATATTTTTATTTCTCACCAGTCGGCACTTCCGCGTTTGTTAATTGACGAATGACAGTCAGCGCCGCCTGTGAGAAGCGCGGGGAACCTCATTCAGCAGTTGCAAATGGCGCATTTGACCGTTCCGTTGGACTATTGTCATTCAAATATAAGGACTTCACACGCTATGCCGGAGCGTCAGTCAGTGTTACACAAAGATCGGCTTCAGGCTGTGGATGGCGATCCTACATTGCTAGAGGTACGTCAACACCTTCGCCAGGTTTTATAAGCTGGATGTTCCATCTTTGGCTTCTCAAGTGCTTTCGGCGGGTAATTGAATAAATTGTTCCTGGGATGTTGCTACTTTTCTCATGATACAGTTGTTACCGCTTTTGCTGTTGACGCTGGGTTTCGTGCTTATGTGCTCACTGTTGCCGCTTTGCCGTTGACGCAATGCTCTCACATTAGTTTTGCTTAAATGCTTTCTGAATAGTCGTATCTAATGATGTTACGTCTGACACCGACGCTCCGAAGCTTGCTTCAAACTGGAACGGTGCTTGCAATGAACCACTGCTTCGGAGCTTGTGTCATTACGTCACTAGTCACGTGAAAATGACGCTTTTTAAGCAAACGCACTGCTTCACTCCGGCAATGAACCACCTGACTGCTCTGACAGCCCGATCCAGTGTTGACGGGTTTGAAACCGGGCGGCTTATTATAAAAGTGAAACCAAACCATGGGTTGTAGGAGACGGTGTTTGCATTGGCGTTATTGTTGAGGAGAGTGGATTGAGTTTATTTTAGTGTTGTATATTCAAAGCAATGTATCCTCATTTATATCTGCTTCCTAAACTGTTTTTGTGTACTCCTGCATCATCTGTTCCATGCGAGAGGGTATTCTCTAAAGCTGCTGATTTTTTTTTTTTTTTTTTTTAAAGAAATCGCCTTTCACCAAAGACTGTGGAGAAAATAATATTTCTGAATAAAAACCATACCGTTTAATGAACACTTTGTCTAAGCCTTCTGAATGTATCCAAAGCACACCCTCCATAAGGTTTCAGAAATGACGTGAAGGGGAGGACTTCCCAAATGGGAATGTGCATTTTGATGCAAGCACATTTGATTTTTTTCCACTTTTGACCCCACCAGATATGCAGCTTGGGATCATTTTGATGCAGGAGAATTTACTAAAAATGGTCAAATTTTGCAAGAACAAAGATAAATTTTGTCATTTGTATTTTAAATATAAAATGGCTTTGACTTCATTTTAGTTTATTTTCAAGTGTCAAATAAGTACTTATTTTACTAAGTACTAAAGTTCTCTGAATAAAAGATAGGACAATCTGATTATGACCCCTTGAAAATTGTCAACAAGGGTCAGATGACCCCTGGTTTTCAAAAGCTATTGAAATCCATGGATGGGACTTCTGACTGTTTTATATGTGTTACTAATTATTTGTATTGTAGAGTATGCTATTTTTCAAGGGACTATCAGTCTGTTGTTTTGAATGTGTTTGTTCCTGTTCTGGTTTTTGCCACTTAATTGTATTGCAGTGTAATTCTATACACATTTTTATGGGACTTGGCAGACTGTTTTGCCCATTGCTGTAGACTGCTTTTGTTTTTAAATGCGTTTCTTCTGGTTTTGATACAGGTACGTGTATCATATTTTTTGACTAGGTACAAAATAAAGTACCAACAATCATTAAAATGTCATTGAAAATTATAACTTTGTCATTGAAAAGTCATGGAAAAGTCATTGAATTTTTTTTAACTGATGTGCTATGAACCCTGCGTGTTGATTCTTGTCCTAATCCTTTGAACGTGCTCCTCCCGAACTTTGTTAATAAAACATAATTTGCTAGATGCTTTTATCCAAAGTGACTTAACAAGAACTGATCAGAATGTCAATGTGTTTCTTGAATGCAATATTCAAGAAACACATTGACATTCTGATCAGTTCTTGTTTTCACTGTGAATCGAACCCATGACCGTGTCGTTGCAAGCGCCACACTACTGTTATAGTAACAGGAAAGTTCATTTTTATTTTAAAACGATATACAGTCTGAGTGTTGTAACCTCTTCTGGCGCCAGCAGTCGAACACAGTAGCAAGTGATGCTCCTTATTTTGCTCTTGTTTTTATTTGTGTCTCAATTATAAGAGCTGACCTGCTGTTTATCACAGAACATCACATGAACATATGTAAAGTAACGGTAAATAGCTGAAAAGTTGAGGACATCTTGTTAAATAATGAATTGGGAACCGAGAGAAAAAACAAGGTACTATTTTGAGATTTACTAAATTGAAGTTCCAGAAATGTGCAGATTTACATTTTTAATTGACTGTATGGACGCATTCTAAAACACATTCAAACTCAAGCTCACTGAATTTCATGTGGTACAGAATCTATCCAAATATTTATCATTTACAGTAGAAAAGTGTTTAATGCTTCTGAGATGAAAGTGTTCACTGTTGGACCACTTTAAGCTTTTATTTACTGATTTTACTGATGATGGTTATGAAAATGACACTACCATGTCTGTATAGCATTTACCCATCCGTGTGATCTGAAGACTGAGCAACGAGATCACATGAAGCAGTGAGATCATGTGTTATCCCAGATCCAGCTAATTATGCGTGTGGATGCTTTCAGGTCCACACGAGTCCGATTACGAGACACGAGTTACTGCCCCCCCCCCCCAGACCAGAGCCAATTAATGCCTGCCTTATGCTTTGAATATATATTTTTTTATATTACAGAATTCACATTTTCTCGTTTTATTTGTCTTATCTTATTAGTTCTGTGTATAGAATGAGTAAGTTATGGCTAATTAATGTTTAACTACTGTATTTAATTTTTTATTACTGTAGCTTTATTACATTCTCCCGCGATTTGCGAATCTCAAAGTATCGCGGTACGTGAGTGGACGCTCTTCTCGTTCTGTTTTACGCGCTGAATAAACAAAATGGACATTCGTCGTTTTTTTAATAAATCCACTACTAAAAGTGTCAAATCTATCAGAAGAGAAGACAGTGGACATCTACGCATCTCGTCAAAAGAGGCGGCTTCTTCTGCATTAGGTAAGATATTATAATGTCTGAAGTAGTTCTATGACAGGTCAAGGGAGGCTCTGTTTATTAACTTTAATCGGAACGAAGAAGAACACACCGTAACAAGCGCACCTGTCTAACAGACTCGCTTTTTTCGCCGCACTTCTGAACTCACCGTGTTAACTCTATTACTGCCGATGCAAAACAAAACAGCAACTATAAAGAGTCTGTTCTATTCGCTATTCTTTGTATAAAGCAGTGGTTCTCAAGGGGAGCGCGCGTTACCCTGGGATACATGCATTTTTTTGTCAGGGAGTATGTTTTCTTGCACTGAACAAGAGCAGCATATATGAAGTTCAGATAACCGTCTCCTCATCCTTTAACGTGTACGATCACACCAGTGTTTATATGTGTACCACTAAATTCACACGTGTTTTCACGCGATATCTGGCACTGATCCAAAAAAAGACGCTCAGAGCTTGTCATTTATCACAATAATTCAGTGTTTTCAACCACATAAGATTTCTTTTAGGTTTCAACGAGTTGAGCAAACAAGTTGGTGACTATTTTGAATGATCTATTATACAGTGCTTTTTGTGACTGCGGTATGTCACGTGACAAGCATGACGCGTTGCCATGGAAACAGTAAGGGAAAGTTCCAAAATGAGGGGAGTGGGGGGCGCGCGAAATGTTTACCTCTTCCTAGGGGGGCGTGACAGAAAATAATTGAGAAGCACTGGTATAAAGTCATTGTTCATTGTAAATGTATTTTATATGTAGAATGAATGATATATAAATATGATATTAAAAAAAAATCTGAGCTCATGGTCTGCTGGCCTGGTAGGTGCCCCCCCCAAGCACAAAAGTGAAACTCCGCCTATGGGTGGGACTTCATCCGTATGAGGAATAGACAGTGTTATATCACTGTTGAACAGGTGCATCCATTTGTCTTCCGTCCAGGATGTTGACAGACCGACAGCGAACACTCATGATGAGCTACGCGGAGGACGAGGCCGATGTGGAGGGAAGCGTGACCGGCGTGACCTGCAGCACTGCAGGTGTTGGTCCAGTCTCGGCTACTGGGGAATCTGGGGCGCTCCTATTAAAACCAGCACCTGTCCCTGACCAGGAGGGGGCAGTGATCAGTCGCTGTCTCCAAATAGCATCACTTAAAAATGCAGTTTTTCATTATGACACAATTCAATTCAAATGACACATTTAAGAATAACTTTAATTTAATTCAAGTGTATTAAAAATATTAATAATAGTAATAATTATAAGTAAATAAATTAACATATTAAAAGGATAACATGTTTTTATCATTTGCATCAATTCTTAAAATAAATTGCATTAGCAAAACAATAAAAAAAAAGTGTAATTGAATTTGAAAATTAGGGCTAGTTTCAGTTTTCTTCAACAGTTTGCTAGAGTAGCACTTATTTTATTTGTAACATTTTCTTACAAATAAATTCTACTAATTTAAAACGCAAATATGCATTTTTATATGTCATATTTTCGATTGTCAAATATATATATATATGTGTGTGTCAGTGAAGCGTAGATAAAGACTTCCAGTTGTAATCCCGTTTATTTGACTGCTTTATTTGGGATAAACTCATATGAGAGATGAGAGAATCATTCATCCTCGAAAGAATAGGTTCACAAGATCATACTCATAATTATAAAATAATAAATTTATGTGCAGAGAGAGAACGCGTTACACTCGCTGCTCTAGCTTGATGAAGCGGCAGCGAAGCTCATTAAGCAACCAGTAATAATGATCAAATTCTCAAAAATACCAATCATGTTTAAGAACATGAGTAATTTGATCATATGCATGGAAATAAATTAATGTAATCCCCAGAGCTACAGAGGGAGAAACTCTGACAAAAGTCTATGTTTCCTTAAACTAATTGCCAGGTTGAGACTGACAGCTGCCACCAGCCACCTGAAGATTGAACCCCCACTGGAAGAACTGCTGTTTGTTTATATTTATGCTTTTATGGTAGTGATAGGTTCATGCCAGACACTCCCGTGATCCTATGCGATCTAAAAAAGAAAAATGATATCGAGAGATTTATTTTATAAGTGACAAACACTAGAGGGCAGCCCCCCATCTCTGCAGTCAACTCAATACTGCCATCTCGTGGACATTATTCGTACTTCCGTTTTTCTTCTCTGCTTTTCTTTTAATTTCCCTGAAGTGTGAGCTTCAACCTTCCCTTTTGATATTTCATTTCTGTTCCCAACTGTAATTATTTTCACTGTTACTGTTATTTGACACTTCATCTCTGACTTTAAGGCAGTGGCCTAGCCACGAGGGGGCCAGGGGGAGCCTGGGGCCCCTTATTTACATGTCCGGCTCCCTCAGATTTTCAATCTGAAAATTGCCCCCCCCCAAAAAACTATTTCTGGCTACACCCCTGCTTTAAGGTGATAGTGATACGACTTCTACATTTCTGGAAGGCATGCAGTGTTAACATTAAAAATGATTGGATTAGAGAACTATAAATTCATACAATATGTAATAATGTAAATGCTACATATTTAGATTCTATTACATTATTCTTTCTCTCAATTATAAATGTGCACATAATGAATGAACATTTGAAATGATGGGCTAAAGAGTTACTCATTAAATGCATGCTTTGCTTTTTCAGGTGTTGGGTTTATTGTCATTACCGGGTGATTTGCCACGTCTGAGTGATGTGGAAAAAAGGTGCATCAGTTCCATTGCACACCTGTCAACTTGCTGTTGGTCTCAGCCATAAAAAACACACCTACATAGACAAATTATACTTATCTTTACTTTTTTTCTGTAATAAAAATCAAAGGGCATGACTTTGAGACCTCACATGCACAAACTGGCAACAAGCATCTTTTGAGTTGTTAACAATGCTATGCTGAGTGTGGTGGATTTTACTTGGTTGATTAATAATGGTTAAAGAGTTTGATTCAAGATGATAATATCTTGGACCTGTATAAATGTCACGGTTGATGTGGTGATGATGAAGCACGGATAAACTCAAGATGACTTTAATATGGAAAATTAAATAAATAAAAAAAACACTTTTAAACAATATAAACTTGGACAAATTGTGCATAAACGAACATACAGACTTAAACAGGACATGCCAAAGATGAGATCAGACAAGGGCTGAAGGAAACTCAGGAAAGATATGCACAAGGGATGATTAGGGGATTGGACCCAGCTGGCAAAACTAACGAGGTGAAAAACACTGGGAGAATATGTTGGGAATCTGGAAGTACACAGATGACTGGACAGGCAAGTAATAAATAGCAAAGTTTCTACTTTTTATATTTCTTGAACCCACAACGTGAAATGTCTGTATTGTTTCAACCGCCTTTCAGGCTCAGGCACCCTGTTTAAAAATGGAGATCCCATCCACAGGTATGAGGATTTCTTTGCTATTCATTTCTTTTAGTTTTTCCTTTTTGAGATTTCTTTAATCCAAATGTTCTGTGGTTCCACCATGTTTCTATTAGCTGCAAAAATGTCTGTTTACACCCATTTCACAATCAACTTTTCTATTTTTAGGCTGTCATAAAAAAAGAACAAACATTGAGCTTCAACAGGTGTTACGCTGGATATCTCAGTCGGAAGTGCTGCACAATTAGACCATGGCCCTTTAGAGACAAATATTTAAGATGTTGTGCACCTTGTGTAATCTGATGTGAATAATGTCAAACCTGACAAAGATTAACAGTGAATGACATCTTTTACATGTACATTTAATCATTTAGCAGATGCTTTTATCCAAAGGGACTTACAATTTGAGGAGTACAGAAAGTGATTTACATAAGAATGCTTACAATACAAAGTTTCAAACATAACATACACAAGTAGTACAATCATGGAGAATAGAGTAAGATATATATATATATATATTGGTTGCAGTGGTGTGTGTGCATGTTATATTCGGTGCTCATGGAAGAGATGAGTTTTCAGTAGTCTTTTATACCTTGTATCTGCATTCTGGATGAGGGCAGGGAGATCGTTCCACCAGCAAGGAGTGGTGAATGAAATATATTTGTTTCTTTCTTTCTTTTTTCTGGTCTGTTCTTTACAAGAAGCTATTGTAATAATACAGAAGACTCATTTAAACTATCTTATAACTATAGTTGAATGGACACAACCTGAGTAAAATATTCTTCAAACGGTCTCTTTTGGTGTTCAACAGAACAAATATCAGCATTAATCATTCTTTTATGAGTGTATGTCATTTGAGGATCTTCCCTCTTCACAGATACAGCAGGCTTGATGACATTGATTTCGGCTGTCTCTTGGCACTGATTAACAAGTCTTTTGAGAGGAACCTGAGAGAAGATTACATATATCTCAAGGATAGACTGCATTCTATTTACCTGTCTGAAGGGTAAGAACAATCAGGCATCAATTAAAATATACAGTCAGGTCCATAAATATTGGAACATCGACACAATTCTAATATTTTAGAATATTCTATACACTATACACCACCACAATGGATTTGAAATGAAACGAAAAATATGTGCTTTAACTTCAGACTTTCAGCTTTAATTTGAGGGTATGTACATCCAAATCAGGTGAACAGTGTAAGAATTACAACAGTTTGTATATGTGCCTCTCACTTTTTAGGAGACCAAAAGTAATGGGACAGATTAACAATCATAAATCAAACTTTCACTTTTTAATACTTTGTTGCAAATCCTTTGCAGTCAATTACAGCCTGATGTCTGGAACGCATAATTCACATTAACCAACTGCTTATTTTGCCATAGGTTTATATATATATATATAACTTGATCAAAGCTGTCCCTTCACTATCAGAGCGTTCACCAAAGGCACAATGAACAAAAAGAGAATAATTCATAAAAACAGAAACCTGAAATCTTTTATCAACACCCGTCATGCCACACCAGTCACTGATTGATGTTCCTGCTTACTGTCTGGCATAATTGAGCCCCTCTTCATTCCATAATGCAAGTAAGGCCCTGATTCAGCAGATGAAATGATTAATTGTGCTCAACAGTAATGGAGAGTAACAGATGGTTAGCTATAGACAGAGCTGCTATCAACTTCATTTTACCCTTCCAATCAGATCGAAAACTAAATGGGAATCACCCAATGTTTGAGTTGGAGTACCATGTGTTCTCATTCTCTTTACTGACCAGCTCTGGAATTTGTATTATATACAAAAATAAAGCCTATGGATTGCACATGAGTCAAAGTGACTGACACATGTAAGCCAGTAAGGTCAACCGTGAGAAGAAAATTAACTGCTGAAGATGGAGGAAATAAAATGTGTGTGGTACTAAAAGGGCTAAACGGCATTTAAATGGCAATGACAAACAAATCAATGAAAAAAAATATAATGCGCCCCAAAACAGAAAGAAGACATTCCACGGAGAACATAAAGAACATAAAAGCCATACACAAGAACAGTCCTCATTCAAAGCAGTAACTTTTTAATTTTTATACAATTGATTGACTACCTTGTCCAGTATCTAGTATTCATCTAATATTCACATAAACAATGGGTTTCATAAACAATCGCGCTCTACCCATCCAGGAAATAAAAAATATGTATACAATTTCTTATCCACAGATTAAATTAATTAGCCATGCTGGGTTCTTTAGTTTTCACAGTTTTACATAGCCATTGCTATACAGCACCATTATTCACCAACATCATTTAGATTAATATACTGAGGCACAAGGAAAGACCTTCACTGAAAGTTAAAAAAATAATTGTTAAGATTTTTACAAACATTATTATGGAAGACAAATAAATCCTATGAAAAGAAATACAGTTCCAGCTAGTTTAGTGCTTAAAGTCCTATTAAAGGCTCCACATTAAAGCATACAAATATCAATTCAATCTAGAGTGCATTTTGCCACTCTATAAACATTTCTTAGATGAAGTAACAAATCTTATTTCACATAACGGTTATATTTATACCATAGGAAATTGTACCATAGTAAAAATTTAAGGGTACAACAGCTTGTCACTGGGACAGTAGCCTTAAAAGGAGAACTTTGTAACTTATCAACTCCTAAAACCTTCGTAGTATAACTTAAGCTATGTATTGCTACTCTAATATTCACCTTTTAGGGGTCAAAAAAATACAAAGATGTCCATTTAAAGTTACTGCCACAGTGACAAGCTTTTATACCCCTATATGTACCTTTTTTCTGTGAGTGTATACAATATTTAATGAAAGGTATTTCTTTATTTCATGACTGTAACCCACAGTGAAAAATATGATAAAATATATTGATAAACGATGAAAGTATACGTTTCCTTAGACCAGTTCTCCTTCTGAAGACAAAATCTTCCCATTTTTTTGTTGATTGTTGATTCCACTGAATGAATGGATATGAATGTTGTGGGGAGAATGGTCACCTTTCTCTTCAGTTCCTCAGTATCTCATGCATTTCAGATAATTCTTGAAGTAATGATGGGCCAATTTTTTTCTTTTATCACTTTGTCCTGGAAACCTGTAGTGTCTGTATTTGCTTTGTCTGCGTTTCTTCTGGTGGCCGACTGTAAGTCCTTTACAAGATGCAACCAGCAAATCTCCGAGACCGTCAATAAAAAACTCTGTGGGTTTTTGTCAGAGAGACAGAAGATGATGAGCAATCATAAAAAGTTACTGAAGAAGACTAAATGTACACTGGATTTCAACCATATACTTAGTAATTTTCTATTTACATTTAAAATTTACAGTAATACCTTGAGATACGAGCATCCCGAGATGTGTGTATTCCGAGATGCGAGCAAGCCTTCGAGCAAATTTTTGCTTTGAAATACGAGTAAAGATTTGAGATACGAGCACGCTTAGAGACGGGACGATAGTTGGTCGAGCCCTCAGAGCAGCCCACGCACCTCACTCGTTCACTTCACGTGTTCGTTGACTTCCATTCGTATGTCTAATCCCTCCCTCCTCCTCCGCACATGCCGTTACAGTATCGTCTGTCTCGAAGGTAAGAACTCATAATCAAATCCACATTTTGTTTTACATCACAGAAATATTTTGTATGTGTCTATAGTCATTTAAAATGTTTTTTCCATTGTTATTAGCACTAATGAGGGAGCTTTTTTAGAAGGCCAGAACGGATTAGTTTTTTTATTTAATTTATGTTATTTTTTATGGGAAAAATGATTTGAGATATGAGCAATTCAATTTACGAGCTCAGTCCTGGAACAGATTATGTTGGTATCTCAAAGTATTACTGTATTCATTTAGCAGACGCTTTTATCCAAACAACTTACAACTTGAGGAATACAGAAAGCGATTCTTCCTGAGGTCAAAAGTACACAAAATTCTCACAATTCAATGCTTTGAAAATTACTAAAATTATATATATATATATATATATATATATATATATATATATATATATATATATATATATATATATATATATATATATATATATATATATATATATATATATATATATATATATGTTGTTGCCAAAAACTAAGAAAGTCAGCCAGCCGCTTTTTACAAACGTTTAAATATATATATATATTTATATATACACCTCTCTTTATTGGTTATTTGTTAATTTCTTACTTAATGCCCAGTGTTTTGACAATAATGTAGCCAATAAACCTCAGTTGAATTGAATTGAGTTGAATTGAATTTAAAGTATTCAGTTGAAATTCTTTAAATTCAATTTCTTAAATATAAATTTCATTGGTAAAAAGTGGTGTTATGCAGCTAATCATCTTTGCAGTGTCAAATCATGTGTAACCATATGTGTTTGTCCTCAAAAGTGTTTGAAAACTTGCAAGAGTGCAGTAACATTTCACAGCTGTCAAGCACATGTGGCACCAGGAAGTAAACAAAGGGCTGGATTGGGCTCAGGGGCTTGAGACTGTTTGGGAGCAGGCTCAGAATAGAGCACTGGGGTACGAGCCATAGTCACAGCCACAGTCACTTCCTCTGAAGAGCACTCAGGGACGTGACCTGCTGGAGATCCCTCTGTGACGTGCGCAGTGGGAGAGATTGTCAGATCTCACAGGAGCAGACGGAGAAACTTGTCTCACTAGAATGGCTAGGAGGGCTGGATGGTAGGTCATAGATGAGCTAGAGTGCTTCGTTTTCTAGATCCATCCGAAAGTATAAGTTGAGCATTGCATCGCTCCAGCTCGCCAGCTCTAAAAACTCATTTCTATCTTCTCCTTTAGCTCTTTTACTTTTAGAAATAACTGAAATAGTCAACAGTCCAGTACGTCGAATGGACATTACAAAGAAGAATGTACGAACGGACTGAAAAAGACACAAGGAAGCTATACACAGGAGCTGATGAGGGAACGAGTGGGAACATTGTAGGGGAAGTAGAGGCCAGTTCCATCCTGTCCTATCTTATCCTTATGCGGTTGAGTGCTCCAGCTCACCCTAGCTGACAAGATTGATGACGAGATGGGTGACTGAGATGACAATATGTATACGTATAGACAGATTGAGAGATAGATAGATGGGTAGATAAATGTGCAAACGTAAGGCAAGGTAATAACATTTTTTAATAATCTCAACTGACAATCATGCATGTTAATCTGAAACCTGAGACACCTACCAGTGTGACCCACTCTCTTCAGAAACGGATCAAAGCCAACCCGTCGCACTGCATCCGTCCGTGCCAGGAAGTAGTTGACGACCCCGTCTACAAAGAAGCAGTTTTTAAAGCCTGGGACTGATTGATGGCTCCTCCTAAGAAAACGTCTGAAACATCCACCCTCTTCTTCAACCCCTTCCCCGTACTCAAGACGGAAAAAGAATTGATTTGCTCCCACTGCACCACCAACCTAAAAAGAGAGAGTGAGTAAAAATCTGTTCCTATGCCTGAAATCACACAGTATCATTAAAAATTAATCTTTCCTTAACCATCCAGTTAGAATGAACACTAAATCAAAAATAAAGTGAGGGAAAGAACAATAGGTGTCATTCACTGCTGATTTGGTATATTTTTCATGTTTAAGCACCAGAGAACTCTTGAAAAATGTCCACCTTATACACAACATATGCACATAAATTTGCGCTTAACCTTATTGTAATAATTAATAAATTTGAAGTATTCTAAATTATTGGCCATATTCCCACAGTTGGTAATGTGCATAAAACACCCCATCCATTAAAGAATATATCTTAACTTCAATCCTAACACATTTATAAGGCCACCAAGAGTGTGGTTTTTGTGTGGTTTCAATTCACACATTTTTTGTAAATTTAAAATGAGCTTTATATTAAAGTTGAAGAATAATAATTTGTAAATGGAAACATTTGTAAAAAGATATCACACATAAAGTTCATTACTCTAAGTTCATCATCTCTTTACTGACCACATCCAGTTCTGGAACTTTCTCCATTATCTCTATAAAGCTTTCAATACGCGAATTGTTATTGAATATGTAGTCATCATCAACCCACAGGAAGTATTTAGTGGTGACTTGAGAAACAGCCAGATTCCTGCCCGCGAACCAGCCCTAGGAAAACAGATAAATAAATATTTTGGGTTTAGCTCAGTAGACAGCAACTATATGGAATAATGCTGATTAACACAAAAAGTAATTTTGACTTGTGCCTCATTTTCTTGAAGCCAAAAATCAAGAATTTAGTGAAGTATCTATACAAAGTGAACGAGGCCAAGTTTTTGTGTATTTAAAATCCAAAATGTAATGCTCAGAAAATTATTGTATAGTCGTTTACATCCTCATCAGTTTTAAAAAATAAACAAAAATATGTGGCAGATATAAGTAAATGTGCATTAATGATAATTCTACATGATATCAGATTTAATATGAGGAAAAAAAGGAAAATGAAGAGGATTTATTCAGGGTTTTTTTTTTTACGCAATTCAGTACTATTCGCCAAATGACAACTATAGATTATCACAGTCACATGCGTAGAAACAAAACACCAAACAAAGGAAAATCAAGATAAATGTATTTTAATGACCAAACCTTAATCACAGAAACCCACAATGTTGCACATTATGAGAAAAGACAGAGACTGAGGAAGAACTCAGGGTATAAATACATAAACACACAAAGGGAACTAATGAGGTAATTAACGAGGGTTAGGTGAAGCAGTTAATTAACAGGACACAGGTGATTGAGTTCAAAGAAGCAAATGGACTGAAACTGAAGGAAACTAAACTCAAACTGTGACAGGTAGGCTGCTATTCCAACTAATTTTAAAGCCAAATTAAATATAAAAAACTGTTTTTTTCATAGGAAATGACACTAGTAGTTTCAACTTGATGATGGAAAAGTGGCTATTGTTCACTTTTCTGTTTCCAGTTGCCCTTTTCCCCCTTAACTGCTGAAACAACCGTTTATATAATGTTATATAATGTCAAGAAATGGCATATTCATAATATTATTGATCTCATACTGTTGTGCCTTGCACTTATGTACTCTTGTGTATTGTCCCATGTTGCAATGCTATTTCACTCCAATGTATACGCACTATATATATATATATATATATATATATATATATATATATATATACCGTAACTAAATTTCATTGTGGAATGACAAAAAATTTAATTGAAAAGGTTTGCAAAGTCCTTCCAAAATCTGTCTGCAGCATCTGGATAACATTCTGTTGCATGAGAACTGAACTGAGCAGGGTAATTTTTTTGGCTTTATAGATGACACTAACTAATTTAATAATTGATGATCTTTACAACAGAAACCATCTGTATTAAATAAAGTTCTGCATAAATAATGGTGATTTCATCTGACATTATTATGCGTTTCTGTAACAGTCCAAAGTACATGACTATGAGGAACGGGATTGGCTGTCATTTGCTAAGCATCTAGCAAATATCATTCTTTATATCACATCGTTTCACACTGGCACCGCAAAGATGGGTTTCTTAACCTTGGGTAAAAAGCGGTGCTAAAAACATATTTACCTGTGCAGGAGGCATGGTGTAGTGCTCTATGTTGTCGCCAGTCACCTTTTCTGGTGTCAGGCTGTCGTCTGCTATGATGATCTTGATTTTGGGATAAAACTGCCGGATACTATTGATGAGGATGTTCAGCTCTTCATATCTCAAGAAAGTCTTGGTTGCTATGGTTACCTGTGAGTTAATATCTAAGTTGATAAAGAAGGTGAGAGGTGGGGGGGGGGGGGGGTCATTGACCAGATCAAATCAAGATTATAATGAAGATTAATCTGTGGATTTTTTTTTCTTACCTGTCCCTGGGTCATACAAAACAGGAACTGATTCTCTCTTGATAAAAATTGGAAATATGGCCTCATTGTTCCCAAAAGAAAAATGACCTAAGGAACCAAGGAAAAAAGTGGGTTTGGATTAAAAGGTAAGTTGAATGTAAATCCTAAACAAACAAAAAAACAACTAGACCGCACAATGGTTGAACATGTGTCATGGCTCACACATTGCTGATATTACCCAGATCTTTAGTCTTGATATGATAGACGGTGCTGGTGTAGGTCACTCTGGACAGCAGAACGTTGAGTTGTGTGAGGCTGCTGGATGAGATTTTCAGTTTACTCTGACCCTGTCCATCCACCTGCTGTCCATCCAGAACATTCTCCACTGAGAGCACTCCACTCTTCACACTCAAAGACACCTGTTGCACAAAAGTGGCAGATGAATCTCGGTGTATTCTTCATTAATTGTCTTATAGCTGGACAAGTCTTTTGTAAAGAAAATAACCAGCTGTTTTGAGTTTACATTTCGAGAACACAGAAAAGATTAATTTGGACAAGAAAATTGCAAAGCCAATTGCAAATGAAACGACCCTTCACCTTTACTGAGATAATGAAACCAGAGAATCCCAAAGGACAAATTTAAAAACAAACCTTATATACGCTTCTTCTTTGTGCATGCAGAGCCAAGCCTGTGATAATGGGAAGTTTTGCATTATATTATATTAAAGAGTGAATAATGGCAAATGCCGTTTTTCTAAACTAGATCTAAAGTTCTTTGAAAATGCATTCTTGCCTGGTCATTACATCTTATCTTCTAATTCAGTTTGGAGACAGTAAATTATTATAACCTGCGTTGCCTTCTGTTGTTGAATACATGATGTTTAACATCTAACATCCCAAAATAGTTCGAGATAACTAAGCAGTGTCTTGAAGTAAATACATCTGAGATCTGAAACATGTATTACATGAAGGAAAGAGTTGTACCTGGTATCACTCTTTTTGTGAGAGGTGGCACTACAAAACCATGGGAGGGATATTGGAGGGGCGAGTTGGCTTGGGCAAGTATAACTGAGTCCATCTTTGTTCCCCTTCTAAGAAAAACAGAATTAGAACTTTTAGAATTGAGCAAAACTGAATTTAAGAGTAAAGAGAACAGATGTGTTAGGAACTGGAATGCATTTGTGACCTAAGCTGATATTTCTGGTATTCCTCCAACCGACGTCTCTGTACATCTTCCAGTTCATTCACTGGCACATGTTGTGAAAGCATGGCAAATCCATTACAGGAACATGATGAGAGATTTTTACTGGGAAATGGTCCAATGCTAAGATCATATTTGAAAAAAAAAAGGTAAATATCAAGATATACATTGTATCTCATTTTTGTCTTTCAACAATGGGGGGTAGACACTCAGTACTCTCTTCCTCATACTCTTTGTGACCCTCCAATTATATCCTCATTCAAATCTCAAATAAAAACATCTCAGGTTACATATGTAACTCTAGTTGCTTAAGAGGGAATGCGACACTGTGTCGACAACGCATTGGGAACGCCTTAGCATACTGTCTCGTGACGCACAATTGAACCAACATGTGTGAATGCACGTCGCAGAATATGACATCATGAAACGGGTATAATGGTATAAGTATAATGGTAAGAAGTATAATGGTGCGTCATGAACTGGAGCAAGTGTCTGAAACGAGTCCAGCAGACGTAGGAGCTGTGACTGAATGACGCAGCATCTCGTTTCCTCTTAGGGAACTAGGGTTACATACGTAAACTGAGACATTCTCTGTCAAGGGAACTCGCGCTGCATCGAAAATACATTGGGAACGAGTATGCCAAAGGCGCCACAGGGACGGGGGGGCATGTCGAGCAAAACTTAGCTCATGATGCTAACATGAGTGTTCTTGAAGCTGAATTGAGGTCTAACTGGTAGAACCTGATAAAAGTATGCAAGGAGGACCAGCCAGTCGCATTGCAAGCATCTGCAAGAGATACTCCTGCTATAAGAGCCTTAGAAGCAACCATACTCCTACTGGAGTGGGCATGGACAAACATATGTGAAGGTTGTCTGGCTGACTCATGAGCCAGGGAGATAGCCTTTCCTGGTCATGATCCAGGAAAGGTGGAGGATAGAAGGCCTGCAGTACGATAGGGAGTACTGAGCTCAAAGGAACTTTAGGCATGTAGCCCGGCCTGGAAATGCTTTAACCATGCCAGATGCAAATTTAAGGCAGGAAGGAGCCACTAATAGGGCTCGAAGATCTGTGTCTCTTTTTAGGGGGGAAATAGTAAGCAGAAACAGTTTTTAGTAAAAGAAGCTTGTTAGAAATGTTTTGATAGGTTTGAAGGGTGTCTGGGACAAGCCCTGGAGTACCAGGGACAGGCCCAAGGATGGAGCCCTAGAGTGTACTGTTGGCCTCAGCCTCAAAGTGCCATAAAGATAATGAGTAATTAGGGGGTCTCTCCCCAAAGAGGTACCACTTAAAAGATACATGGTAAGGAGCTATGGCAGCCACTTAAACCAGTGGTCCCCAACCTTTTTTGTGCCGCGGACTGGTAAACGTGTGATAATTTTGCCGCAAGCGCAGACGAGACTGTTCAAACGTCTCCATAGTCACATCGCCACAGCCGCTTGCAGCAGCTCACGGACCGATCTATATTAGTCAGCACATGGATACCTAATGCGGCAGGGCTAGCGCTTTATCCATGCATTTGGTGAAGGTGCGGGGTGACAGGGCTAGGCCGAAAGGAAGAACCCTAATATTGAGAAAACAAAGGTGAATCTGAGGAACTTCCGATGTTGCGGAAGGATGAAGATGTGGAAGTACGCGTCTTAGAGATCTATAGTGACAAACCAGTCCTTGGATTTGACTAATCTGTTTGAAAGTTAACATCTCATGAATCATCTGTGAGAGAACGCTGTGCGCGTCTGGCTGCCGCTTCACGCTGTGAACGCCAACTTCTGCTTTCACCTGATTGAATTTGTCACGCATGTTGTACTTTTGGACTACTTTTTTCTGGCTGTGATTATCCGGTTCTTCTACCATTGGAATTATCCTGCAACTTTGGTCACGCACCTTTCCACCTGCTGCGAGCCCTCGCTGTGTCTGCTGGATTATGGTCTTCCCGTTGGCCGCCTCGTCACGGTTGGTGAGTGAGTCTCCACTCTCTCTCTGACTGTCTCGTTAATTGCGCAGTCTTTCCTGCTGACCCTCTGATCGTTCGACACCTCTGGCTGAGTCGGTCTCCACCCTCTCTGCTGGTAGTGTTGCTGTTTGCGGACGGCGTCGTTGCTCCCCGGGCTGGAGTTGTGGATGTGTATTTCGTCGCACTGCTCAGCTGTTTTGCTTTTTTTGTGACAATGCGTCGGATAATGCTGGACAAAAAGTTTGTTTTTCTTTTTCTCGTTGTTAGTGGCATCTACAGCATGTCATTAACATACTCTACTTCTGTTTTGCGGACCATTAACTGCCATCCGCGTCTTGACTCTGGGATCTATGAACTTTGTCGCTCGCTGGGGATTCTTCGCCGACCACGCTACGTCCATCGCTCTGCCAGGCACTTGCGCAATGAATATCGCACTACTGCGGACTGCATTCCCTCGATCTGGACCAGTAGATCGGTCGTTCATAGGACTTCGTGTCGTTCAAGAGATACAGCTTTACTAAGGTCCCTTGCCAGGGAAAATTGTCACCACCATGAGGTTAAATCTGGTGTATGTTTATCTCAGAATGTTTCACTACTAAATTGCCGTTCATTGACTGAAAAAGCTTCCCTACTCAATGATATAATCACTGATGCTGAACTGGACATGTTGCTTCTCACAGAAACCTGGCAGTCACCGAATGACTACTTTCACCTGAACATTCTTACTCCATCTGGTTATAAGTATTTGTCTAAGCCACGTCTCTGTGGTAGGGGTGGTGGCCTGGCAGTGGTATATCGTGATACTATGAAAATTATCATGACTGAATTTCATGATGCTAAATCTTTTGAATACATGGCTTTTAAAGTGCTTGCTCGTACAACTCTGTTGGTCATATTAATATATCGTCCTCCTAAGTCTCTGTCAAATTTCTTCTCTGAGCTCAATGAGCTACTCACTCTGGCCTTTGCTGTATCCTCCCGTGTTATGCTGCTTGGTGATTTTAATATCCATTTTGACACTGTCTGTTCTAATACCAGTGACCTTACATTAACTTTGGATAATTTCAGTCTCAGACAACATGTTGATTTTCCTACTCACAGCCGTGGTCACATGCTTGATCTTTTTTGCACGTCAGGAATTAATAACGTCTCTGTCTCTGGAACACAAACTGGTATTTCTGATCATAAACGTATTACTGTTAGATTTGACTTTCCTCTTCCTGAACTTCATCTCAAAACTACTATTAATTATCGCAATGTTAAATCTGTCGATCCACTGTCATTCTCAGACTCTATTAATGCATCTTCTCTGTCTTCTTACTCTGATTTATCTTGTCCTTCTGCTGTTCTTTCAACTTACAACTTTGCTATCTCTGAAGCCTTAGATAATCATGCTCCTATGTTAACTAGGCTGGTACCTACTTCTCATACATCACCCTGGCATACAACTGAGCTCCGACTCCTTAAACAAACTGGCAGACGCCTTGAGCGCCGATATAGGAAAAGTGGCCTGGAGGTGCATTACCAAGATTTCTGTGCCCACCAGTTAAATTACAAATTAGCTCTCAATAACACACGTACAGAATACTACGCCTCTATGATCAACACTGCTAAAAGTCGACCAAAGACATTATTTTCAACTGTTAACAAACTTCTCAACCCATCATCGCATCTCATCACTGGCTCATTTGACCTCTGCAACTCATTCCTCCACTTCTTTGTAAATAAGATAAAATCCATCTATGAAACATTCTCACCTAATTCATCGGAAGTCTTCTCTAACTGGTCCTCATCACAGCCCATAAAACACACTCTCTCTAGCTTTACACCCACCAATATGACAGCTGTTAGAAACTTAATTGCTCATACCAGCTCATCCACTTCTCGGTTGGATCCAGCACCTACTTCACTTCTCAAAAACTGTCTATCTTCTATCTCCTCTCCTATTGCTCATCTAATCAATTGTTCTTTTTCTTCTGGTTCTGTCCCACTATCACTAAAAACAGCTGCTGTCATACCAATTTTAAAGAAACCTGGGCTGGATTCTTCAGTCATGAATAATTTCAGACCCATTTCTAATCTTCCTTTTGTTGCGAAGCTGCTTGAAAAAGTTGTTGCCTCTCAACTACAAGCTCATCTCTCTGTAAATAACCTACATGATCCCTTTCAATCTGGCTTTCGGTCGGGCCACAGCACTGAAACGGCGTTGGTAAAAATTACTAATGACTTGCTTTTGTCTGCTGATTCTGGTTGTCTTACCATCCTTATCATGCTCGACTTAACTGCTGCATTTGATACTATATCCCATCATATACTCATCTCTCGTCTTTCTGCTATCGGCATCACGGGTAATGCGTTATCCTGGTTCATATCGTATCTCACCGATAGACAATTCTTCGTTATTATTCAGAACTTCAAATCTTCTCCATGTTCTCTCTCTCAGGGTGTTCCTCAAGGCTCTGTTCTTGGACCGCTTCTGTTTAACATTTATCTGCTACCATTAGGTCACATTATCCGTAGTCATGGTCTAAGCTATCATTGTTATGCTGATGACTTGCAAATCTTCATGTCAGCCCGCTCCGTCTCCACTCTCCCCCTGGACTCATTAAATACCTGTATTACTGATATTAAAACCTGGCTACATAGAAACTTCCTGAAATTCTATAACAATAAAACTGAGGTCACTGTATTCGGTCCACCATCCATTCTGAAAAAGTCTGAACTGAGTATACTTATTGATGGGTCCTCATTAATTCCATCTCACTCTGTTAAAAATCTGGGTGTAACATTTGACTCTGCTCTTACATTTCAAGCTAATATTGGTTCAGTTACCAAGACTGCATTCTACCACCTTCGTAACATCGCCAGACTCCGACCAGCTCTCAGCACTAAAGACACCGAAACTCTTATCAATGCCTTAATAACCTCACGTCTTGACTACTGTAATTCACTGCTTATTGGGCTTCTCGCTAAAACTATCACTAGACTACAATATGTACAAAACTCTGCTGCCAGAGTCATCCATCAAGTCAAAAAATCGGACCACATTACCCCTTTGCTTTATAACTTTCACTGGCTACCTATCTCTGTCCGCATTCAGTACAAAATTCTTCTGTTAACTTTTAAATGTCTGCATGGACTTGTTCCTCATTATTTATCTGAACTTCTGCACTGTTATTCTCCTCCACGTACTCTCCGGTCATCTGACTCTAGACTACTCGCTATACCTCGTTTCCGTCTTTCTACTATGGGTGGCAGATCATTCAGTGCTGTGGCCCCGAAACTCTGGAATTCCCTCCCTCTTTCTCTGCGCGACACTGCTATTATTTCCTCCTTCAAGTCTCAATTAAAAACATATCTTTTGTATATTTGTATTTATATGTCCTACATTGTATGAGTATGTCTATTTTGTGTATGTATATTTTGTGTACAGCGACCTTGAGCATGGGAAAGGCGCTATATAAATAAAACTTATTATTATTATTATTATTATCTTGAAATTTAGCTACTTGACACGCTGGTTCAGCAAGCAAAAATCTAGGATAGGGCGCATCCCTCCATCCTTTTTTGGAACTATGAAGTACCCGCTGTAATACCCAGTTTCTCTGGCTGAGAGAGCTACATATTCTATTACCTCTTTACCCAGCAGTGATTTGATTTCTTATTTCACAACCAGAACCTGCTCGGGGTTCACCATGGTGGATAGAACACCTTTGAAACTGGGCGACTGGAACCCAAACTGAATAAGATACCCTTTTGAAATGGTGCGCAGAACCCATTGAGAGAGGAGGGGGGCAATTTCTCCTGCGCAACCGGAATCACGGGCAGACACTGACAGCTGAGAGCACCAGCCCAACTTACGTATGTATCCCTGCCCGTAGCGAAGCATGAGCAGGGAGTGACACAACATCTAAACACTTGTTAATTTGACATCGTTCTGTGTGAAATCCCTGTTCTTTTTAAAGTAGCTTGGGAATTTAGTAACACACACTCACACACCAGCATACAAACAGACAAGTTTTGCTATATCACTTGTTGAAGACACTAAAGCTTAAGTTTCCGTTTCCAGTTCACGGCACATCTTTATACTCCTGGTTCATGACGTCATCTTCTGCGACGTGCATTCACACATGTTGGTTCTCTTGTGCTTCAAGAGACAGTACACTAAGGCGTTCCTAATGTGTTCTTGACGCAGTGCTAGTTCCCATTACAGGGAACTAATTTATTTATATTAAGTACTTCCAACACTCCTCTGTGTGGGTGTTTGTTTATTTATTTATTTATTTATTTTTGCTGTTTAGTTACTGTATATTTCTATGTGTATACTTATGTATAATGATGTTCATTTATGTTTGATGAAAAGGCTCTTTATGAATTAAACTTATTATTATTATTATTATTATATACAATGATACAGAAGTAATACGTTACAGAGTGTATGATATTTTGAATAAATAGCCAACCACTGACCTTATTTTAGGAAAGGATGCATATTGGAGCTGCCTTTTGCTAAAAAGACAAAAAGGTCACTCATGAAACAATTTTTCCAATGCAACAAGAGAAAGAACAACCTAATTAAAAATGGACAAACACATATTATAGAGACACAGTTGTGGGGTCATACCCTGATGTAAGCAGTCCGTTTGTGAAATCTGTAAGATCCAAAAATCCATACTGTAAAGTATAAACAACCAATGCAGTAATACAGAGCCCAATCAGGAATAACTTGAGAAAGTTCATGCCTGGAGATTATCTGAAAGGAAGATAAAAGTGCAACTACTGGATCATTAATATATGAAATGTAATAAAATTTAAAATTTAAACTACAGCTGTCCTTAAAACAAAACAAAATGGTTAAAAACATTGTAACTTGATTTAAACTGACAGGTTGTATATGTTGTGTTCACACATGTCATAATGGACCCTTTTCACATTCATAGTCATAGTCATCACAGTCTGTGAAAGGGCCTTTTACCGTAGTCTCGAGATGACAATATGTGACATTATATTCTGAGTTCTTTATGTCATTAGGATTTGACTGATTTGATTTAATAAACCTCCTTAATAAATGTACACATCACAAGAGCACATACCACACAAAAATAATAGTAATAAAATATAAAATTCATTCATGGCAACAACCGTTATTTTTCCGGTATCAGTTCCGCAAAGCATCATAATGGTCAAGAATATATTAATCCTTAGTTCCTCAGACAAGTCTTAAGTCTATTCCCAGACTAAAATGCATATTTTAGCTGTTTTAACTGAAAGCAATTTGCACTGAAACATTGTAAAATATGCCAGTGCCAATATTTTGTCTCAAAATGCACACCAGTGACGTTTGTTTCCTCTAAGGCATATTTATAAGTGTTCTAATATGACTAAAGCCTAATCCTGATATAATCTAAACCTGGGGTGCACCTTCCTGCAAAGTTCAGCTCCAAACTTAATTAATTTTTAGCTAAAATATCTTCATGAGAAACTTTTCTGGGTTTAAATTCGGTTTTCTTTGAATGAAAGGCCTTATTTTTTTTCAACGCGGATGTAAACTGTTTTCTTTGTATGTAAATGATTGTAAGTGAAGTGTTTTTGCACATCTGAAATGTAGAAGCGTCTGATACCGAAAGCCTTTCTCAATCAACTCTTGCGTTGTGGAACTCCCTGTCACTCACATGTGATAACAGTCAAACACACAATCCTATCAATTCCCCAAGGACAAACTTCTAAAGAATGCATATACATATATAAATGTACTGTATGTATATATAGAGATGGAAGACTTGTGTCCTCCCTAATTTTCAGCGCCACCTCGCTTCCTACATCGCCAGGTTCCTCCTGACCGAGTGTGTGTGAGGGACGAAAGGCGCTGTAACCACGATGACTGGTGTGATGAGGCTAGAGACCGGTCTCCCTCCCCCGGGAGTTCAGGGAGGGACTAGGATGTGAACAACTAGGATGCTGACAACTGCGCCTCGGACTGAAGAGAGACGCGCCGGACATACCCCCTTACCTTATCCTATCTGACCACGACCCACCTTCACGGTTCCCTGACACAACGAGAACCCCAGATCCCGTTTAGTTGGACTCTTTATTTTTTGTTTTATTTTGGCCTAATGCAATGTATTAATAGTTTCCAGAGACATAAAACTAGATACATCAAACATGTTCATGAAATGGCAAAATTAAAAGTAGCTTATATTTACAGTTTCCATTTTTTACATAAACTTAGAAACTGCATTTGAATTAATTTGTCAAAATGCATCAGTGTAATAAACATCGGGATGATCATTTAAATATCAGTACATTCAATTTTTTTGTTTTTTTGTTGTTGAAAATAAAATTTTCAGTTACCCCGTTTATCTAATCTTATTCGCATTTGAATTTTTTTTTGTAGGTCGTAGGGGAGCGCGGGGCACAAAGTAACGCGGGGTAAATAGTAACACATACTTTTTAGATAGTTGCACGGTCTTAAATGTGACGTGCTAACGGGCTTTTCACCACACTGTTTACACACGTCTTCCAGCCATCTTTCGAGAAATTTCAGCGAAATTTGGATGAGAACCACAGAAAAAACTCTTTTGAAAGCATGAAAATATTTTTTGTTATAGTAGTTGTTTTTCGATTTTCAAAGAATGTGGGAAAGTATGTTAGTCCAATCTTATATTGTTATGATTACCATCTTCTTGGCTAAAAGATGGTACCATTTTGAAAGATGTGAAAAACACACAGTGACTGCTAGCCGGTCCTGAAGTGAACACGACACCGCGGGGTTAGTTGTAACACGGTGTTACAACTAAGCCGCATTGAATAGGCTGCATCAATAATCATATATTATGCATTGTATTAACCTATTAAAACGTTTTTCATGTCATTACATTGTTCAAAGCATAACAATGTAATAAATAAAAGAAAAAATATATTCCATTCATAAGTTATGCTTATAATCATTAAGACTCAACTTTTATTAAGAAATAAAAAATACGCCAATGAACACCCATTGGATAACATGGTGTTACAACTAACCCGCTGTCTGTTACAACGAGCCCCGCAAACGGGGTAAGTTGTCACATTTCACTCCTTGCGCTTTTGGTGATACTGCGCAGAAACTGTAGTTCCGACGAACATCATACCAGTGCTCATTTGTAGGAGAGGCTTGTGTGTTGTTTGTATAAAAATATGGTTTATCTAACCCAATTACTTTGTTCATTATTTGGCTAAAACCAAAAAGTGTTACGTTTGTCCCCGCGCTCCCCTATAAAACATAAAAATAAAATTGTATTTTCTTTCTTTGTTGACCCCCTCAAAATAGAGAGTTTCGCGTTAACATTATGGTGAGAAAAGCAGATAACAATTATCAAATAATCAAATCAAATAAATAAATAAATAACCAAATAATTTCACATTCACAGTCGCAACCTGTTTGTGCCTCTTGTAGACGCTTCAGGAACATGCTGTCACAGTCAAATAAAAAATCATTTCTACATACAAGCATGCTACTGAACAATCATTAACTACACTAAATTATTTTATTACCGAAACGTTTTAAATGAATGAAGTATTTATATATTTTTTTATATTTAAAATCAAACGCCATTGTACCTGTGTAAATTACAAATGAAAAGGAAACTAATTTCATTAATACTTGTCACTATGATAAAATATGATAATGATAATACAATGATAATAGAAGTATTGGTTATTAAAGACATGCATAGATCATGCTGACTTTAGAAAAGAAACTCACCTTAAATCCACACGGAATCGGAAACGGGTTTACGGGTCACCAGGCTTCTGCAGTGAAAGTACAGGTACAAATGACAGCGATTCTCTAAACTCACCAATAAGTACAGCTAATTATGAAAGACGTGGCCAATCAGTTTTCCTTGTTGCGCAATGGCGGATCCAGGAAACTTTCAGGTGAACATGCAGAAGCCAGTCGGTCTGGAGTGGCACAGAAATATTCATTATTTCTACATAAAAATGCGTGTGGCTATAAAATACTGAAATTATTTACATCAAAAGGCTTCTCTTTTCATACAGGCATAGCTTATTAATAGAAGAAAAAAAGAAAAACGCTCGGTCAGTTCTTCAACAATGTTCGGTTAAACTGAAAGGCTTTTAAAAACGTTTTATGTTTCGCATTCCACTACTTGTCAAACTAAATGAGTTGCAACAGTTCTATCATAAAGAATCTGAGTTCAGTACGAAGGGAACCTATATATCCACCATTATGAAAAATGAATTATTTTTTTACATTTCAATGGGATTCATTTTCACTTTCACTTTTCCAACTAACATAACATTTGCACACATCTCCGAGTACAAATTCACAATGCTCCCATCTGTGCATTAAATTGAAATTAAAATATCCATTTATTTTGTATTGCGATCTCATTACAGCATATTTAGTCCATACTTTTTAGAAACATGTTCTTAAATGACACATATATTCCACAAACATGCATGCAAAGGGTTTGATTTTTACACAGTTTACAAATTTAGTCATGTTGCATTCACCAAACTATTCCACTACTGGTATATCTATCACTCTTCAGGGATAGCTTTTTCCCTCAGGCTATACAGCATACTCCCACAATATGGCATGCCACACACCACACTTAACTTTAACACTGGATTATATCTATACACTTCATTTAATACAGCACTGCCTACCTGCTACCACTGATACATCCAATGATGTACACTCAGGACACTATATCCAGTTCACATACAATCATCATAATTATGCGTTTGTCAATAATGTGACATTTGTGTATAGTGTTTAATGTGGTGCTAACTGAATGCATGTACATTCTGAGTATAATGTGTAGTGTAGTCCCAACCGTAAGTATGTCAATAGTACACTGTGTGTACTAACTATATGAATGTGCACATTGCACTTTTTTCTTCTCTTTTACCCGCTGAAGGTTGTATGGTTATGTTAACTGTTGCTGCAATTTTCTGGAGCACGCTCCCAAGAATTTCACTTACCAAGGCACATGTGCTGTGGTGATGTGACAATAAAACTGACTTGACTTCATATACATATATTTCAGTTAATCTAAAATAGTTCAGTCATGTTGCCTTGATATTGTTCTTTCATTTTAGATACTATTTTGGATCATGTTAATTCAATGCAATCAAATCAATTCATCTTCACATTGTAGACTTGGAAAAACAAGCTTTTGTCACCGTCCGTTGTTGTTTAAATTACTGGAGCGGACACCAATAATTTTGCCAAGAGACATATTATTTATTTTTTTATATATATGTCAAGACATAGGAGAGAAAGATAGTATGCTGGAGAGGAGGTGTTCGTTCCGTCTTTCTCTGGTTCTCTGTCACATACGTTGAGTTTTACATGACCAGAGGAACAGTTTACTTCTGTAAAAGTGGAATTCATACATCCTATGGCCTCTAACATGTGCCTATCATATCATATGAGCATTATTTCCTGTGAAGAACTAAAAATGCATGTTCCCATGCTCAAACATTTGTTCATGCAAACTATAATCTAGCTTATACACTTAGTAACATAATATAACAAATCATGAATAAAAACAATACAGATACATAATAAAACTGATTATGAATACGAATAAAGAAAAATAATACTAAGTAATAAAATTTAGTCTTCAACATCATTTATTTTAGTGTTCTTCTTTTAACAGTTTATGTTGTTACTTAATGTTTTTATTTACAATAAACCAAAAAAGCTTTCGTTTCAATGCTTTATTGAACATTAATACAGTAAACATGAACAAGCATACATTATACCTTTTACAACAAGACATATGGTCTCATCCTTTGTGAAGGCCATTAGATATTTTAACAAGATCAAAAGAAATATAACATCTCATATTTCTGCATAACTGCATCCTTCTAATCAAATATATGTAATAATTCTTGCATATAATAATAATTAAAATTTCATTAAAAAGTCCACATGTACAGCAAATATAGCTGAAAAGAGAGAAAGAGCAGCAATTAGTCATGAACAACAACAACAATAAATTAATTTGACTATTAATATTAATGATTTACATTGCAGTTACATTAACTTGTGTCAGTAAGGATAGTAAAACAAGTATTTTTCTATGGACAGATTGTTTAAAGGAGTCATGAGTTGAGAAATCACATTTTCTTCGACCTTTTAACATAAAACAATAATGATAATTATCGCAATATAATTTCCCTCTACAAAATGTTGTGATCTAAAATAGCTGATAGCGAGTACGACATTGTTTAGAAACATGGATAAAAGTCAAATATTATAATGGAATATATAATATTGAATAGTTTGAAACACTGATAAAAGTCAAATATTTTAATTGGAATATATCATATTGGATAGTTTTACCTCTGGCACTGTTTAAATGCTGTACAGAGAATAATTCAGCCACAGTGAAGGTAAGACGAGTTTCCATTAACTTAAAGCTATGGAATATCTTCATATGACTTTGCATTTATAGTGGACAAAAATGTAACTGATATTTGTGCATTTCTTTTGGCTGAAATAAAAGAGCGCAAGACAACCGCGATCAGACACTTAATTATTAATACAGGCCTAATCTGAACATGAGTCTGTGCGAGTTTAGTTATCAGGCCTAATTTATGCATGAACCTGTTTGAGTTTAGCTGACACACCTAGTCGACGCACGGTTTTGAGTAAGCTCAGGCTGCGCGCTCTCTTGTCAGTTGTGTCGTTTTGTTGTGTGGACATGAGTTCACATTGGCTGCGTGTTCATGTCATGTTCTGTGTGAGCACATTGCTTGTCACATGTGTTTCTAGTGCCATATCCTTGCCTGTATATTGTTTAACCCCACACATCTTGTTTCCTTGTTATTGAGTTGATTTACCCCACCTTTCCTCCCTCATTATCTGCCGTTTATTCTCCCTGTGTTTGTCTGTGTTTGATGGATATTAAGACCATGGGGATGACATGGGGCCAGTTGGAGCACAAAGCCCAAGACCGAGATGGCTGGAGGTCTCTCATTTGCGGACTATGTCCCAGGACAGGTAGTAAGCGTAAGTAAGTTTCTGTCTCCCTGTTTATTTTGTGTTTTGTCGTTGTATTTTCCTCTCATTGCTTAAGTCAAGTCGTTTTTCCCCCCTTGGGGTAGTTTGGTTTGAGTTTTTTTTTTTTTTTTTTTTATTAATGAAAGCCCTTCTTTACTGAATCATTGGGTCCTTGCCCAAATCCTTGACACTTTAAGGCTGTTTTCACACGTTCGTGCGGCCTTGGAGTGAACCAGATAACATTATATACATTTTCAGTTAGTTCGGTTTGTGTTCACAAATGTTGCTTTTACCGTACCCCAAACACCACACCATACGCCATGTGACAACTGTCAGTGTTGTTTTTGGTCACCGACAGCACTGATTCCCCACATGTGTTTCCATGACAACCGGCCTGACATGAAGAGCTAGTGAAATATGGAGATAAAGTATACACGTCTGATTTATATTTTTTGATGTACTCCTTGCAGCGTTTATTTTCTTTAATGCAGCACTGTGTAGCTATTCTATTAAACCCTTCTCAAAGAGCTGTTTGTTGAAAATCCCACAGATGGCATTATTTTTGAAAGCTGGGCATTTAATCATCATCTCAAACCTCAAGACAACCTCTACAACAGTCCATGTTTGCCTTGTTTGTTGTTTACGCAACATACAACCCCCGACTCATGACGGAAGGTCAGTGGCTAAAAAAAAGAGATCTTCCTGTAATTTATTTGGCCTGAGGTTGGCAGCGTTCACAGTGTACTGCCGTTTAGTGCACACCAGAGTGTGGCTGTTGCGTTCACACTGACCCTAACGAACCATACTCAGGCCAAAAGCTCCTTTGGGCTGACCTAAACAGTGTCAGTGATAAAACATCCTAACAGCTTAAGAAGATTGAAGATTGACACTTGTTTACACAGGGCAATGTAGGTTTGGGTTTTGTTTTCCCTTAATAATAACAACCTTCATTTAAAAACTGTATTTTGTGTTTATTATGTGCATGTCACGGATGTGGGCTGATATGCGATGCGGAGCAAATGCAGAAACACGGAGCTTCAAACAGAAAATACTTTATTGAGTAAACTCAAAAACAAAAGCGGCACACGATAGTGCAAAACACAGGGAGAACAAGGAGAGTACATCCACACGCGACCTTCCATGTAAACTCTACAATTACCGACAAACACAAAGGGACACAGGAGGGTATTTATACAGACGAGGAAACTACACACAGCTGACGGGACTTGGGCAGTGATTAACGAGAAAGGTGTGGAACAATCTAGAAGACACAGAAGGACCCGGAATGTGAGAGATGTGACAAGACTGTGACAGTGCGCCCCCTCCCGCCGTGTGAGGAACACCTTGCGGAGGGGAGGGAGGGGGAACAGGAGGAGGACAAGACAGACATGACAAGAGAACACAGGTGGGAGGGTGGGCACCCTGGAGACTGGGGTTACACAGAGTCATGGAGGTCTCCAGGGTGGTACAGGAGTCCAGGGCGCTGCCGGGGGAACAGGGCACCAGGGTGTCTGGGTAGTCCAGGGCGGTGCCGGGGGCTTGACCTCCCCAGGAGGCTCTGCCTCCTTTGCCCCACCCACCCTCAAAGTCACATTTCTACCCCCCCAAAAAAAATTCTTGAAGGGCCTCCCCGGGTGACCGTCGAGAGGCCTAGGTGGTCCTTGGGTGGAGGCCAAGAGGTTTCGAGGGGCCAGCAGGGCGAGGAGCTTGGGAGGCGCCGGAGGAGGCTCTGGGAGGTCTGGGAGCGCCGGCTGAGGGTCTGGGACGTCAGGCTCTGGGAGGGCTGGCTGGAGGGCCGGCGGCAGAGGCTCTGGGAGGGCCGGCTGGAGGACCAGCGGCGGAGGCTCTGGGAGGGCCGGCTGGAGGACCGGCGGCGGAGGCTCTGGGAGGGCCGGCTGGAGGACCGGCGGCGGAGGCTCGGGCCACGGGAGATCTGGCCAGTCGAGAGGCCCAGGCAGGTCCGGCGGTTTAGGCCACGGCGGGAGTTCCAGGTCAGTGGCTGGATCTGGCTGGAGGCGCTCTGGCGCTGGCTGGAGGATCTCGGGAACAGGCGCTGGGCGGCGAGGCGCGGGAACAGGCGCTGGGCGGCGGAAAACGGGCGCCGGAGTGGGCGAAAAAGCTGTGGGCGCGAACGCAGCCTGACTAGCGAGTTGAACTGGTCCAGGCTGCTCTCTAGCGGGCACAGAAGGATCCCCTCGAGGAGTGGGCATTGAAGCCGACGAGCGCGCTGTAGATGCTGGAAGAGAGGCTGACTGGTGGGCCAGACAGCAAATGTAGAAACGCAGAGCTTCAAACAGAAAATACTTTATTGAGTAAACTCAAAAACAAAAGCGGCACACGATTGTGCAAAACACAAGGAGAGCAAGGAGAGTACATCCACACACGAGCTTCCATGTAAACACTACAATTACTGACAAACACAAAGGGACACAGGAGGGTATTTATACAGACGAGGAAACTACACACAGCTGACGGGACTTGGGCAGTGATTAACTTGACAGGTGTGGAACAATCTAGAAGACACAGAAGGACCCTGAATGTGAGAGACGTGACAAGACTGTGACAGTGCATAGGATGCAACGTGCAAAGAAAAAAAAAGAAGATGCCTGAAGGCCCGGAGATGTGTGCTTGTGTACACATGGTCTAGACCAGGGGTGCCCAATCCTGTTCCTGGAGATCTACCTTCCTGCAATGTTCAGCTCCAACTCTAATCAAACAGGCCTCTCCATTGGCCACCAAAAGAATCTGCAATACAAAGGCTTTTATCCTGTGTCTTCTTTTGGAGAAATGGTGATTAACAATTAGTAGTAGTTTTTGACCAGGGAACTCCTGGCTAATGTTTTGCTTGCCAGATAGTATCAAATGCCTGATAAAGCCATTTTTTCATGTACCTTTATTGTTTAGGTTAGTTTTGTTCAATACATTTTGAATGGGAAACAGAACAACACCTATAGTGAGACAAAATCTGAACAACTGAAAATGAGGGCTATAAATACACAGAGAAAGATTAGGGAATAAATTAGGTAATTAACTAGTCTCAGGTGTAACACATGAAATCAATCCCCATGGTAACTGATGAACAAAGGGGTGAGAACAGGGTGAGTTGGGTGGAAACTCTTCACGAAAAAATTCAAATAATACTCAAACAATAATACTCAGAATAGAGACGTTGCACATTGTTGGCTGCATTGTTAAATAATAGATAGATAATATGAATAAATAATAAATGACATTGTGCTAATGTATATATATTAGACGCCAGTGGCTGTGTTATGTGGATCTACACACTGTGCTAAACATGTTTGGTCAGAATTGCACTGTGCCAATATTTTGTAATCAATTCAAATATATCATCCACTGCAGTTTTCTTGTAGCTTCTTTAAAATCTCTAAATCATTTTTTTTTTCAGTGCATCAAGAATATATCAATTTGAAGGTTATTATTTTCTGCAAGTATGTGGACTACTGTAAATTATGGTAGAAACCTAAAAAAATATATATTTACAATGAATAAACTTGCTGTATGATGTTTTCTGTCCCTAAGTTTATTCAATATGGCCAGGAGAGCTCAATGTTATTGTTGCATACACAATAAATAAAGTTATTTCTTGTTTGTTCAACCTACTGCATGTTATTTCCTCGTTCATTTATCACTCTAAACCAGAGGTTTTCAAAGTCTGAGACAGTGGGCCTCCCCTTTGACACAACCCACCCAATGCCGCCCCCCCCCCCCCCCCCCCCAAAGAAAACAAAACGAGTGTTGACCATATCATGCAATTGATATGGGTTGATCAGAAATTGTTATATTTATTGCTGATTAGAAAACTATTTACATGACAACATCAGCATTGAGCTTCAGATCAATGGTTTTGATCACAAACTAACTATATAGAGAACAAGTTTTGCAACAATTAATCCAACTCATGCGGTTGCAATTATAAAGAAAACTGTAATGAACAAGAGTTTTCATTTAAACATAACTCTTTTTTTTTACTTTTAATTTTTTTATGATTTTTTATGATGTAATTTTTATTTATTTATTTCCACACGTGTGTGAGTGAGGGAGAGACAGAGAGAGAGAGAGAGAGAGGGGGGACTGTGTGTTTTACGGATCACATAGTCTGACGCTGTTTTTAAGATCTGCATTCCTTTATTTTGTATGAAATACAGCAAGAAAGTGCGAAGTTAAACAACTGAATAGAGCAGGAGACGGTTAAAAAAAAAACTCTGACAGGCAGAGACGCAACGCTAGTCGCACTCTATCAAGCACCACGTCTGAACAAACCCCACGTTTACCAGAACTATACTGGCTAATAAGTACTACAAACAAACCGAAATAAAAAACAATCCTGAAGCTGAAGAAACCCTAAACGTTAAAGGAAGACCCGCGAACCTGAGTGACTGAGAGGGAAAGACACCTGTTCTCGTTTCCGCGTTCTGAGCCGCGCGCGCGAGACGAATTAAATCTGCATGTGTAGGGGAGGCGCGCCTATCGCAGAACGCAGACACAGTCAGCGACCCAATGAGGATTTTTATGTAATCTGAGCACAGATAATGACTCGTATTACTCGTATGATACTCGTACTCGGTAAAAGTGCATTATCCATTCCGGATTCTCGTTTCAGCCGAGTATCCGGCTCAACTCTAGTTATTAGACTATCATTTTTTACAACTCTCCGCGCCTCCCCTGGCATGCTCTGGCGCCCCCCAGGGGAGGCGCGCCCCACACTTTGAAAACCCCTGCTCTAAACAGTTTCTTTTGTTTTAGATAATTTTCTGGCCATCTGTTGCCTCTTTTCCATTGATTTGGTACATCAACATTCCTGACCGCTACTGTCACCGTTTGTCCTGTCTGCCAGGTTATTTGTGGACTCCCTGTCTGTCGGGACTTCTCTGTCACTTCCCGTCTGGTGTGTCATGTGTTGTTTCACTTCCAGTCTTAAGTACTGACCAGCCACCTCTCCTATTGTGTACCCTTCCTAACAGTTTTGCTCGTCATTTCACTTTCACTGGTGTGTGCCCTGTCACTGTCCTGTAAATAAATCACTCATCTTTTCATTTGGGTCCTCTCTTGTCCAGAAACCCTGACACAGATAGCTATACCCATCAAATAACTAACAATAGAGCAAATAAAAGAAGGGTGTCTCAAACAGACGTTCTTAATAAACTAACTAAAATATTCAAGAATTTGATGCACACATGAATCATGAATCATGAATCATGAATAATGTTTGTCACCATAAAACCACCTTGTGCCTGTGAACATCAAATCAGACCATCAAGAAAGCAAACACAATTTAAGAAAGTACAATTTCCAACACAACTTTTAAAGGCCCTGACAATTATCCAGTAAGCATTCCAGTGTATGGAAACCAAAAAAAGTTTTTTCAAAAAAAGTTTTTTTTTTTTCACTTGTTTTTCTCCTTGCAAAGTCATTTACAACTTCATTAAAACTGAGCTCTTTTAGAGTTCAAACTCTACGGTTAAAAGCGATAACGTGTTGGGAATTTATTTGCACATTCTCCTTCTCAGTTTGCTTTTAACTTGAGACATTTTGGAACATGAGTGCTCTCACAGTACGTAACTATATCAAAATATTAAAAACATTCCTTCCACAATGTGATCTGTGACTACTTTATATTCTACTGAAATGCTGGTACCAAGCATTACTGTTGGTATTTTACCATTTCTAAGTTATTTTATTGTTTGTGAGTTGTTTTAATTTAACTTTTTATGAGTTATCCATTCTAACCTCATAAGTGCAGTTTTGTTGAATTAAGACTAGAAGCGAAATACACTTAATTCTAACTTTTATTTTTTGAGGATTGGGTTCCTCCTGATATCAGCCTGTGCCCTGAAGGGAAAAATGGAGTCAAGAACCTGAGGATTTCAAAGCAAGGATCTGTTTTATGTTAAAACTATGTAATTATATTGTACAGTCAAATATGAGTTGACCCTCTCCATTAATTTTGTTTCTAGCATGCACATAAATAATTATTTAGTGTGTGTTATTTTCTGAAAAATAAGGTCATGCTGTCTGATTAGATTACATACATTGAAAAAATACCATATTCAACGGTTTAATGTCTGTTTACATGTTGCATTGCATCAGATTTTAGTGGTTGAAAAGAGTTTTGTTGATAAGAGTTTTTTCTCTGAAGGGTTAGGGTTCTTTGGTCATAAATGAATCAATGAAAGGAATTTGAGACACATTAACAGTAGCTATTAGCTTGATGGTGCATTGTAAAGTGATCTGCTCTATTCCAGTAACTGGACAAAGAGGAGGATGTCTCGGACATGCTCCAAAGAAGAAGCATATCGCTGAACGGCTTGAAAAAGATGATATATTTTTTGTAGATTGCTTAAACAACAACGCATGCGCTAGATGACTCGGTCTTACCAAGTAGGGTGTTTCATGGTAAGTATCAGTATCTTACTTTTAGCGGGTTTCCAAGTATGGTTCTTATTTCCTAATTCATGTGGATAAGTTTGTAAAACAAAGGCTGGACCCACGGTATTTGATGACAGAGAAGCAGCCATCATAGTTTGTTGTGACTGTTTACCGACGTCAACCGGAAGTATTGTTCTTGAGCATTGTGGTACAGCTAATATGGCAGCAATCGGGTTTGAATTCTAGTTTGTGACTCTACCCTTTTCTTGCTCCCTTCTCACCCCTCCCTCATCCTGGTTACACTGTTCTTGCTTGGTATTACATTAAGCATTTACTTAATCAAAAGTGGAGTGTTCAAAGTCAAACAAGCATCCCGGTAAGCATACGGTTCTTTTTTCACTACTGTTTTACCCAGCATGACGCAGTAGTATCGGAAGGCTATAACACTAACTTTAGTTATTTGGTCACCCAAAAATGTAAATCATTTACTCACTTTCATGTCATTTCAGCCTCATATTTAGTTTGTGTTTTTAGTGTTCACTGAAATGTGAAGTTCTTGTGTTAATTATATGTTTAACTGTTCTTCCAGTTCCTCCCTTGATAATGAAGTGCACTCGCTACATCCTGGTTACACTGTTCTTGCTTGGTATTACATTAAGCATTTACTTAATCAAAAGTGGAGTGTTCAAAGTCAAACAAGCATCCCGGTAAGCATACGGTTCTTTTTTATCTCTCAGTTTGTTTCCGCTTCTGCTTTAAGTTGAAACATAATGTTTATAAGTCCTAGCCTCTACTCATAATACTATCTCAACACTCATTCAAAAGCTGTATTTGTTCATCACACATTCAAGATATTGTTTTAAAAACACACTTTGTGCATTCTGATCTCCAAGCTGATGCCATCCCAGATAACATTTTATTGATTTGTAAAAGATGAATTATTACTATTTTTAGTTGCAGGGTGTTTCTTAATCTACACGCACTTTCTTCCCTATGAACAAACTCCTTAAAACATGATTGTCACACTCTCACTTGTTTATTTGACTTCCCTGTGATGTCAAACAGTGCATGTACTAATTGACCACTATAATTGTCTAGTTTTGTCATTCTTTTTCCTTAAGTCATGAATATGTCAGCATACCATTTCCAACATATCTCAAATTATTTGTTCTTGAAAAAAATTGCCAAATTTAATTGCTTTCATGGCATTTTAAACATTATTTGACATCATTATATTCATAGCATCATTTTATGTACGCTAAATACAATTAAATAATATATTCACACTTTTTGCGTGATTTGGTGAAATTGTAGTTTGACTGGAAATGATTCACAAAAAACTAAAACCTGGCACATAAATGTGGTCCAAGTTAAGGAAATTTAACTAATAAATTAACTAATTTAACTAATTTAGCTAATTTTCTTAGCAAAGTGACTACATCTGTTGACTTTACTCTGTTCAACAGTGCCAGTCCTGAGCAAGATACGGTCTCAAGGTAAATTGTCAGTAAAATTTTGCCAGTTAATAAAGTAGATTGGGTTATTATGGTCTACCTAACCTGGTGTATTTTTGTCATGGTTATGGACTAACTGGACACCATAGCTTTGGACCTTTGCCCAAACCAAATGTTTCCTGTGAAGGAGCCGAACTCATCAAACAATTTGTGCCAGAGGATCAACTGGATGACATCCTGGAACGTAGAGCACAGGAGTTCAAACAACACCAACTCAGGTGATCTGTATTACTCTACATTCACCCAAAGTCCTGTAAATCAACACAACGATTATAGACTTTTTACATTTTCTTCTTGTGTTTTCTTTTTTCCAGAATGACGACAAACATGGATATTCTTATCGCCAAGGCCAACTCTCCTCTGCAATATCCTACCAGTTTCAATGTAGTTCCTCTGAAGAAGACTTTAATACCAGGTTAGTATAGCTTTCCTGTTACTTCATGTTCCTATGAACTGAGAGTTTCCCTCTCAGATGTATCATTACAGGATGAGAGTATTTAAATGAATCACGCAAGGTGTTATACAAAGGTTTTCACTAGACAATTTATGGGTATTTATCGGTGAAAAAAAGCATGTCTTAAACAGTGTTGTTTAGCAAGTCTTACACCTTGTTCTTTAATTTGGCTTTCCTGTAGCTCAAACAGTAGAGCGTGGCACTTGCAACGACAAGCTCATCGGCGCATAAACTCATGTTCCTTGAATGCAATAAGTCGCTTTGGATAAGTGTCTACAAATGCATAAATGTAAAAGTGTGCTGTCATTAGATCACGTGCACAACTTTTCACTCCCATCAGCGCTTTTTTGTAATTGCATTCTCACACTAATTTGCCCTGTTTAGTAATTCTGGCCTGAGAACTATTGTTGTTTAAATGAGAACAACTTCTCCCTATTTGTTGCTGAACAGTAACTTAATATACTATTAATATATAACAGAAGTCTTTTTTTTCTTGATGTATTATTACAGGTCTGGCTCTACAAACAATTAACAAGAGGGATATGTACAAGGTAGGGACTGAATGACTTCATTGATGTAATTAATGAAATACATAGTTCCCATAGCATTCGAATGTGGGTGGAAGCAGTTTCCAGTTCTCATTTTAAGGGGCAAGCTCATTGTGTTGAAGACTTCCTACCAAGCGTAACGTCGAAACAGGTTGTAACGTCTGATTGAATTTTGAAAGAATCAAAATTGGTAAAATATAAGTAGAAATGGCATCAAAGTCAGGAAAGGTAAAGTACAAAGATGGATTAGAAAAATTAGTATTTGAAAGTTACGAGGCTAATCTAAAGGGCCAGTCACACAGTGAAAACGCATGAATCACACACGGATTATGCACAGATTTTCGTTTCTGCGCGGAGCGTGCATCGTATGCGTAATTCATTGGTGGAACAAACGTGGACCGGCAGTGATTGTAAGTGGATGTGCGTCGAAGGCGGTTTGTGCATGATTTTGAGTTTTGAACGGTTCAAAATTTTTCCGTTATTCATGAGTCGGCGTGCATAGTTTATGCGTTGAATATGCGTGGGTCACGCGTCGGCCATCAGTGCTTATGCGTCGGAACTGGTTAGAAACCGCGCACGTCCACGTCCGTCCACTGACGCCCCACCTTCATATCACGCATGAACTGCGCACATATCACGTGGATTCTGAAAGTGCTTGTACGTGGAACGTTCGCAAAGCGTGCGTGCTCCGTCAGTGATTCATGCGTCGGACGTGAAATCTGTCCGTGATTTCAAACCCAATCTGTGCGTGATTTGTGGGTGATTCGTGCGTGATCAGCTGTGTGACTGGCCCTTAAGCCTAATCGGGGGCATTGATTCGTATGAAATTGACAAAGGAAAATTGATAAGTAACGTCCAATGCCTCCTGGCAATCACTTATATTGACATTTTAAATTATTCGGTAAACATGAAAAGTGCTTACACTTTAGATGATTTGAAATGCTATAAATCACTTGAAGCTTGCAACCAGTTTGTCAATAGTTGTTTTTGGTGCGCTCCTATTTTATATTGAGACAAATGTACGTATAGAAAATGCAAAGACAGTCACTCAGGAGAAAGCCTACTGGTTACTACCAACAAGCACTGACAAGGTTGGCTATGCAGAAGTTTCTAATATTGATTTCATGTCAGCTGAAACTAAGAAAAAACACCTGGATAATGCCATCTGTGGAACCACCCATCATAAGGAACAGAAGAAACAGAATCTAACTCTCTGCTATGTTCCTGCACCAACAGATGCCGAATTTAATGTTCACTTCAAAGTTATTTTCGACAGAAACCAAACCTGTTGTGTTTGCAATCACGCTAAAGTATGCAGAACTTTTAATTCCCATAAATAATAAAGAGTGACAAGATGTACAATATATTGTGTTGTTTTATATACATGTTTCTATATATGTTTTATATATATATATGAACGTGGATGCAACTTGAATTATCAACATAACTTTTCTTAGGTAAACAATGATAAGAACTGACGTTCACGTGCAATTTAAGATTGATTCAAAACAAAGATAAACGACCACAAATTACAATGACTCTGAATCATTCATTTGAATGCATTAGATTAGTGAGAGAGTGATTGTGCTCATCATCAACATTAACCCATATTTAACATGTTTATGCAATAGCCAATCATTCATTCTTATCCCCCACAAACACATTGTTAGACGCTAATTCTCTCACTTTACCAATATAGAATGTAACTAGTTTTAGTTTGGAGTCAAACTCTTGTCCGCCATTGTGTACGACATCCTCAAGCCGCGGTCAAAGAAGTCATATCTCCGTTATGAATCACTACTCTAAGAGACTCTATCGTAGGATATTACTACTGTGTGTGTAATGTCAGCTTACCTGTCAAAAAACAAAAACACAGGTTAATCAATGAGTTCTCCGCACATTGCAACTCACCACGTACTGACTGTCAGGGTTCTGCCACATTCTGTCTAGTCATTTTCTTGCTGTTGTGGCAGAGCTCTGACACAACCATATTGTCTCGTGATTTGCGTGTGTGTGTGTGTGTGCGCGGTTTCGATGTTGAGTTGCGCACGCTCTTGTCTGTGTAGCGTCGGGTTATGATGTCCGGTCCTGATACTTTGGTCTGGTTCTGGCTCAGTTTCGGTTTTATGTCAGGATTCAGGTATTCATGACTCGTGTGTTCGTCCTTGTTGTGAGCGCACGAGTACAGGTGTTTGCTCATTCTCGCGCGCTCTAGGTCTTGTGAGTGGGCGTGGTTTCAAGCTTTGACACTTTCTCTGGTCTGTGTGTTATGTTTTGCACACGGTTCCTGTTTTCATCGGCCGCGTGCTTTCATGTTGTGTTTTATGTCGCGCACAGTCGCGTCACCAAATGCGCTGTCTTTGTCTAATGTGAACATGCGGCGATGCGCGTCCGCATTGGTTGCGTGGTCGTGTCATGTCATTGTGTTCTCCTCCTTGTCATTAGTTTGATTTGTCCGAGCCGTTTCCGATTCAATTACCCTTCCTCCTGTGAGTATTAAATCTCTTCATGTTTGCTGTCCTGTATTGCGTCGTTGTCGTACCTGTCCTGTCTTGCTGCCTGGTAGTTCTTGTCCTGCCTGTTCTCCCAGTTAAGTCTAGTCTGTTTAGGTCTTTAGTCTTTAGTCTTTAGTCTTGCTTTTTCCCCCACAGGGTTGTTTTGGTTTGCATTTTATATTATTGTTTAATAAAAAAGCCCTGCGTTATTGAGTCCTCAGGTTTCCCTTCACCCTCAACCTTGACACTGTTTCTGTTCAGTTATTTAGCTGTTGATGAAACCTGTTATTACAAAATACTTTATAACAGTGCTTTCCCATAATATAAATTAATGTTATTACCAATTTCCATTTTTTGGAAATTTTTATCAGATTTTTGTCAATTTTTATCAGTTCCTTTTAAATACTCAGGGCCACAATTGTCTCTCTACTAATAGTGAAGCCGTGGGTTTTAGTTACCAAGGAATGTGTGCGTTTATTGCGGTGTGTTCAACTCAAACCACCTAGTAATTGAATTTCAGAGATTGTTATTCAGAGAAGTTAATTATTGCTGTGATATTTACAGAGCAACATAATTATTTTAACTGCACTTTTAAATGCTGTTTTCACCATTTAATAATATTTGTTAAGCATTAAATGCATGTTAATGCAAAATCTTGACACAGGTGAATTCATATTCCATTCTTACATTTACATTAAAAACAATGATGTCTGCAGGTGTGTTTGAGTGTGAAGAGTGGAGTGCTCTCAGTGGAGAATGTTCTGGATGGACAGCAGGTGGATGGACAGGGTCAGAGTGAACTGAACATCTCATCCAGCAGCCTCACACAACTCAACGATCTGCTGTCCAGAGTGACCTACACCAGCACCATCTATCGTGTCAAGACTACAGATCTGGGTAAGGGCTATCAGTATTCAGATGTACAATACAGGAGAGGAATTTGCAATTTAGGATTGAGGATTGTTTCTTATTAGGTAATCAATAATTACTGAATTAGATTAGCCTCATTAAGATCTTCTCATTATATTAACAATTAATGAAGAATTACTAATAATTATACTATGACAAATTATAAAAGGTTACTAAATAATTACCTAGTCACTCTGCAGGAACTACTAGTGATCTAGACATCTGCATTTTGTCAAAGTAAGACATGTATGTGTCATAAGGAGAGATCATGGACAACAGAGGTAAACATTATTGAAGACAGGGCATGGAAACAATGAACTGGTGACTAGTGAAGACAATAGGATGACTGAAGTGAATCTTAGCTGAGATGACTGAGACGGAGATTGTCTAGGAGATCTTGGAAATGAGAAATCAGGCCATGAGTTCATCTATCAAAGCCTAAATAACCGACAGCATCTTTTATATCTGGGAGTTGTGAGTAGAACACAAAACACTGCAGCTCTGTTGAAGAGCAGTGACTGGATCTAAAACCTTCAGATGACACAGTGAGCATATCTCTGTCGCTATGAGTTATCGAAAGCAAAACCATACATGAAAACCTACATCAAAAGGCAGACATGCGTTTCTGCAGTGCAAAGCTGCTCTCTCGCTCTGTATGATGTGATAGACAACCAAGTTGTCCATTTCTGTTCTGATCACAAGGTGCAGGTTTTCTCAAAATGCGTTTTTGAGTCCTGAAAATTACGAATGTGGGTGTTTGTTTATGTGGTTGTCACTCTCATAAATAACTGAACAGTGTGTGAACATAACCCTATTAAGGTCTCAAATACAGGACTGACAAACATACTATGCTGCTGTGTGAACGTTCTTTTCTTAGCTCATTTCAGGTTTGAGGGATACTTAGCAATATTTCCAATCATGATCAAAAGACCATCAGTTCCTGTTCTTTATGACCCAGGAGAAGGTAAGACCACAACACATTAAAACACTGAAAAATAGCAAAAAATAGCATGCTACCATGGCATCAGATGTGTATGGTATAACAAATATACTTAAACATCTATAAAGTTTGTAAAACCTGCCAATGAAATGCACCTACTACTTTATGTCTTGCCATTCAGATATCAACTCACAAGTCACTATAATAACGAAGACATTTCTGAGGTATAATGAACTGAACGTCCTCATCCAGAGTGTCCGAACGTTTTACCCAAATATCAAGATCATTGTTGCGGATGACAGCCTGAAGCCTGGAAATGTGTCTGGAAGCAACATAGAGCACTACATCATGCCTCCTGCAAAGGTACACAATTGAACTGTCCCACCACTTCAACTGATCTAATGCTGTATGCCACACATCTGGGACTTTTAGGGTCGATTAACTGGAAATGAATCACTGATTAATGTTTGGCTCCTCAGGGCTGGTTTGCAGGAAGAAATCTGGCTCTCTCCCAACTGACATCAAAATACTTCCTGTGGGTCGATGATGACTTTGTGTTCTTGAAAGAGTCGCGGATCGAGCGTTTTGTGGAGATTATGGAAGCAATTCCAGATCTCGATGTTGTAAGTATGAAAGGATATTCTTTAGAGGAGTGAGAATTCTTGCTGCAATACAGCACTGTTTGTTGAACAACAGAAAGAGTTTGTTGAACAAACTCTTTTTCTCTTGTTAGCTTGGTGGTGAGGTCTCAGGTGACCAGTTCCATTTCATTCTTGAGTATGATGAGGGAGATGATGAAGAAGGTGGATGTCTAAGGCGGATTAAAGGAGGGTTCCATCAGCCGCTTGCGGGCTTCAACGGATGCTTTTTAGTCGATGGGGTTATTAACTATTTCTTGGCGAGGACTGAAGCGGTGCGAGGAATTGGCTTTGACCCATTCCTTAAAAGAGTTGGACACACTGGTAAGCTTACTATATATTTGCCTCAGTAAAACATTTCCTAGCACATTTCATTCTTCTGCTTTTATTCCAATTCTTCTCCTTTTCTTTCCATAGAGTTCTTCATCGATGCACTTGGAAAACTGTTGGTTGCGTCATGTAAGGGGCTTTCTATTGGTCACCAGACTCATCGGGCACATAACAAATATGACTCATACCGGACTCAAGGGAAACTTGAAGAAGAGAGAAAACTGACCCACCATTTTTTTAAGAATTACCTTAAATGCATCAAATACTGATCACTACTGAATTCATTTTGATTTTAGAGATCAGTTTTGTTTTGTTTATTTCCTGGTTCCCATGTGCTCTCCGGTTGTCATCATAGTCACCTTTCTCGTCATCAATCACCTTGTTAGCCTTGTCAGCTGTGTCTTGTTCCCTCATCATCCCAGTGTATGTACACCCTGTGTTTTTTCTCAGACCTTGTCCATCCATGTCATGTTGTAGTGCAGCAGATTCCTTTGATTGTCAGTGAAAGTCATTTACATTTATGCATTTGGCAGACGCTTTTATCCAAAGCGACTTACATTGCATTCAAAGAACAGAATCAGTTGAATCAGTTCTTGCTTTCCCTACAAAGCTGAAATGCTCTACTGCTTGAGCTGCAGGAAATTAGTTGTTATCTTAACTTTGTACTCATTCTATACACTGCGACCATGACAGGGGAGAAATTCGGGAAAATATATTTTTTATTTTTTAACTAACCCTTTAAAGCAGGGAAATTGTTGTTAGCAGGGTAATGCATTCTACAGTAGATTATAAACAATCAAAGAATAACTTAAAACAACCAGGAAGAGGAAATAAATAAACTTGCTCTGTATTTCATAGTGAAAATCAAAAGTGAGAGTGACATCTTTGAGTCTAATCTCTTGGATTAAGATAGTCAAGACCTTGTGATGGGATTTGCTAAGGTGACGCATTTAAGGCAAGAGGCTTGTCCCCAGGATAAGAGATCACTAAGATGGGACCTTTAATTGGCATAGACATCACACAGGTAAAATACCAAATTTAAGATCCTTCAAACTGTAGGTCAACATTTTCATTTTTCCATTATGGACATTACAACATTTTGATTTTATTTGAAATTCTTTGAAATGGCGAAACTGCTTACTGTCACCTGCAGATGGATTGTGCTGTGGGACAAGGGACCAGATCAAGGGGCGCATGTCAACAGGCACATATTACTGGTGTGAAGAGAGATCAGAGGTCACAGTATTGTTACACGCCTTGAAAAAACATCCATTTAAAAAGAAGCGACAATTTATTGAACAACAATTCATAAACAATAAATGAATAATTTATTGACCATTTCTGTCATCATGCCAATTGTTTCTTACTCTTATTTTTCTTATTATAGATAATTAGATGATATAGATGACATAGCCAGGCTGATTGAGAAGTTTATCAATGGATGGTGATTAAATTATTTCAAGTAAATTAGCATTTTTAATAAATATTTAATTTCTTCAGTTTGGTCATTTGTTTAAATTTTTTGCAGGAATATAGTGTAAACTGAATTTGGTGTATAAGACCCGTGTATATAAGCTTTTTTATCATCCATCAGCAAACCCTGTATCAATTAACCATTAATTTGTTCAGTTTTTTTTTAGATGATTGACTTAATAAGATTGAGCACACATTCAGTCAGTCATGTCTAGACCAACCGCTTATCCAAAATTAACACACTTGTCAGTGTTGTACTCTAAAATTTCATTAAACATGCTAAAACTCTTAAAGACATCAATTGAAATGATAGAGCTTCAGTACAAATTCCACAATTTTCCATGGCACATTACATAAAATGAAATCTGGTAAGAACAGCCCACACACACTAACAAATATACCTCTCTGCCCTGATTCCGGGTGATTTGGCCGCCTTAATTACCAAGACGGCTTAAGCTGATCAGAAATCTGGATGAAGGAAGTGTGCTTGTTGGGGATCAGTCTCCATCCCCCCTCACCTCTTACCATCTGGAGGTGATCCTAAACAGGCGACGGCACCAGATCAAAGCGCTCAGTTCATCTCAAGACCACAAACCCTGTACATGGTTCCTTGAAGTGAAGAGAGTGACCTGTTCCCTCCATCGGCTGCCCCACTGACCGATAGGTAAGTGAAACATAACAATACTCTAAAGGTGATAAATCTGTATGCATACATAATTCTGTTCTACCATTGACTAATTTGAAAGACAATATGCATATTACCGTAACAATATAGCCAGATAAAGGTAACTGTGTGACTACAGTAAAAGTGTATGAGGAATTATGAATATATATATATATATATATATATATATATATATATATATATATATATATATATATATATATATATATATATATATATATATATATATATATGACATCAATGTAAACTGCAGCAGTGGAAAATCTTACACTAATCTCACAACCACATAAATATGTTAGAACAATTTGTTGATCATACTAGTTAGCATAGTAAATGTAACTTTGTACATTAAAAATCCTCCACTAGGATATTCTACTTGTGTCAAAAGGTCATAATATTCTAGCATAATTTTAGGCGACATTAAATTTTTGTAGAGTCAGTTATGGTAGAAATTAAAGCTTTTAGGATATACACTTCTTTAATGTAAATGCAATTTGATATTAGAATAATTTTTTTGTACACACCTCAATCAGTATTTACTGAGACGACAAGTAGCTTTTAAATTAGCATTAAAAACCTCTCTGGAAAGAAATATTGACACCACTGAGCATTATAAATATTTAATAAATTGTTGGGTGACAGGTTTAAAAAGTCTGTTTGTTTAAAGTAACAAGAAAGCAGTAACTTCTATGGCGGCTCAAATGAATGGTTTAGGATTACATGAGATACCTGTTCTACTTGACTTCTGAATAATAAAACATGTTAATACAGTGACAATATTAGGATTTCCAGTAAATTGGAACAGGTCCAAAGTGTGATATAGTAGCTTGATGTGCGAATGTGACAGATACAACACTTAAACCTGAAACTTTCTTTGGTCAGGGCAAGATGGCACGGGATATGTCTGATAAGGATATCCTGAAAATGGAGCTGGAACAACTTCAGAAGGAGGTTAAGACTACTAGAGAGCCTGTAAGTTCCTCTGCTTCCTGATTTATTTGATAGCCCAAAATTTGTTTATTCAATATTTTGATAATGCTTCCAGGTACCAATAAGCGGCACAGGCTTGACCTACTTTCCCTCTTTCCTCAGGTCTCTAAAACCGCAAAGGAGATTTGTGAATGGGTTGAGGCCCAAGCCACAGAAGATCCTCTCATAAAGGGAGTTCCTGAGGACAAAAATCCCTTCAGGGAGAAGGGTGGATGCATAATAACTTAGCCCATGTAATTTCTTGTAGAAAAAGTATATGAGGATGTGATAATTTGTAGTTTAGCAATCTGATATCTGAACGTAAATGAAGAATAAAAACATTTTGCTTAGCTTTAGCTCAGCTTATCTGTAGTAGACACCATAAAGACTGCAAGATTCAAACAAATACTTGACCTTACAGAGTCAAAAAGGATTGGTTTTGGATGTGTATCTCTTCTTGAGCTTATTAAGCATGGCAGCCCTCTTGATGCAAACTCTTTGTAAATGAACTGGCAAATTTGAAAATAAGCTGTAATAATTCCAAAAATTCCTTTTTTTGTTCTATCTGTCATTATATTATCAAAAAATAAAGCTGCATTCAGAAAGCAGAAATTCTGTTCATTCCCTGTAATGAAATAACTTTATTTATACCACATAAATAAAGGATTTCAGTTTTGGAACGGAGAGGGCATGAGACCAGGAAATATTCTATGCCTACTCTTTGAGATTTTATCTGATTTTCTTTGTAAATAACAATAGTCAATAATTTGAAGGTTTTGCCTGGGGTACAGTAGATTATTTGATCTGTAAAATAAAAATTATGGAGGATGTCACAAAAGTTTTCTCGAAGATTCCTTAATCGACTCACTCACCGGAGTACATTTAGTAATTTAGACCAGATTTCCCAAGAGCCCACATACTGTTTCTCATCACCCAGACCATTAAAGACCCTTTAATTTATATCAGGGGTGTCAAACTCAATTCAAACTCAAAAAAATTTAGGTCACGGGCCGAACAGGATAAACATTTATTGAAAACACTAAAACTAAACTTTTAAAACTTACCTTTTTTTAAATTAGATGTGAATAAAAACAGACAGAAATATTATTCTGGAATAAATCGACTTATACCTTAAATAACTTATAAATATAAAAATATTTTAAAAATACTTAAAAAAATTAAAATATATCCTGTCTAAATTATACAAGTTAGAAATAAAGTAAACAAGTAAAGTAAAGTAAAAGTAAGTAAAAGTTAAAAGAACAAACATTCAAATTTCTTTACTCTTATGTCATTTTATATAAAACTTAAAAAGATTTATATATAAAAGATTTTGCTCTCCATAAATATATATCCTGTCAAAATTATACAAATTCAAAATATGGACATGCTGCATAACAAAACCTGGAAATCTAAATACAATTTTTGCTTTTCAGCAATAACAAATCAAATCATTCAGTTGAATTTGCTCTTATGTCATTTGTCTTATAGTGCCGTCTTATTAAATTATTTAATTACTGCCACATTAGCTCCGCAAATGAGACACACGGGTATACCGGCAGTATGTCAGTAAACATATACTGTATTTTCCCGCATATAACCCATGGGTTATAGCAGATTTTACAAACTATATCACAATTTTTTTTACACGTAATAATATTTCAAAATATTTGTTACGTCCCTAAGGATGTAATGTTTTTTTTTTTTTTTGCGCTGTATTTTCTTTCTGGCGCTTGTACTGTCACTCTGACAGCTGGCGCTGATATGCTGTCTGACCTGTCAATCATGCAAGAAGACGTGCTGCCATGAGGGCGGGCTCTTCTCATCCGATGATCAACACCTGAATTTCGCGCACAAGCACTGTGTACCGAGCCTGAACAGTTATGGATAATTGACAATAACAATCGCGCGGTACTAGCGCGAGCGCGAAGCATCATTAGCCACTTCCTGTTTAATACAGGAAGTGTTCGGCGGGCCAGCTGGAGCGCGGGACATCTCGCGGGCCATTAATAAAATGCTCTCGCGGGCCGGACATAATTACACGCCGGGCCGGATGTGGCCCGCGGGCCTTGAGTTTGACACCTATGATTTATATGATCACTCATTGTGAAGTCTTCTTTGCCCCGGTTACATTTATGAGCTTTAATTTTCCCTCTGCATTTATACCCATGTTTGTCTCTGCCTTGGATTACCTTGAACGACTCTTTGCTGCCTGCCTACCATTTGTGTTTGTCTGCATTCTTGCTGTTTGCTGCCTGCCCCGATTCTCTGCCTGTCTATGCTCTGTCTCTGATATTGTTGTTTGCCCTGGGATTTTAACCCATGGCTGTCTGTACTCTGAACTTGCTTTGCTTTAATAAACCGCACATGGATCCTATTCAGCCTGAGTCCTCATTACAGAGGGAGACACTCAGACACCTCATTGACTCAACTGTTTTACCCTACAGTTGAACTACAGTTAATTCAGTTAATAGTTAGGTTTTCCTCTGTCCTCTGCCTGTTTGTCTCCTTGGCTATTATTTGATTTTAGTTTCAGTTCAGGTGTCTTGTTAATTAGTCCCCATTAGTTCCTGTTTGCTCTAGTCAGTCCTCATTCATTCTACATTGGTTGTTCTGTTCCTCAGTCTCGTCAGTGTCTTGTAACTGCTAACTCTTGTAACTATAATAATAAGCACTTAAAATGAACAGTGCTGAAACATGCAGCGATTTGATGATCTCCTCAAAGCCATCTTACATTCTCACAACCACGCATTGTCAGAATTAATAAAGTTACCGGATTTTTCAGGGTTCTGTCACTTCAGTTTGGATTTCTAGTGTGTTGATTGACAGAGCTCTGGCACTGCCCCTTTGTTGTGTCTTGTGATTGTGAAACCCCGCCTATCTTGTTCCCTCGTTTCCCTTTATTGATCCCAGCTGTTTCTGCTCGTTACCTTTCCTCATGTGTTCCCTATTTAATCCCTGTTTGTTTGCTGTCCTGTGTTGTGTTGTTGTCATTCTTGTCTGCATTCTTTGGATGGTCACTGTAGTGATGGGAAAATGAGGCTTCCTGAACCACTGAGGCTTTCCAGCCCATTGGTTCACCAAAAGGTTCGTTTACCTGAAGCCTCATGAAACAGTGTGCTCCCTAGTGACACCTGCTGTGCAAAGCAATGCAAAGCAATGCAAAATCTATTCATCCTGAGCAACCAAATTGTCATGGAGTGGGCACACACTTTTTCTATTGCCTGTGTATTAAATAAAGTATTTTACTCTGCTTGTATTAACCTATGCACACACAAACACACAACTTTGTGTTCAACTATTCAGTAGTTCTTTGGGTTTGTGATAACAGTGAATGCCCCAAATGATTGTAAATAAATTATTGTGAGTGCACAATGATATTATATATATAATTATATATATATATTGCAATAATATTATAAATATTGCAGTGCTGATTGGGAGTACAATAGTGCAGTGCTTATGGGACTGGAATTGTGGAACAACAAACTGCAACAGGGATGACACCCAAACACCCTTTCACAGGGCACCGATGATGCTGGACAACATAAGAACGTTTGCACTAGACCAACTTTCTAAGCTTTCCCTAATACAGTCTAGTGTTATAATAATAATAATAATAATAATAATAATAATAATAATAATAATAAGAAGAAGAAGAAGAAGAAGAAGAAGAAGAAGAAGAAGAAGAAGAATAGCAATATTATATATATAATAATAACAATACTACTAATATAGGCTATACATATTATATATGTATAGGTTCAGTTTAGCCAATTTAGCCAGTTTAGCCAACTGGTTCAGTTTAGCCAATAAGGTTCTTTCCTGTCCTATAGGACAGGAAAGAACCTTATTGGCTAAACTGAACCATAATTAAAATGTCAACATTACATATTATACTTTATTATAACGTTCGTTTTAATGTAAAAAATAATAAAATAACATTTCTAGTCAAAAAATAAAAACCCGCCAGTTGCATCAAAAACCAGCCCAAATTTTTATCAACCAGCCCAATGCATTTTCCCCGGTCGGACGTGACCAAAAGTAGCCCAATTGGTCGGGAACCCGCGCAATCTGGCAACACAGCACAAGAGGCGCGAGGTTCCCTTTCAGGGAACTCGAGCTGTGTCGAAGCACTAGGGGAAATAGCCTTGCGTGAGTCACGTGAAGATCTATGCAACCAATGAGAAGCGAACGCGTGTGAATGCGTCACTGCCGGCCGCAGCCGGTGACGTCATGAGGAAGAGCATAAAGCGCGTCTGAAACCGGGGCGCGTCAGCTCTGAATGCCTTCAGCGTGCTGTGTCTGTGCGAGAGTGGTTTTTGAGACTTGATAGCTTAAAAAATCAAAGAATGAGTGTGAAAAGTGTGGCGAGAGATGAACAGAGTTTCAGACCGTGTGTTTATCCCTGTCCTCGTTTTATAACGGGCAGGGATACACATGTAATGTGTGTTATCTGTTTAGGAGTGGAACATGCACGGTCGGCTCTTGAGGGCGCCGGCTGTAAAGACTGTGAGCAGTTTTCTCTGCATGTTCTCCGCTCCCGCCTGGCGGTCTGTAACGAGGCCGCCCAGGCTAGTGTTCCCCGGGGTTCGGGACCTGCAGCGGCCGAGGCGTTGCGGCGCTCTCAGTCCTGGGGTTCACAAATGGATCTCGCTGAGGCTGCTGGGGTGGGTCCGTCCTTACCTCAGCCCTCACGAGACCAAACGGGTTCCAGTCACGGGCACTCCTCGGGAGATGTTCGTGCTGTGACTCCAACATTAGCTTTGTCGAGTTCCGATAGTGAGATGGACTTAGCTAGTGTTGACCCGGCAGAGGAGGCTTCGCCACTCTCCTCGCCGGCGTTTGAAGAGCTAGTTGAGGTTGTGGCGCGAGCTGTCTCTCGTCTGGATATTGAATGGCCGGCGGAGACCAGAAGCGCCCGTCCTAAAAGAAGTATGTTGGACGAGCGTTATCTGCCGGCTCGCGTCACTCCCCCGCGCCGAGCTATGCCTTTCCTTCCCGATTTGCATGCCGAGGTATCCAGATCGTGGGAAAAGCCAGCCTCTGAGAGAGTTCATACACGGAACAGTTCGATGTATACGAATCTCGCAGGGGCTCAAAGCTATTGCTATGGGGGGATGCAGAAGGTGGATGAGGCGCTTGCGAGCTACCTTGTGCCCCAATCTGCGTCCTCCATTAAAGCTCCGGCGCTCCCCTCCAAGCCGATGCGCGTCACGTCGTCTTTGGTGGGGAGAGCGTACTCAGCCTCTAGTCAAGCCGCAGCGTGCCTGCACACCACGGCTCTGCTGCAGGCTTATCAGGCTGAGTTGCTGGGGGACCTCAACGAGGGCGGCGGTATCGGTCCGGAGACAGTGGCAGAGCTGCGCCGGACCGTGGATCTGTCTCTCCGGGCCACTAGGGAGACGGCCTACTCTGTCGGTCGCTCCATGGCAGCTCTGGTGGCTACGGAGAGACATCTTTGGCTCAATTTGTCTTCCATCAAAGATAGGGACAAATTTGTTTTGCTGGACGCTCCTCTGTCCCCTTCGGGCTTGTTCGGCGACGCCGTAAAAAGCGTTGTCGACAAGTTTCAGGAGGCTGCACGACAGCAGGTGGCGTTCAGTAAAGTTATTCCCCGCCGCCCTCCACGTGAGACCGCCAGTCAAAGGGGGTCTCAGAGCTCTTCACACAGGGCCGCTCAAAAACGAAGTGTCGCCACCCGTCTTCCTCCGGCTAATCCCGGGGGGTCGGGGCGACAGGCTCAAGCCTCTGGCAAGAGGGGCGATCTGAGGGCTGTCCTGAGCGCTAAGAAGGCTAAGAGCAAGCGGCCCTGACGCCAAGCCGCAACAAGGTGGTGTATCCCTGGAGCAGCTGACCAGTCAGCCCGCCATGGGAAAACCACCCCCTCTGAGGAGGGTCCTAGAGCACTCCACCCGGGAATCCGGAAATCCCGGCCCAGTGGTGGACATGCCATCAGCACCAGAGGCCAGCCCCGGGAGGCTGGTTCCCCTAGTAGAATTCCGGGATGCGTGGTCACGGCTACCCGGTATCTTTCAGTGGGTCCTGCGCACGGTCACCTTAGGGTACGCCATTCAGTTCGGGGTCTCACCACCCCAGTTCTCGGGGGTCCTACAGTCTGCTGTAGGCCCTCAGCAGGCTCTGGTCATGGAACAAGAAGTAGACACTTTGCTGGCGAAAGGGGCCATCGAGTATGTACCCCTCGCAGAGAGCAAGTCCGGGTTCTACAGCCGGTACTTCATAGTTCCAAAGAAGGATGGAGGGTTGCGGCCCATTCTGGATTTACGTCTCTTGAATCGTGCGGTCAAGCGTCTAAAGTTCAAAATGCTAACGCTCAAACAGATCGTAGTGCAGATCAGATCCGAGGATTGGTTTGTCACAGTCGACCTCAAGGACGCTTATTTCCATGTCTCCATCCTTCCGCAACACAGGAAGTTCCTGAGGTTCGCCTTTGGGGGAAAGGCGTACCAGTATCGGGTGCTTCCTTTCGGCCTAGCGCTCTCACCCCGCACGTTTACGAAAGTCGTGGACGCTGCTCTAGCTCCCCTGCGGTCACGGGGCATCCGTGTCTTAAACTATATAGACGACTGGCTTATTCTGGCCCAGTCGCCGCAGTTGGCGGAGCAACATCGAGATGTAGTGCTCGCACACATAAAGGAGCTGGGGTTGAGGCTGAACGCCAAGAAGAGTGTCCTTTCTCCTGCTCAGAGAACCACCTTCTTGGGAGTCGTCTGGGACTCAGTAGCGATGTCGGCCCGGCTTTCCCCCGGGCGCATCCAAGTTATCTGTTCAGCCGTCAAGAGCATCAAGTTAGGCCAGCCACTCACTGTCAGACACTTCCAGAGGGTGTTAGGGCTCATGGCAGCGGCTTCCTGCGTCATCCCGTTGGGCCTGCTGCACATGAGACCCCTGCAGTGGTGGCTAAAGACCAAGGGGTTTTCCCCGAAAGGGAACCCGCTTCGCATTATCAAGGTCACGGGGCGATGCCTACGCGCCTTGAGTATGTGGAAGAATCCTTGGTTTCTGTCTCAAGGCCCAGTGCTAGGGGCTCTGGCTCGGAGAGTCTCTCTCTCGACAGATGCCTCCCTCTCGGGCTGGGGGGCGGTCTTGAGAGACCGCTCCTCACAAGGTCTATGGAACAGTCGGCACCAAACCTGGCACATAAACATGTTAGAGTTACTGGCGATCCGCAAAGCACTCCGTGCGTTCCTACCGGACCTTCGCGACCACCATGTCACTGTTTTCACCGACAGCATGACTGCGGTTGCGTATATCAATCACCAGGGGGGTCTGCGTTCGCGACCACTTTACAAGATGGCGCGACAGATCCTCCTCTGGGCCCAGGGAAAGCTGCTCTCCATCCGGGCGGCTTACATCCCGGGGGTCCAGAATGTGGGAGCAGACGCCCTGTCGAGACAGGGGGCGAGACCAGGGGAATGGCGACTCCACCCCGAGGTGGTGGAGCAAATTTGGGAAAGGTTCGGAAAGGCACAGGTCGACCTGTTTGCCTCGGTAGAAAACTCCCATTGCCCTCTGTGGTTTTCACTCACACATCCAGCGCCTCTGGGGCGGGATGCCGTGACGCAGGCATGGCCGAGGTTACGCCTGTATGCTTTTCCCCCGATCGCTCTGCTCCCGGGAGTTCTGGCCAAGGTTCGCCGGGACAAGGTCCGTCTCACGCTAGTGGCCCCCCACTGGCCGTCCAGAATATGGTTCGCGGACCTTGTGTCCCTCCTCGACGGGGTCCCCTGGGAGATCCCGATCAGGAGGGACCTTCTGTCCCAGGCGGAAGGTTGCATTCTTCACCCGCAACCAGGGCCGTTGAAACTGTGGGTCTGGCCCCTGAGGGGGCCCAGCTCATAGAGGCCGGTCTCTCAGCCGAGGTTGTTGAGACCATCCTGCAGTCCAGAGCTCCCTCCACGAGGAAACTCTACGCCTTGAAGTGGAAGCTCTTCACTTCTTGGTGTAGTGAAAGGCAGCTGAACCCAGTAACCTGCCAAATTGGCAAAGTACTGGAGTTCCTGCAAGAAAGATTTGTGGCAGGGCTGTCCCCCTCCACCTTGAAGGTCTACGTGGCTGCTATAGCGGCTTGCCACGTACCTCTGGGTGGGGTGTCCTTGGGCAGGGACCCCCTAGTCACTCGTTTCCTCCGTGGTACATTAAGGCTGAGACCTGCGGCACAGACCAGGGTGCCTGCCTGGGACTTGTCCATGGTACTCCTAGGCTTGTCCCAGCCACCCTTTGAACCTCTAGAGGGTATCTCTATTAAGTACCTCTCGCTAAAAACCCTTCTTTTGCTGGCTATCACTTCGCTTAAGAGGGTCGGGGACCTTCAGGCCCTCTCAGTGGCCCCATCATGTCTTGAGTTTGCGCCCGGGATGGCGAAAGCTTTCCTCCACCCGAGGCCGGGCTACGTCCCCAAGGTTCCCACTAATGTGGCTCGGTCTGTCACGCTGCAGGCCTTCTGCCCTCCCCCATTTGACGATCATGAGCAGGAGCACAAGAACAAGGTCTGTCCAGTGCGAGCACTGGACGCTTACGTTCACAAGACTGCCACGTGGCGTAAGTCGGACCAGCTGTTCGTTTGCTTTGGGGCCCCCGAGGGTGCCCCAGCTTCCAAGCAAACTCTGAGCAGGTGGATAGTCGAGGCTATCTGTCTAGCTTATGAGTCGGCCGGACATGCTTCTCCTTTGAGGGTCCGAGCCCACTCCACTAGGAGCATGGCGGCATCCAAGGCTCTCCTCTCCGGAGTCTCCTTGCCTGACGTTTGTGCTGCGGCTGGCTGGTCCTCGCCGCACACATTCATGAGGTTCTACCAGCTAGACCTCGATGCCGCCCCGGGAACCAGGGTGCTCTCTCAGTGAGCTGGGACACACCCGGATGCTGACCTCGCTGAGGTGGCGTTGGCATAGCGTTCCCCTAGTGCTTCGACACAGCTCGAGTTCCCTGAAAGGGAACGTCTCGGGTTACTTATGTAACCCTGGTTCCCTGAGGGGAACGAGACGCTGTGTCTTGGCCTCAGCTCCGGGCGCATCCGGGCCCGCTTCAGGCATTCATGGCTGACGCGCCCCGGTTTCAGACGCGCTTTATGCTCTTCCTCATGACGTCACCGGCTGCGGCCGGCAGTGACGCATTCACACGCGTTCGCTTCTCATTGGTTGCATAGATCTTCACGTGACTCACGCAAGGCTATTTCCCCTAGTGCTTCGACACAGCGTCTCGTTCCCCTCAGGGAACCAGGGTTACATAAGTAACCCGAGACGTTTTGAACCACCTTTATGCGGAAGCGACACTCAGAATGAAGCAATGACGTCATCAACAGAAACCGAGGCCTCGTTTGTCATCGTCACGTGATTTTCACGGAAACGATACAAGCCTCGAATCGGGGCTTCATTTGGAACGCCCCTTTTTGCTCGACACAAGCTCCGGAGCCTCGCTTCAGATGACCCATCATTAGGTCCCTGTGATTTCCCTTATCTGTGATTTCATGCCTTGTCGAGTGCCGTGCTTTATTGTAAGTTAATGTTTTCCCCATCATGGACAGTTTCTTTTGTTCTTTTTTTTGTATACGCTCATCTCTGCACTTGGGTCCTGTTCTTCCTAGTATCCTGTGACAGGATTACTGGTAAGTAACAGTGTTTTAACCGATTTTTACTCACATTCATAATAAGTAGCTTTGATTTTTATGTTGTGTAGGTCTATGGCTAACTCATGTTACTATCTTGATGAAATCCAATGTCCACCCACTAGTACTCCAAATTGTGTCTGAACAATTTTTACAATACAATTGCTGGAGTTTAGCAAGTTCAGTTGTAACAATAGGCATTTAGGTTCTGTCATGTGCTGTAAACAGTGACTCAATCATAACAGAATGAGACCTCTGGCCAATCAGAGGCTCGACTGAATAGTTTGAGAATCACTGAAAACTGATGTGCAGTGTATATGATGAGAAAATTTAAGTATTTTATTCTTTTGAAAATTACCTTTCAAAACATAATTAGGAACTTATAAAATAGCATAATAGGGGCACTTTAAGACAGAGTTATAATTGCATTTAAAACTATAAGTAAACCTCCAACATTGGTGGTCTAAAAACATTACAAATCTTAGAAAGGAAAACAATATTTAGATTTGTATTACCAAGTCACATATTTTTTTGTTGGACAAATACACAAATTATGCGGGGTGTTTCCGGCAAAATATAATTAACATATGATTTTAAGGAGAATCAAATCTCAATTTCTTAATTATGTGCCAAATTATTTTACCTTGATCAAGTGTCTGAATTGAGAACCATCTGTCTGTCTAACTATCAGTAGCAGTTACATTTGAATTTGAAAGGCTGGAAAGCGCTTGTATTTTGAGAGAGAATAAAAGTAATGCGTAATGTAAAAAAAAAAAAATCTGAAAAATTATAGGTGACATTGTGCTCTTGCTTAAAAAGATAAATATAAAAACATTTGTCTAACTTGAAGTAATAAAAAAAACTTCATGCAGACATCTGTCACGGTTGTAGGAATAAGGAAATAACTGAAATTGACTTTAATAAGTTCAAACTGAACACTTTGAATATACAAACAAAAAGGCTCTTCTTGAGGAAAACTTTTGATAAGGAACATGGATAACAGGTATGGGGAGAAACATAACTTAACATTGACAAATACCGACAGGGACTGAAGGAAGATGTACACAAGGGCAGAATGAAGGAATTCGACAGCTGCCAAGACTAATGATGTGGTTTTTGACAACAGGCGAATGTAAAACACTGGGCGATCACGGGAGGAAACAGGAAGTAGACAGAGAAACGACTGACATGTAACAACATGAAGTTTGTTTTTTAATAATTGTATTAAAATAAAATAATAATTTTGTGAAATAATCGTGCTCAGTTGTAAGAATTGTGCGCTTGCATGGTCTAATTGTCTTTAATCACCCACCCCGTGTCGACCTATCAGTCACACAAACGATTGTCTCTTTGTTTGTAAATTAAATTGTACAAACATTGGGCCTTTTTCCATTGGAAACATATCTGTACTTTATCTGATAGCACAAAAACATCTAGATGATATCTACTTGATGAATGTTTGCTCATCTAGTTCCCGTTTCCTGTCAGATGTTAAATAGAAAATCTCTTTAACATGTCTTATGTTTTTACTCAGCATATGGTTTCCAGGTGAAACTCTTTAACTGATGTATTTGTGCTGTCTGGGTTATTTACCCTGAAATTGTGCATATTAGATCTTTAAGGTTTAAATGCAGTGAGGGTACAACCACAGCATTTGCACCCCAAGTGTTGGACCCATACCCTGTTTTTACTGATAAAATTTGTCACTTGACTGACATCTTTGCATGCACCGGAGCCAAAGTGCTACAAAACTCTAGCAAGCTAGCGAGATAGCTCTTATTTAACTTAAGGGCTATAAAAAATAAGCGGGGAAGCTGCACAAAGTAACATGTCAAAAACATACCACTTCCATACGGAGTGGGAGTTAGACTTTTTTTTTCTCCCACTATGTAATTTTCGAAGTGTGTTTGCCTCGTCTGCCAGACTATCATCGCTATACTGAAGAAGATAAATGTGGAACGGCATTTTCGGACTGTTCATAAAAACGACGACACTGAATTCCCTCTCAAAAGTGAACTGGGTAAAAAAGTGAAATCTCAGTTGTCCGGACAGCAGTAATTTTGTACAAACTCAAAACATATTCAGAGTTGTATTGTGTAAAATGGGTTCACGTGGTTGCAAGTTAGATCGACATATATCGTGCGTAGAAAGAAGTCTCAATATATTAATAAATATGTTTTGTATTTTTATAGAAGGTCAATCATTTTGACTTTAAGTAGCTCACAGGCCAAAACAATGTGGGCATCCCTTAAGCAATGTGATCTATTACATTGCACATCTAGAGGGCAGCATTGCAGCATAAATGGAGAGTGAATGAATTCACCCACAGTAAACACTGATTTCTTGCTTCTGTTATTAACTTGCATCTAATTCATCAGTAATGAGCAGTCATACTATGCCCAACATATGAGAAGTTAAATATTTTGGTTTTTTTGATGCTATGCAAAAGTATTTTTTACACTTTTAATTCATGTTTCTGCGTCTTTTCCTTGATCAACAGGGCTTAGATTTTATTGTAAAGCAGTATTTAATTATTGTTTTGAATAAAGCATTGCTTTGATTACTTAAAGTTGCTTTAAAAAAAACTTTTTTTATTTTTGGTTTAATTTATGAATACTTTGGGGAGAAACATCTTTCTAAGAATTGCAGGAATTAATAACTTAAACTGATTCTGTTGTGCGAAATAAATCATTTCAAATCAAGAAGACCAGCTTATTTAATGAACAGATTCCAAGAGTAGTGAAGTTGTAGCTCTAGAGCGCTATCTACAGACTAAACATCTCATTTCCATCATTAATGTATGTCTAACATTCAAAAGTGTGTGCTTCAACCTGTTAGTAAATTATCTTTCCATTCTCATCAGGTGTTGAGTCAATCCTTGAGAATATTTAGCTTTTTTGATGAGAAAACGACTTAGGACTGTTGAGTCATGTGAAACCTGATGAATACCAATTTGTCTTTGACTTGTGAATTTATTTACCGGGGCTCAAGGGGCCTGACACTTACTTTCACCACTGATGGCGCTTCCCTTGTAAATCTTCCGGTGACTGTTTTGACAAGGCCTGGAATCAAAGGTGTTGTGGTGAGCCTGTCCTTTGGAGGACTAAGTGGACATTTCCTTTTGAAATGTATAATATTAGCCTGAGATGAATGAAGCCATTGTCAGAGACAAAACTTTGGTTCTTTCCAACTCACTCTTTTAAATGCACAATAACCTTCAAAGTGTATATGTGCAATTCAGATGGATCCTGCTCTAAATGTGCTTAATTTCAGAAAAACTCTCTCCTCTGTTTCCCTTTTCATTGCTTGTTGACATTGGATGCTTGCTCAAACATGTTTAAAGTGTTATTGAAGAAATTTAAAACCTGAGCAGTTTAAATGTTTTTCTGCACTTTTAGACCTAAAGAAATGAACTGTTCTATGAATTAATCATTTTTCTGTAGATTATGAAAGCGTAAGAAATGTGTTGTAAACTGCTGAATTCTTTAACATTTTAAAAACGTAGCTGAATTTCATCAGAAGAATCTGATTTCTTTTTTATAGATGGTCCCTGTATTACAGTGCTTCTAGACTTCCTGTTTGGGGCCAAATTTACTGGGCATGCTCAGAAAGAGAGAGCGGCTGGTGGTGGAGAATTTAGGAGCGTAGGAGGTTTTACTGGATGGTCTGTGCGCCAAACATGTCAAACGCACCGCAATACATAATTAGACTGTCTTTGCTGGGCAGTGCCAGGATATCTATAGCCATCGGTGGCTTTGAGTAATTTGTGCTCTCTAGTCTAAATACTGATTCAGAGGGAGGAAATCTTTCTGAGAGAAATTTAAAGCTTTCAGGTCGAGGCAGTGAAGCACTTTGAGATGAGACCGTTTCCCCCAAGTTGTCATTTACTCACCCTTGTGTTGTTCCAAACTTGACTGAATTTGCTGAACGTATTTTGTTTTTCATACTATTCAATGACATTTGACAACTGCAAAAATCCTCTTTTGTGTTCTGCAGAAAAAAGAGAAATGTGTGAAATTGGTAAATGAGTTTTTTTTTTTTTTTTTTTTTTTTTTAACTGTTCCTTTACGTATGCTGTGCCATCCATTGCAGTTGACAATGCCAAGAAAACCAGTTCTCTTCTTGGCTTTAAAGCTTCATGGACAAAAAATATATTTTCCCCCCTAAAACGGTTATCAAAACTTATTTTAATGTTATATTGTTGGAGGGTTTTTTTTTTTATTTTTTTTAACAAAAGCTGTGTGTGTGACTTGCACTGATCAAGGAGTTCTGATTTCACGGCTTGTCTTCAAATAATTTGTCTTCAGTTTCTTTCCTTTTTTAGGCTTAAGAGCTACATTTGCAGACACTGTTTAGACAAGACACACGCAGCTAATATTTTGTCAGGTAACTTAAATATATTATGGTATAACATCTAAATTAAGGCATGTCATTAATAACAAGGTAGCAACTATATTTATTACTTTACTACAGCTTTGTGTGTGTGTGGAAAGATAGAGAGGGTTTATTTAGGCAGGAGTGATGGAGCAATGTTTTCTCCCTAAATCAAGGAAACCAGAATGAATCTGAATATTTTCTGCACACTTTGTGGTTTATCATGTCATTATGCAAACATTTATTTTACGTACATTTTCAGGAGGTCATAGATTGGAATTGGCAATTTAATTATTTGACAATGTGATTCAGATACATTTATTTACTTAATGAACCCAATTACCATTGACATTGTTGTTTTATTTATTAGGCTTTAGTTGGTTACTCACTAAATTCATAGAGCTGGTAGATGTTAAGGTTTTCAATCTAACAAATTAGATGTTTCGTCTATTTCTAATGCAAAGACATGACTTTAGGAGACGTGGATGCGTTCAAATGTCTGGGGTCAAAATGTATTCATGCATAACAGGGCTTTTTTATATTACTGAGATATTTCACAATATTGCAATTTTGCTGTATATTTGATTAAATGAAATGCAGCCTTTGTGATCATGAGACTTTTTTTCAAAAACATTTTTATCATACTTTTACAGTTTTTTTTCCCCATTATTTACTTCTGTTATACTGGAATGAGTGGCCAGGATATTCTTCCCAAATATTCTTTTTTTTTTTGTCATACAGGTTTGAAACAACACGAGGATGAGTAGAACTGATGACGGATTGTTCCTTTTTGAGTGAACTATCCCTTTAATGAAAACATTACGTATCATTAAATACAATGTGAGACGTAGAGGAGGGAATGTCTGAATGCTCAGATTTCTGAATCTCCTCCGTCACATCAGCAGTAGGGAATGTTCCTCCCTTTCGCACAAGGACTGGTGTGTGTGTGTGTGTGATGGTGAAACTGGCATGTGTCTGGAATCCTTTTCCGCCCGCGTCCTCTCTCTTCTCCAGATGTGAATCTCCCGTGGCCCTTCTCGTTGGCTGATCCAGCGCTCTGACGAGTCTTCCAGCTGTACGGCTTCCAGAATGAGCCACAGCTGTTTCCAATCTGTGTGCATTTCCAATGGAGAGAGGAAACTCAAGAAGAATGGGACTTTACCCTTGCCACTAAACAATTTATAAAATTGTCTTGGACAATAATTTTATTGATCAAAACCAGAGTGCATTTCTCAAGTTAAATCCATAACTGAGTTTGAAACCACTTTGAATAATATTCTATCTTCTTAAAATCACAAAGAACTTCATACCATTCAAAAGTTTAATCTCAGTTACAAAATACACAAATATTTACTTTTATTCAGCAAAGGACCATTAAGTTTATCAAAGTGGTTGTAAAAACGTTAATAATTTAACATTTCCAGAAATGTTTCTTGATCAGCAATTCATCATATTAGAATGGTTTCTAAAGGATCATGTGACACTGATGACTGGGGTTATGATGCTGAAAATTCAACTTTACATCACAGGATTGAATTACATTTGAAAAATAGAAGGGTTATTTTAAATTGCAATAATATTTCAGAATATTACAGTTTTATCATTGGTAAGCACAAGAGGCTTCTTTGATGTGTGTCTATCTTTGAATGCATCAACAAATGTCAGCTGAGAGCATTTCTCCCTTCAGCGCAGACGAGATCTGGAGCAATAAATTATGAAACTTGTTTACAGGACACAAAGGGAGAGAAAAGACAGTCCTGTGGAGTGGCAGGACCTTCTCAAACTGCCCTATTTATATCCACATTGCCTATGAATAGGAAATAAGTGCTGAGCTGTAATGCAAGGCAGTGCTTCTGCCTTTATTTATTCACATGAAGTGTCAGATATTAACTTTTCATAACTTTTATGCAACAACATTTGCCTCTTCGGACAGTGAATACAAGTATTTACATTTAAAATTTGCCATCTGTGAGAAGTTTTGCACACCAAGGCAGCATTAGAAATACAGTGAAAAGGTCAATTGTGAGATATTACTATTCACAATAACTGTTTTCTATTTTAATATATTTTGAAAAGTAATTTATTCCTTTAATTTAAAGCTGAATTTTTAGCATCATTACTCCAGTCTTCAGTCACACAATCCCTCAGAAATCACTCTTATGTGATTATTTGATGCTCAAGAATCATTTCTTATTTTTATCAATGTTGGAAACCGTTGTGCTGCTTAGTATTTCGTGGAAACCAAGATACTTCATTTCAAAATTCGGTCATGAGAAAGTTTAAAAGAACAGCGTTAATTTGAAACGTAATTCTTTTTTTAACATTAAATATTTTTGCTCATTCTTTTCCCTTGATGGATAAATGTATCCATATTTAAATTAAATCTCTTATGAACATTATGAGCATTCAGATAATTATGGTGTCTTGTGTAATAAGCTCATACTGAATAGAACATTGTCAAATTTACCACATTTTAGATGATCTACTGCATGAAATAGAACAATTCACTCTTTAGACATTCATCCCCTAAACATCTCCTAAACTAACTAACAACATAATAGCAACCATTTGCTGTCCTACAAGGTGTAACACCTTCTTAATCTTTCTCCTCTTTTAATCTTAATCAGTAATTAATTCTAGTTTTTCTTCATGTATTTTAGTACTTCTTTAAAATTGCTTGTTAATGTTAGTTACTCCCTCCCCCCCAACTAATACATTATTAAAATCAAAATTTATGTATGTTAATATTATTTAATGACCTGAGCTGCACTACGAATAACGATCAATAAATGCTGTAACAAATTAATTGCTTTTTGCTACCTGTTGACTAATGTTCCATAATAGGATAATCTGTAAAGTGTTACCCATTCAATTTATTTTCTGCCTCACACTCGGAACTGAAAACAGAGAAGGCGTGAGGGGAGAAGAACTGGTTTGTTATTTCTAGAAAATCCTGAGAAACACCGATCTTCATCCTGCCGTCTGCACCGGACATGTCAGGCCAGCGTGACACCAGCAGCCGCCCTGTGGGTGGCCGAGAGGACTAGACGAAATATTCAGAGCACATCGACAGATTCTTTCTAATGAATGAATGAATACGTTTCGCTTGTAACTATTATCCAGATTTCTTTGGAACCGAGTAACAAATTCATCGATTTCTATAACATTAAAACAGACCTCAAATACTAGATAAGCCACTGAAATTTCATAAAAAATGTGACGCTAAATCAATTATCAGAAAGATTATGACAGTTATGCCCCCGGAAGACTATAATTTGGCTCACCCACATTACCACACATCCACTCCACCCACACCGCTGATGTCTGCAGGCCATAAAAATGTGTTTCTAAACTGTATGTGTGTGGCTGATCAATGCGTGCTGATTGACCGTAGCTGTTGTTATATTAGTTATATCTATTTAATTCAGCTTCTCTCTCTTCTGATTGTGCACTTGTTTGTTTGACAGTATAATGTTAGAATGTTTGGATGACGGTATTGCTTGTTTTGTTTTTTTGACACTTCCCATTTCCTTTTCATTCCTTCAGAATATGCAAATTCTCACTGTCATTTGTCATCTCTCCTTTCATTTCTTTCTTTTGTTCTTTCTTACTGCTTCACTTTTTCATATTTTTATTTTATTTTCACATTCTCTTCCTGGCCTGTTCCTCTCACTAAATCAATGTCTTCTCCATCTCTCAGTTTCTTTGCCCTAATCTATTATGCAAAAGTTGTTCTTGAGTGCTCATAGATCGGTTTCAGAGCCTGAAAACTCAAGATTAAGGTAATTATGAAAAATAACTTTATATGTTAGCCGACTAGGATATTAGGATCCTATAAATCTAATGTACAAACTCAAATACATCAAACACCTCAGATTTTGGATAAGACCCTTTCAGTGGGGTGACCCTAGTGGGGACATGTGTTATGTTTTTAAAACAATAGACTCCTGAAAAATCTCATGAAATTTGCTTTGCGTTTAGAGGCTAGAATATCCTCCACATTTTGAACAGGAACTCCATCCTGGAGCCTCTTACTCACTTTAATTTATTCAGGTGTTACGGTCTCATCTCAGGTTAGTTTTCTTCATTGGAGACTCTTTAAGAAATCTCGAATATTTTAATGGTCATGCACTGGAGAGCCAGTAGAGGGCGTCGGTCATGCTGTGTGCTTTGGATCCTCTGTTCATTTTCTTTTCCTCCTTTTCCTTCAGTTTCAGATCTGCTAATCACTTACACTAATAAGATCTAGTGATGTGACATTTTGGATTTTAAAATCATAGTTTGGTCAACATTTTTATTAGATTATACTGGTGTTTAAATCTCTACATGGTGATTTGAAGCCTCTTTAGTATTCACAGATGCGTAGTTTCTATTTTCTGCCAAGAATAAAACTTGCTCACTACCTCGCCAGCCTGACGATAATTTATGAATCCGTTCTCCGTTTTCAACAGATAATGTTTATGCTGGAATAGATGTGTGTTGGATAAGAACACTGTCCTGTATCATCATTATACTGACCTGTTCTGGCACTTCAGAATGATGAAGTCTGTGGAAGAAAATGAAATGAAAGTCAATAGAAGAGAGGAAAACGCTCACTTTCAATTGACAACAAAGCTTGGCAGTCTGACAAAATATCCTAGCAAGACTCCTGATCAGATTGCAGTCAAAGGAAGAACGTGAAGAAGAGAGGAAGGTGGGAAGATCATCAATCCTTCTCTCCAAAGCCTACTGAGGAATGTCAGTATGTCTGGAGGAGAATGAGAGATTCCAGTTTTCTTTCCTCTATCAAAGCTTCTCTTATTCTCGCCATCCCTGAATTGGCTATTCCCTATCCCCAATTTTTAATATAAATCCCTGATATTTTTTTAGGCCACATTGGCAGAATGAAATTTGACAATAAATTACATAGAAGTACTTAAAGCAAGTATTAAACAGCAAACGCCCAAATTAAAAGGTATTTGGCTGTTTGATGAATGATTATGATTGGTTGTTTTCTCTTCGCTTCTTGAGTCATTCCAATCTATATTAAGTAATAATCAAAGCAGTTTTGCCTTCTGCCATCAGTGGTATTGAAATAGATATATTGTCAGATGGATGTATTGTAATAATTATGAGTCTGTGACTTTTTGTTTGATTGTGTTCTTGGTTAACTAAGTTTTACAGCTGATTGTAAGTAATTTTGGGACTCTGTGATGCCTGTGTTGAGCTGAGAGAGAGAGAGAGAGAGAGAGAGTAAAGGCGTTTAAGTTATGCTGCAGGCAGGTAGAGGCAAGTAAGTATCTTCAGAGAGAATCACAGAGTGAAGGGAGATTTAAAGATGCAATCCAATATCCCTAAACCGTCATCTATCACTAGTCTTGTATAGCTTTAGATCTCCATGTAGAAACCATTAAGACTTGAAGATATAAGTTTAGATGTTTGCAGGATTTACAAGGAATTTAGGTTTTCTGGAATGAGTTTTGCTCATGGTTTTAATGACAAATAAAGGGATATCGAATCTGAATGCACAGACTGATTAGTAGTTTTAGCTTCCATTCACATAATTTGTTTAAAATTCATGCGCCCTCATAATCTCTAATCAAAAATATCTCCCTCTTGGGCGGGTAAACCTGTCACTCACATGACATCCTAGAAATCATAAACCACAACCATCCAATCAATTCCCGATTGGCAAAGTCCCGCCCTTCAATAATTATTGTTAAAGAAGGTGTTTCACCCGGAAATGTCACAAAAGGAATGGCGCTTAAATAATTCCCTGCTTCCCAGAAGTGACCTGACCTTTGGAAGGACAAAAGTTAAAACATCAGCGCATTTAATGTTAATACTTGATATTCCTTATTATTCTCTTTCCCACCCTAACTCAAAATCACTGTGTTAACATTCCACTTTCTGACTTGTCATATGTTTCTTCTTTAATAAGTCACATTATTTTGAGTCTAAAACCACACCCACTTCTTTTTCATTCTCCACCTACCCCATTTTCCTCTCGTCCAGCCTCCCTGTTCTCCTTGGCTCGGGAGGGTTTGTTTACATGATATCCGTATGCAGAGCTAATCTCTGTCCCCCTCTCCCGTTTGTGTGTGAGATTTGCCTTTTTCAGGGGTTCACAAATGGACACATCCAGTTGGAATTAAAAACCTTGGGTATTATGATTACATTTCTGTGGAAATATTTTACAAATAAATATATTGATTTCTTTAAAAAATGAAACTCTTACTAAGCCCCCCAACTTTTGAATGTCATTGTATATTGTATATAAAAATACCGTGCAAAGAGTAGTCACTTTATTCATAAAAGGATAGAATATATTTGGAAAATCTTCACTTTATTAGTTCTCCCTCAGAAACTTTAGGGTGAAGAAAAATTCACCAAGCTAGGAAACAGAAAACAATCGGGCATTTCAAAGAGATTTGCTAACCAAAAAAAGTCCCATAAATGTGCCTGAAAAAAATAAATATATATTTATTTATTACTGTTTTATTTATTTTTTTAAAGCTATTTCTCATAAGAAAAACGGAGCTTTGTGCAATTGCAATAAATGTGAAATACCACAGTTTCATCGCATTTTTGTGCAGATTATTTCGAAGAAAATTCATGGTCTGTTATGTTTTTCTAATATAAAAAAAATCAGTTATCGATGTCTATAAGTGTAGATGATGAGCTAATGTTTATTTACCTTTAATTCCACTTTCCTTAACTCTGTTTCTCCTCCTCCTGACCTTCTTTCTGGGAGAGAAATCGTCAAGAAGGCATGTGTCTGCCTTCTTTTCACTCCTCCTATTAAGTTCGACTTCAGGACATCTGCTCGTTTTTTTCCCCCCCTTCATAACTGTCTTCTCTCATACTCCAGCATACTCCTAGTGTTGATGTGGCAGTAGTTTAGCTACAGCAGAACAGAGATGGAGGAGGGAGACCGAATACAAAATATACGTCATGTTCTTCAAACAAAGCAATGGCGTCTGTGAACATATGATATAGAAGTAATTGGAATTCTAGTAAAATTTACACTTAGTTTCATAATGAGTCTTTATTTTAATAAGTTCTTATATGATCCAGTTGCTTAACAGTAATGTTGTTTGATAGTTAATGCATTACTTGATTAATGATTAATGGTTTACACTACCATTCAAAAATTAAAATATTTTTGAAAGAAGTCTCTTGCCTGCATTTCTTTGCTTAAAAATACAGTAAAAATGGCAATCTGATGAAAGATTATCACAATTTATAATAACCTTTTTCTATTCAAAAATGTAGTTTATTCCTGTGATGTAAAGCTGTATTTTCAGCATCATTACTCCAGTCTTCAGTGTCACATGATCCTTCAGAAATCATTATAATATGATCTCTTTATGATGCATCTTTGTCAGGATTTTTTTAATAGAAAGTTCAAAAGTACAGCATTTAATTAATAATAATAATAATTAATAATAATATTATTAATTAATTAATATTTTTTTACTTTATAAATGTCTTTGCAGTCAAATTAATTTGCCCTTACTGTATAAAAGTATTAATATGACTGACCTCCAAACTTTTGAACATAAGTGTATTTCTTCTTTAATATTTATTTCTAAAGGTACCACAACGTTTAATATAAATGCACAATGAACAATAGAATATTTATAAACTAAAAGTAACCAATATTATTTCAGTAAAAGCATTGTTGGTGATACATAATTCATTTGTTTGTCTTTAATGTCTGACTCTATAGTAAAGTGTTGCATATTAGTAAATAAAATGATGATTCTTCCTGTAAATGACAGGGGTAGTTTTATTGTCGTTTTGGTTTTAGGATGGGAACAAAAGAATGAGTGTGGGAGAGGAAAATGTACGGAAAAAAGAGAAAAGGCCACTCATTGTTACCAGATAGTGTGCGTAGAGCTGGCGTGCGATGCGGAGACAAAATGGAGAACTCGGAGCACGGAATCAAACAGAAATACTTTATTTATACTAACGGAAAACAAAAGGCACATGAGAGTGCAAAACGGAAGGAGGCATCCACACGGAGAATCCGAACACAATATAAAGATAACTTTATCAACTGACCAAGACATGATGCACATGAGGGGTTTAAATACACGAGGAAATAACAAACAGGTGGCGAACTAAATGGGTAATCAAACTAACTAGACATCTACGGAAACACATGAGGGACAAACATAAGGATCATGACATGACTGTGACAGTAGCTCCCCCTCCCGAAAGGCGCGACCTCGCGCCTAAACAGGTCTACAGCGGAGGGAGGGAGGGGGACCAGGGGGAGGACTGAACAAAACACAACACAGAGTCCAAAAAATAATCAAGTCCATGGGGGTGCAGGAGGGATCAGGGGCCAGGCAGAGGGAAGTGTCCAGGGGGGAGCAGGCGGGGTCAGGGGCCAGGCACCAGAGTCAGTCCATGGTGGAGCCGACGGACCTAGGAACCCGAGTGACGCCGCTGGCTCCGGAGGCCGAGGAGGAGCTGGAATGACGAACCTCCGAAGAACCAGCGGCGGGTCCGAGGACTGACTCGGAGGCGGAGGGACAGAGGACATAGGGGGAACCGAGGGGAGGGAAGAGCCGGCCGACGCCGCAGGAGGAGGCCAGGCGACGACCGACCAAGGTGACACCGGGAGGACGAGGGAGCCCGCAGGAGAGGTAAGGCCGAGGGACGTCGCAGGGGCTGAGGGGGTGAGGAATGGAGGTGCTGACGATGCGTCGACGGGCCGAGGTGGAATGAGGGGCACCGAGGTCGGAGGTGGAACCTCAGTGCCCCACGATGCCGGTGTACCGCCGACGCATGACAGCACCACAGTGCTGGGTGGAGCCAGAGTGGGGAAGCGGGACACAGGCAGAGATGGGGACGGGTGCAGGCTGGGTAGAGGTGGTGGGAGAGGGAGGCTGGGTGGGAGTCCTGGTGGCTCGGGTTCGGGGAGGTCTTGGAAGTCTGGGAGGTCTTGGAGGTCTGGGAGGTCTGGGAGGTCTGGTGGCGGCTCGGGCAGGTCCCGGAATTCCGGTGGCGGTTCGGGCCACGGCAGCTCCGGCGGTTCGGGCCACGGCAGCTCCGGCGGTTCGGGCCACGGGAGGTCCTCAACAGCTCGGGGAAACCCCAGTTCATGCTCGGCCACTCGGGGAAACCAGAGTTCATTTTCGGCCACTCGGGGAAACCAGAGTTCATTTTCGGCCACTCGGGGAAAACAGAGTTCATTTTCGGCCGCGCGGGGAAACAATCCTTCAGGCGCGGCCGCTCGTGGAAGCTGTTCAGGCGCGGCCGCTCGTGGAAGCTGTTCAGGCGCGGCCGCTCGTGGAAGCTGTTCAGGCGCGGCCGCTCGTGGAAGCTGTTCAGGCGCGGCCGCTCGTGGAAGCTGTTCAGGCGCGGCCGCTCGTGGAAGCTGTTCAGGCGCGGCCGCTCGTGGAAGCTGTTCAGGCGCGGCCGCTCGTGGAAGCTGTTCAGGCGCGGCCGCTCGTGGAAGCTGTTCAGGCGCGGCCGCTCGTGGAAGCTGTTCAGGCGCGGCCGCTCGTGGAAGCTGTTCAGGCGCGGCCGCTCGTGGAAGCTGTTCAGGCGCGGCCGCTCGTGGAAGCTGTTCAGGCGCGGCCGCTCGTGGAAGCTGTTCAGGCGCGGCCGCTCGTGGAAGCTGTTCAGGCGCGGCCGCTCGTGGAAGCTGTTCAGGCGCGGCCGCTCGTGGAAGCTGTTCAGGCGCGGCCGCTCGTGGAAGCTGTTCAGGCGCGGCCGCTCGTGGAAGCTGTTCAGGCGCGGCCGCTCGTGGAAGCTGTTCAGGCGCGGCCGCTCGTGGAAGCTGTTCAGGCGCGGCCGCTCGTGGAAGCTGTTCAGGCGCGGCCGCTCGTGGAAGCTGTTCAGGCGCGGCCGCTCGTGGAAGCTGTTCAGGCGCGGCCGCTCGGGGAAGCTGTTCAGGCGCGGCCGCTCGGGGAAGCTGTTCAGGCGCGGCCGCTCGGGGAAGCTGTTCAGGCGCGGGAGGTGTTGGCTGCCTGGACCGGGGATAGGGCTCCAGACATCGCCCTATGGCTTCCCGCCAGCCCAGTCCCGCAATGTCCGGGAGGTCTCGAGGATGGAATTTTGCCCCGATCCAGAACAGCGAGTCCAGTGACTGCTCATTGAGGGGAAGGACGGCGGCGAGCAAACTGAACTCGAGCGCAAATTGTTGTAAGTCCTTGTTTCTTTCGGCGCTCGCTATAACAAGGGCGTGGAGATCCATTCTTAGAAAGTTTTTTGGGGGTAACTAACCCGGTCAGTTGTTCTGTTACCAGATAGTGTGCGTAGAGCTGGCGTGCGATGCGGAGACAAAATGGAGAACTCGGAGCACGGAATCAAACAGAAATACTTTATTTATACTAACGGAAAACAAAAGGCACATGAGAGTGCAAACCGGAAGGAGGCATCCACACGGAGAATCCGAACACAATATAAAGATAACTTTATCAACTGACCAAGACATGATGCACATGAGGGGTTTAAATACACGAGGAAATAACAAACAGGTGGCGAACTAAATGGGTAATCAAACTAACTAGACATCTACGGAAACACATGAGGGACAAACATAAGGATCATGACATGACTGTGACACTCATCATACAAGTCCACCCATGGATCCCTCCATTCCCTCTATTGCATGTGACTAGAAAACCCACAAACACATTCACTTATATGTGGTTTTGCATATATACTTATACACTCACGCGTGCAAACACACACACACACACACACACACACACACACACACACATATATATATATATATATATATATATATATATTATTCTTTTAATTTTACCCTCCTCTCTTGTTTCTTTTTGTCTTTATTCATTTACTTGTCGATTTGAGTTGCACAGTCTCATTTAACCTTGTTGCATCAACACCAGCAGGGGGACAAATCTGGGAAACACACACAGTACATGCCTCTTCCCTTGTTGCAGATTGCTCTGGTTTACTCCCCTCTTCCTTTCCACATCCACTGTTTTACCCACTCAGGACAAAACTATAAGGGGGATCGGAACTGAGCGCTATCTCTGATGCTAGATCAGCTCGGGGTGACTAAATCACATGTGAGATGAGCACTGAGCTGATTTCAGGACAGTGGTTGAGGTCAGTCAGAACAGCAGAACAGCAGAGTTTTTCCATCTGTTGAGACCTCTGTAATTCGTCAGAGTACTTCCATGAGTCATGGAAAAACAGACAGAGAGAGAAGCTGTGGGGCCGAGCGAAAAACAAAAAGGCCAGCTTTCAGTAAGAAAATCCCTTCTGCGCAGAAACAAGTCAGTATATAGATTTATAAATGCAAATAATAAAAATAAATACGAAAGGGAGGCAGACAACACCATATTTAATGGGTGTTAGTTGGGAAGACACCAACTTTGAGTTATGATTCACTTTGTTTATGTTTGGATCCCAGTGACCCCAATGCTTCAAAAACACTGATGTTCATTTATTTAATATGTTCCTGCTGTTGACAAATGCTTAGCCTTCCCTTACAATAAAGAAGTTTATTCAAGTGTGCTATTAGTAAATACTCTGTCTGTACTTCTGTACTTCTCAGAAATATACTTAAAGATTCACTTAAGTATAGATCACTTGATTTACACTAACAGAAAGTATTTTGGTCTAAGTACATCGGTTCAATACTTATATTTAAGATTTTCACATTTATTCATTTAGCAGACACTTTTATCCAAAGTGACTTGAGGAATAAAGAAAGAAAGAAAGAAAGAAAGACATATGCATTTTACTCCATTATGTTTTGATCATCGTTCTGATCTGATAGTCAAACACAATTTTCTCGGCTTTTTGTAATATTGCATTTAAAACAATTTTTTTTTACTTGATCTTTCATATAGGCCTATTGTAAGTTTAGATATTCATACAACAAATTATTCTAAGGGCCATGAAAGTTGTGTGAAAAGATGCTGGTGACTTGCAAAGTACAGTCAAAGATATATTTCAAGTATACAAATGAATACCAGCATAGCATACATAAGGTACAAGAATAATATTTAATAGTAAATTAACCCTTGGTTTCACAAACAAGGCTTACGTCTAGTGCTGTTTTAACTGAAAGCAGTTTGCACTGATATATCTTAAAATTTGTCACATTGTTTTGTCTCAAGATGCACACCAGTAAAAAAATAATTCTAAGGCAGGATTATAAAAGCTAAAATAAACTATATATATATATATATATATGAAAAAAAAATTCATATATATTTATATATTTTCAATATATATGTTCAATCAAAGCCTGTCTGTGAAGAAAGCCTGTCACTTAAAGAACTTACAAATATACATGCAGAATGAAACTACTAAACTAGTAGTTTACTGAGAGATTTCCTCAACGTGTACTTTCATGAACTAATAAATGTGCTATAAATATTGAACTAGTACTAAACTAGAACTAAACTGTTTACTGCTGTTACAATTAAAGTGGCCCAATTTAGTCCCAAGTAGTATTGAAATAGTACACTTACAAGTACATTGATATCAGTATACTTACTAAATAAAGTATACTTTAAGAAATATTTGAACTCTAAATGTACTTAATGAAATGAAATTGAAGTATACTTATTTTTTAAGGGTTGTCCTTCTGTTTTGTCACAACTAATCCTGCACTTTTTAATAGTTAAATTGATTCTGTTTGCTCTCTATTTAACCTTAGAATAAATGGTAGAATAATGCATTAAGAAATAAGTAAACAATTGGCAAATTTTTACAGAGCAAAAAATAATTGCATTTGCATGTTTTATATCTGGTCTTAATGAGACCTGAAAAATAATTAATGTAAAAAATGTAACAATTATGTATTTTAGAATCAGATCTCATAATATACAGTTTGTGTGTTGTTTTGAGCTAGCAAATTGTTCTTTGGGTCAGTACAGAGCCAGAATATGGATGTATTATTTCATACCAACCTTAGGGGGCGATGTGCCAGGAGCATTCTTACAAAAACCTATTTCCTATAAGACCGGAGTACATGCAGCATTGAGAAAACTAAACTGATGCTGATCAGTTTCATCCATGAATTGATTTAATATGCACAATCCAAATCAACAGTTGTATTAAAATGTTATATTTCATCTTTAATCAATAAAAGTATTAATTTATTTTCTAAAATGACATTTGAACTGTAGTGTAAGAATTGTCAAATTGTATACAGTCTACCGATAAAAGAGCTTGTGACTTTCCTCAAAGAGGAAGCAAAGAGATTTTCCTCATTTGAAAGTCACTTTGAATAAAAGGGATTGCTAAATAAATTAGGCGTTTCAGAATATGTTTTAAAGTCACACGTGAGCAATATATGATTTACAACCTTTCTTTTTATTCATATAGAATGATAATAGCCCTTTGCTCAACTCTTTCCCTGCCAGTGTTTTAAGTCCAGCCAGGACCAGCATTTTCACAAAACATTCATGACTCCCAAAATATTTTGTTGTGTGAATATCTGAACATACCATATATATATATAAAAGAACAAAGCCTCTGCTTTAAAAAAAACTTTTATTCTAGCTTAATGCATTTTTTTATCAACATTTGAATTTTTCATTAAAAAAAGAAAAGAAAAACTCACTTTTTTGTGTCAAAGACTGTCCGCATTGAATTCAGAAGGTTGATCAAAACATAGATGGAGTAGATTGAGTTGATCAACACCCCCATAGTTGCACAGTCATAAATGCCACAAAATTGACAAGGAAAGAGTTAATAGTAAGATACTTTAAAAAGTTAAAAGAGTAAATATTGGCCATCTGGCTTCTTGGATTAAAAATGCTTACATGTTCAAATGTTAATATATTATGAAAATTGAATCCTCCAATGTTTATGATTACTTTCAGCTCAGGTGTGCCACGTCAGCTGGGCCATCCAATATGAGTGGAGCCACCAGTTCTTTACAGGCGTTTTTAACAGGGATCCCCCTTTGCGTTTCCAGCTTGTTGGTGGTGCAAGTCCTGAGCCTTTAAAACAACTTGTTTCCACCAGGTTGTAAAGTCATAAAACATAAAGCCTGTTGCACCATCTTTCTCATTTTACCTGCCTTCTGCTGCCTATTATCTCACCAGGCTTCAGTGAAGGGAGTTTACAGGGAGCCGGGCTCTGGAGACACAGAGGGGTCCGTAGGCATCTTTGAAGTCTCTGGTCGCTTGCAAAGGGCCTTGAGCAGAGAATATCACCATGATCATTGGTCTTAATGAGGGCCTTCTCTTAAGCGAGCTAATGAAAGCTTCTGTTTGAGAATGGAAAGAGGGCACCGCTGCTGGAGGTCAAACTGTTTCCTGCCAGCCCAGAGGCCACTGGGAGCCTCTGATGTGCCCAGTGCCATTTAGCATGAGAAGAAGATGGTAGTTACTGGTTAATGTAATCAAACTGGATCAATGAAAGAGATGAAGTAGCTGGAATTCATTTATAGGTGATGTTACGAATGATGAAGCTTGTGTTTTGAGTGCTGTTTGCAAGAGTAGTGCATCCTGGATAAGTAAAGCAGTAGGCAACGCTCATGGAATGAGCTCACTTAAAACTTAATATTATCATTTAGCCTATTCACCAAAAATTCTTTCATTAATTACAGCTGATGATGTTTCACACCCGTAAGACTATTGTTCATCTCCAGAACGGAAATAAAAGTCTTTTTAATGAAATCTGAGAACTTCATTGCGTTCAAGATTCACAAGATTCTTGCTTTCCCTAGGAATCGAACTCATGACCTTGGCGTTGCTACAGGAAAGCTGTTTTGTAAAGATTATTTTGAATTTAATTTAAAAATGTCATCTCAGCACTCTATGGGGTCAAATGTTGTTTGAGTGAATGAATGATGACAATTTTCATTTTTGCGTGAATTATACATTTATTATCTCTTAATAGAATAGTTTGCATTCTAGAGCAAGAGCTTGTTCTCGGCCAGATGAACTGGATCTTATGCGAACTGGCCATGTGGTTCCACAGACTTGGGGACCAAATAGTGACGTAATATTGCTATCCGTTGTTTACCTACCTATAACCAGTCAAAAAAAAAAAGTGTGTCCCAGTGTTTATGCAGACAGGTCTGTTTTGTTGTTCACAGTATCCGGATTGATTCTAGCATATCGGCAGCTCACATAAACTCCCGGTACTATCATCTGTCCTTTTTGGAATAAATTATAAATATATTGATAGATCTCTCTGTCCCCCACCACTGCTTGGGAACAGGGCCATCTTTCTGTCCCTGAACCCCCCTTTTTTGCTCTGGAAATGCATAAAACCATTTGAGAATGGGTACAGGTAGATAATTCTGTTGGTTTTAAAGTGATATAACATAACATTTTAAACTCCTTACAAAGGTTCCTTAATTCATGTAAATGGAGGAACAACACAAACCTTACTACATTTTTTTTTTTTAATTTTACTAGCACACACTGCAATTTTTTTTGCATTGTCAAGGGATTTTGTTCTCCATGATTGGCCCAAATCACCTCTCCCCTAGGGTTCTCAAAGTCCCCTTACTCATTTTTAAAGTGAAGCCCCCTGCTGCTTCCTGGAACCTCATCAAACCAGAGCCAAGACCCCAATCTACCATTAAAGCACCAGGGGAACCAGCATGCCTCGTCCCACTTGGCCTTGATCCTCGGATTTGTAAAAAAGAGGCTGTTGTCATAAAATGCAGGTTTGGACCAAATATCCTGCAGCTTCCTGAATAAGCATCCACCCAGACCTTACCTGTGGCTAATGCATGTACCTAATCATGTGCAATACAGCACAAGAAACTCGTTCACTTTTGTTGTTAATTTTGCCTTTGATCTTTCTCATTCACCATGTCCAATTATCGAACAAGCAATAATGATTCTGCTGTTTTCATGTTGCTTAACTAGACATTGAAATAATCACTTTATAATGAGCCAATTTATAATGGACATGCTTTGTCAGTGTTGTTCCACATACTTAAGTGCAAATTTGGATAGATAGTACTAGTACTTGCTATCAGTTTAGGTTTAAAGCTCTTTTGCAGATCTTGTCAAATAGGATGATGCATCATTTACATTGTAATAGTTGCCTCTGTTCAGGTTTGTCACTGTTGGAGTAACATTGGAAAGCTATGGAAAGGCTGGGATAAGACAATCCAGGAACACCAACCAGCTTAATCAGATCACTCACTTTTGGTATTTACCAGACCTCCATATGATATTTAGGACTATTAGTACAAAATTGTATTTTTCCTTATGGGAATTTAAAAGGATACTTCACCCAAAATGTAAAATTCTGTCATCATTTACTCACCCTGAAGTTGTTTCAAACCTGCATACATTTATTTTTTGTGTTGAACAAAAAGGAAGATGTTTTGTAGAATGTAGGAAACTGATCAGTTCTTGGGCACAACTGACTTCCATAGTACTTTTTTTCTTCCTATGGAAGTCAATGGTGGTTACAAACTTTCTTCAAAATATCTTCCTTTGTGTTCAACAGAACAAGGAACAAGAACAAGGAAATTCATGCAGGTTTGGAACAACTTGAGAGTGAATAAATTATGAACAATAAATTGTGAACCATCCCCTTTTGGTCTTGTTTATGAGGTCGCTGTACTTTTTAGAAATTCGTTATGAATACAGTGTGTGTGTATGTGTGTATATATATATATATATATATATATATATATATATATATATATATATATATATATATATATATATATATATATATTATATGAATATAATATATGCATTTGATGATAAAATAAATAGTTTCAAGATCCAACAGCAATTGTTCTTTTAAGACTTTTCCATCCAGGTGCAAAATAATATTTGGAAGATTGAGACATATTTCTCTGCCTCCAGCTTCCACCATTTCTGGAAAGTGAAGCTGTTTGATTTCTGTTTTACCCTGTTATTTTCATTAGCTGCTTATCCAGACTGTAGGCCTGAACTGGCGATGAAGGACAAATTTAAGGTGACATGCTGCAGATCCACCTGGAAAACCACTTTGTGGGATTACCAGCCATTAGACTATTAGAATATTGTCACCAGGGTTGAGTGTTAGACAGGATGATGGGAGTTTCAACATAGTTCAGATTTAAGCTTTATGGAGGCAATTTATAGTTTTGGAAATAAAGCGTTGTGATATTCAAGTTTCAAATATTATTAAAGTTCAAACTGTTTTCTATTTTACAGTTTTTCTCAATTGTTATGGAAAAAAATTTTAAACCGTCTGAGCCAAAGCATCCAGTCCAGAGGAGCTGGATGTAATAGAGACAGAGTGGACAGTGAGACGTATCTCGAGACGCAGACGCATCATCCTGCCTGATCAAACAATGTTCATCCACCTGGGGTGGAGTCACGTATCCCGGGCCTCTGCTCCTGCCTCGACAGGATGTCTGCTCCCTGCATAGTGGAACCTCTGGTGGAGAACTGTTTCAACAACCTCAGCTGAGAGACGCAAGTTATGAGCTGGGCCCCTCATGGGCCAAGCCCCAATCTCCACAGCTCAACAGCATGTCCCTCCTGATCAGAATCTCCTGGGGAGAGCTGTCACAGAGGAACAGTAGGCCCGGAAGCCACCTCTGTCCGATAAAACGAGCGATAAAGGTGAAACGGACCCTTTCGCAGTGAACTTCTCCAGAACTCTTGGGAGCAGAGTAATTAATGAAAACCGAACAAACGAAGTCTCTGCCTAGTCTGAATCCCTGGGCCTTAGCCTCTGTCTTGACAGGATGTCTGCTCCCAGATTTCCCATGGATGTGAACTGTCTTTAGTGACAACAACTTCCCTTGGGACCACAGAATGATTTGGTGTACCAGTTGGTAAAAATGAGCATGAGCGCAAACCCCCCTGATTATTTATATAGGCGACTACCGTTGTCTTATCGAACAATAACATGAGATCTGGGAGGAAATTCCTCAGAGCAATATAGAAAACCATAATTTCCAGACAATTTATGTGCCAGGAGAGATGGAGTCCCCTCCATAGAACTTGCGCTGAGCGACCATCTAGGATTGTTCCCCTTCTGGTGAGGGAAGCATCTGTCATTAGCACTCTGCGACAACAGGGAGATCCCAACATGGGATCTTGGGGAAGGAACCAGGGTTTCTTCCACATGTTTAAGGGACAAAGGCATCGGCGCGTTACCTTGATCATGTGAAAATGTTTTTTTTTGACAGCCCCTGGTCTTAAGCCACCAGTGTAGGGGTCTCATGTACAGCAGGCCAAAAGGTGGACCATTGGATGCTACTGTCACCAAACCCAACAGTCTCTGGAACTGCTTCATAGTGAGTGACTGGCCTAGCTATATTTGTTATGGCCTATAGGACTGATTCAATGCATTGAAACAGAATCCTAATTATGCCTGAAAAAGTCATCCTCATTACTGGAGAAAGCACAATTTTCTGCATTTAGCCTAACCCTCAACCATTCAATGTAAGCAAGAGCAACATCTCAATGTCATACCACTAAATTAACTGCGCTAAAATCAACAGCTTGTCAATGTAATTCAGCATGTAATGTCTTGGAACTGCAATACCTCAGTGCTGCATCCATACATTTAAAGATGAGGAGATAGCTAGACTTAATGGAAGAACCTGATAATGGTGTACCTTACCCCAAAGGCAGACCTCAGGGAATGCATGGTCACCGTAGATCAGTCCTCAGACCTGATCTGAAATGATTTACTGATCTTCGATCCTATGCTGCAGGCTGAGGTATTCAGCAGATGAAAGCTCAAAGCCATCCTTGAATAGAACAGTGAAGTATTAGCTTTTAGAAGCCTGACTCTGTCTGGGAGGGGTACATAAACTATGAACCTTTACTCCAGCAGAGTTTTACTTCCTATTCCATAATCAGAGCCTGCTCGGGTCCACCACTGTCGGTAGAACCCCATAAATCTGAGTGGGCAAGACCTAATGAAGCCACTTTTTTTGTGAGCAGGGATTCCCACTGAGAATATTCGGCAGAAGTATCACATACTGCCATAAATTCTACTAAGGGAACTAGTCTCTCGAGACTAGTCTCTGGTGTTTTCTGAGCAACTAGATCGATGCACTAACAGGGAACAGGGTAGCAGGGTTAGCAGAATGACCCACTGAGGGCACCGAAGGGAACCGGTAGGTGTAAACCGCTTCTCTTCAATGGGGAATGCCCTCAAAGGCCTGATGCAAAAGACATCAGGTCTTTATTTTTGGCACAGTGTGAGTAACTGAAATTCCTGGGGCTCCTCCCGCTCAGCAGCCCCTGAGACCTGAGTGTACAAGGGGGAGCTTCTTGAATTCGCAAGAAAGCACCCATCTTTATCTCAGTCTCTGTGTCAGCAACATCTATCTCCTCTAAGCTGTATGATTGCGACACTGGCATGTACCGCAGAGCATGCTTCCAACTCCGAGAGAGAGCCGCTAGATCTGAGAGATGGGAACAGAGAAAGCCTGTCTCTAACCTGAGCTACAGATCTTGAGGCCTTCGAAAAATAAATCATTAGATTCATTAGATTCATTACATTATGTACTGATGGAAGGCTGGTTTTCATTTCTCATATTTATTATATATAAATATGTATTGAGAATATCCTGCTTTCTGCTGGACAGAGTGCTCCATCTCCAGGCTTGACACAAACATTCAGATCCTCAGAACTGGATAGTCGCTGCACCAGTGCTTCTCCCTGGGTGGAAGGAACTGCATAGCATGCTTCCAAACCCTGAGAAAAGACACTGAACCCAATGGGTGAGACTCAAGACATTTGTTTATTTTTAGCACCAGTCTAAAACCCCACATTAGGTCTTTTGTTGCAAGCTGGAGAATGAGGTGGTTTAGCATTCGCATCTCTGGCTCTCCAGTGCTTGCCTGTGGCGAAAGAAACTGCAGCGCGTGCTTCCGAACCAGAGAGAAAGCACTGGACACTGCAAGCGAGGGTAGAGAAAAGGCAGCGCCAAGTAACAGGTGTGGGCAATATAAAAATCACACCTTAAAGCAGATAAAAAGGAGATAAGTTGACTCTCACATTTTCGCTAGTGAGGTGGCGAATCCTCATCTCCAGCTTTGACGTTGACAACATCCGGTTTCTTTTTTTTCAGAACTGGATTGTTGCAGTGCCGGTACCTCTCCCTAGGCAGAAGGAACCAAATAGCATGCTTCCATGGTAAGGTAAGGGGCAGAGATAGGGCAGTACCTGTCTCACACACATCCGACAGATCCATTTGCAATACCCAGGTTTAAGGTCGGCATTAAGCCTCGGCTGCAGCGGGACCAGAACTATGAGGAAAGAGATATTTTCAAAGAGCGCAAAGCAGGAGCGGAGCCTTTACAGTAGTGCCTTTTACAGAGCATAAGACAGCGCCCTCAAACACTGACTGTGTTTGCTCTGCTCCCAAACAACACAAAGCACATGTGCATCCCCCCCCCCCCCCCCGTAATTTTGTAGCACGGGCAGGGATACAAATATGGCCTGTATTGCTCTTTGCTCGCCATCATAGATATGTCAGACCTTTAGTTGGTAGACAAACAACAGTAAATATGACAGGCAGATCACATAAAGAGCTACTGAAGACACAGAAGCTACAGAAGCTGCCGACTATTTGTCATGGCATGCATTTATTTGAGTCCTGACGTTCATGACGTCACCTGCTCTGATGTCCTCTCATGAAATTGGTTGGATTGCATACATGCTTCATGATGCAGAGGCGTTCCCACAGCTCTTTGATGCAGCATAAGTTCCCTTGAAAGGGAACTAGTTATCGTGTCAGTAATTTGGCCAAGACCACCAAAATATAAAGTGTTTTTGTCATTGGTCAAAATTTTTAGTTGTTTTTTTCACCATGAGAGTCAACCATGGAAATTATTTTTTATTTAATTAAATCTGATATATGTTGAAAAGAGTCAAATGAACATTAAAGTATATGAACATTTGTATTTAAACAGTACATTTATTTTTTTACTGTAGTGGCCTCATACTTTTGAGCTTGAAACTGTGCAGGCTCTTGGGCTTTTATGTCATATTTATGTCATATTTATTTACTTTTATGTTGGGTTTTCTTGCATTTGGGGTTCATGGCTCAAAAAATTGTCTGGATTCATGAACAAATCTCTCGGTGTCCTGTGTCGGCTGAACAGCCACCATTGAGATTAATGGCAATACTAAGCAATAGCTTTCTCCAGGTATAATAGACCTTTTTGAGAAAAGCAGCCAAAGTGGGGGAGAAAGAGCACAGAGGGCTCTGGTGGTCAGGATGTCTGTAGGCTCTAATCTGTTTCAGGCTATGAGGTCCAGCCACGTCTGTGAAGCCTTTCATTTACTGTTTATTTTCATCCGTTTATTGGACAGAGTTTCTCTCTGCCAAGGCAAAGACAAGCCCTCAACAATTACTATGTGCTCTTTTCTTTCCCAGGACCATTGGCTACTTTAGTTGAGTTGACTTCAAAGGCTGTATGATTTTGAGTTTCAAATTCTTGAATTTTCAGATACATAATGCAGCAGCATTGCAATGCAACAGCATTGTGGTGTAACAAGCTATTGTAATTTTCAAGTGGATGGATGAATGAATGGATGGATAGATAGATGGTCAGTCTTCATTGGGAGTTTCTGGGCTGACTTTAAAAGAACAGAAGTATAGTAAAAGATACTTATGGAGATAATGGAATAAGACCAGTACTGTACAGCTGATACCCAGGTATAAGTTTGTGGAAGGCTGTAATCACCACCTTTTTGGTCCAGGTGTGCCGTTGTTAAAAAATGAAGGGATCACATCTCAACCCTCATTTAAGACAGGAATGTTCCGAAAGCAATTCAGCTTTAACACCTGATGACCTTACAGTATACTACAGTATCAACATTCTAGATTTCTCCCTGTTTTATGTAACTGTAGAATATAGAATACCAGAACATACCAGACACTACATATAAACAAGGTGTTCAAATGCTCTCTTGTTTTGTAATAAGAGATCAAATTTGAAGATCACATTTAATTGGTTTGGCCGTACAGATTTAAATGAGCTCAAATCAAATTCCATTATCAGTATTAAAAAGAAAGACGCTCTGCTTTAAATGGCATATCCAGAGTGCAGTTATGATCAGAGTCCAATTGATGAGTTTCCAAGTGCTACTGAAAAGATTTGCCAGCTTTCCACTTCTTTTGTCAGAAAGAAAGTGTACTGGAATTTCCACCGAATTCCAATCCTCCAATATTTTGAGGTAGAGCATTTTTGGGATGGCTTGGGATGGAAGCAGATCAGGTTACCTTTTCTTTTAAGACCCACCTGGTTCTAATTTTCAAATCAGCTCTTTACTTATATTGGATATATATATTATTTATTTTTACACCGCTGAAATTAAATTTAAATCACACGATGGCCCCCACGTACCTATATGCACTCATCATGACATCTGGGCTCCTGATGAGATGGTGCATGGTGTCCTGGAGTATCTCCTCCAAGACTTGGATCAGGGCATCAGCTCCTGGAGAGTCTATGGTGTTACTTTGTGGGTTTAAATGCTCCGATACATAATGTCCCAGAGTTTCTCAATTGAATTCAGGTCTGGGAACGAGAGGGCCAGTCAATGTGGACTGATCTATCAATGTGCCTTCGTCACCTAAAATCTCTCTAAACTCTAGCCTAGGAACCCAGGGCCCACTGCATAAGACAATGACTCTGAGGATTTCATGCTGGTACCTAACAACAGTAATGTCGTAGAAAACGCATTCATATCGCTCTCTTTATTATGCTCTTCTTTTTTTGGGGGGGGGGGGGGGGGGGGGCAGGGATTTTTGGCTGATTGAGTGAAATTTTTACTGCATGTAGTACAAGACAGTATACATTTCTGTGACCTTAAAGAGTGATATATAGTCACATAACATCTGAATTTGCACTTAACAGTCTGTACAAGCATCTCTTTCCCACTCTGCTTAAGCTTTAATTATCTAAGACAGTCTGCTCTTCTACCAAATGACAGTAATTCTCTATAGATATTTGCTAGTAAAACTGCACATTTTATTTTTTAACGCCATAAATGTCACATTTTGTCTATAAAACCAGAAGTAGGTATTTACAAGTTCTTTAACTAAATGAAAGGGGAAAAAACATTTTACAGTTCTTGCCTAATGAAAAACTACCTTCCAAAATGTGTACAACACTAAATTATCTGGTAAACAGGACTTAAGAAAAACCTGTTCACTCCTAGATCAAAAACTATAAGAAATTAGCATGCACACCAATGGACAATCATTTATAAGCACATGCAGGTGTTCTGCCAACATCAATGCAGTGAGCATTGCAGTCAGACGCATTTTGATTGAATATCAAGGTTTTTATCATTCATCAGCTTGAAATAAACTCTGAAGGTTTATTTATAGTTGTATTCATAGTTGTGGTGTAAACTCAGCTATTTTGTTGGTCATTTTAAAATTGTATTGTTTATATGTTCGGGATAATCTGAGTTTGTTTATGTTTTGGGTGGGTTTGTCGTGTTTTAGATCTCTGTCCTAGTTTTCAATTTGTTCCTATGGTTTTTCATGGTTTGATTAATTTGTGCACTTGTTCATTTCAATGATTGGTTTGTGTATTTAAGCTCAGGGTTTCTTTTTTTGCATTGCCTGTTCTTGCTGTGTTGTAATTGGTTGTTTTGTTACCTAGTTTTCTTGTCTTCTGAAATTTATTGTTTAATCATTGGCTATTGCAATACAAATTTATGTGCACACAGATTTGTTTCACCACTTTTGTAAGTCTACTTTTAAATTCCACATGTGATATGTATTGGTTAATTAATGATTGAATTTCTTTAATACTTGATTCTTAGTAATTTCTTACAACCTTCTTCCTTCAAATGTTTTTCTGTAAATTGTATGCATATATAATTTGTATTAAGTTCATACCCTTCTGTCCCTTTTGGAGCTTGAAAGTGTTGGGTAATTTTCATTAAATGAACAAAAACAGCTGTAAACTAAATCAAAATCTCTTTGTTTTCTGCAGATGTTTGGAACAACAAGAGGATTAGTAAATGGAGGAATTTTATGAAAAATATCTCTAGTACTTTTAGAAGCAGCTTTTGATGACTCAAACACAATGTAAAAGTAGGATAGATGCTGTTAAAACTGTATTAAAATGTTTAGAAACCATCGTTTTTGGTACTAATCTGTATGTGCGGTTAGTGTGAAAGAGTTTAATGAGTGTCTCTATGGCCAGAGACCAAGTAGAGTCGTGCAACCGCCTCTTCCTGCTCTGTTGTGAGCTCAGGCAGGAAGGCCAGACAGCAGCACTCTGTCACTTCCTCATGTAAACAAAATCCAAACTCAGTGCCCTTTCGCCTGCATGCTCTGGCAAATAAACAGAGATAAGTTGTACATATGTAGTTGTGCAGGAGAAAATGAAGGGCAAAAAATGATGGACATTTTGGCAAATATATGAGCAAATTTAAAAAGAGATAAATTGGCTGATGAATTATAGCGCTGTGCAATGAAACCGACGAAAATGGAAGGAACGGTAGACAGAAAAGAGATTAAATGTCCATGCAGGCTCCAGTTTTTTCCGTTTCCGGGTTGGTAGTTCTCAAGTTATTGTCACTTTCAATGAATTAAAGTTTGGCTGATGATTCATGGAACAGAAACGCTGTACTACTGTAAATCAAATACCAATGAGCGAAGTTCTTCGGTACTTAAAATAAAGAAAAAGAAGGCCACATTAGCAGTCATTCAGTTTGTCTGTGGAATTTTCCAGTTATAATTCAATTCAATAACCAACAGAGTGTTGAGACTGCTCCCCACACCAGTCAGACACATTCAAGAGACTAGCATTTTACTGAAAAATAACAGTTTTTTTAGGAGCTACCTCTAACATTGTACTGTTTGGATTCACACAGGCCATTTGGAGCAGAAAGTATGCTACCAGTTTAGTCATTGTAAACAGTACTGTCTTCAACGCAGACCACGTAGAACAGTGATTTTTATATGAGGCCATACAGGAAGATTAAGCTGTCCTATGACAATATTAACTCAGAAGTGAGCATTAGTATAGCTTGTATGTTGCCAGCAAACATCTGAATAGATTGAGAGTGTTTAAAAGAAATGGAAAGAGGAGAAAGTGAGTGGGTAGGACATGAGAGATGGATGACAAAGAAAAAGGGAGAGACAAACGTGTGTGGTGGGATCAGGGTAGAAGGGGAAAAAATGCAAATATGTTTATATGAGCATAACAATGAATGGAAGTGGCACGGAGGTGATGTCACATATATACATAAATCTATATGAAGAGATGTGGTTTAGTTAGCTTGTGTGTCTCTGCTTGCGTAAAAAAGAGTTTGCCCTTCCTGGTTTCTTTTTTTTTTGTTGCATGTTTGTCGCTAATTAAATGTTTCAGATTTTCAAACAATTTCAAATATTAGTCAAAGATAACCCAAGTAAATACAAAATAGGTTGTTATTATAAGAGAAAATAAAATCCAAACCTACTTGGCCCTGTGTGAAAAAGTGATTGCCCCCTAAAGCAGCCATTTACATTTCTGCATTTGGCAGACGTTTTTATCCAAAGCGACTTACATTGCATTCGAGGAACACATTGAATTAGTTCTTGCTTTCCCTGGGATTGAACCCATGACCTTGGTATTGTAAACACTAATGCTCTACTAATCCTGTAGACCAAGACTGGTTGTCTACTGAAGCTGAGCAGGGTTGAGCCTGGTCAGTAACTGAATGGGAGATCTGCTGGGAAAACCTGGCTGCTGTTGGAAAAGGTGTTGGTGAGACAAGGGTGCTCACACTGTGTTCTGTGTGGGTCCTAATGCCCCAGCTTAGTGACCAGGATACTATACTGTAACAAGCACCATGCTCCATGTGACTGAAGTGCATTAAACTGAGGTGCTGACTCTCTGTGGTCATTAAAAATCCCAGGATGGGATGGATTATTATTAAACCTAATAACTGGTTGGGTAACCCTCAGCACAAACAACTGATAGCAAGCATTTGCAATAACTTGCAATTCGTCTTTTACAGAGCTGTGGAGGAATTTTGGCCCACTCATCTTCACAGAATTATTGTAATCCAGCCACATTGGAGGGCTGTAGAAATGGCTTTAGAATATTTTCTGGACTGATAGATCTAAATTACTTTCTTTCTAGTGTGCCTGAATTTCTTTGGATCTCGGCATAATGTTTATCTAGATCTTTTGGTCTACTTCACTTTGTCTGGCAGGTCCTATTTAAGTGATTTCTGGATTGAGAAGGTGGGGCAGTAATCAGGCCTGGGTGTGGCTGGAAAAATTAAACTTGGAAATCAGGAAGGAGGCAAACTCTTTTTCACACCAGTGTGTGTGTGTGTGAATAAATAAATAAATAAATAAAAATGTGTATGTGTGTATATATATGTATATGTATATATATATATATATATATATATGTATATATATATATATATATATATATATATATATATATATATATATATATACAGTGGAACCCGGTTATGTCGACGGCCTCAGGGGTTGCAAAAAAGCGTTGAGATAACCGAGGATCTGAAAAAAAAGCCAAGATGGCGATTTGTTTGATGAAGCGATCAGCATGCTATAAAAATGTACATGCACTGTATATGTTTGCTAACAACCTAAGGCATATGTGCACCAACTAACAGCAGAGATTGTAACGGTTACTTTGTTTAAGTTGGGAATATACTTTTAAAATGGCGTATGTAGTTCTGTGCACGCTGACTGTCATATAGCATAATCTACTATTTTCCTTCTTTTATTTGTGATGTGTATTGGAGTGTGTTCTTTTTCCTGGTTTGTACTTACGCTCTCATGTGACCAGTTTATTTAACATCTGGGCAGTCATCAACCACTCTGACAGCCATAACAAGATTTACCAGTATACAATAAAAACCACCTTCGATTCTCGATACAAACCTTTAATTATATTCTCCAACATTGCAAACACAATTTCGCTCACAGCGTAAACAGTCACATAAACACATGAACACATTTGCTCATAACACAGTAATTTTGCTCTGACACAGTTCTGAATAGTATTGCACACACGGTTACTATGGTTTCTTTACAAAGTCAAAAATGCTTTGTTGCTTTTTGCAAGATAGCATCCTCTTCCAAGATACCATCTGTAGGACTTGATGTGTAAGACTTGGTGTAAGACTTTTCTGTGGCTGCACAGCACTGTGTCACAAGAGTTAGTGACTTTGTCTCTCTTTTGTGCTTGAGATATCAGGGTTCAGCGACATAAAAGAATCGACATAACCAATAAGAAAATGCTGAGAAAAATAGGGAGTTTGGTGGTTCCATTTCAAAAACATTGACATAACAGGGTTTGCAAGATAACTGAGGTCGAGATAAGTGGGTTCCTATGTATATATATATATATGTGTATATGTATGTTAGTACACTGAGGAATGTTTTAGCCACAATATTTGTCTTTCTTAGCTCAGGAGATCAAATGGGCTTAAGTACATTTCAATTTAAGTATCAACTTTGTCCCTAGTACTTACATACATCAATGTAGGCTTACAGTAAATGTATAGAGCTATAAAACTAAAGTGGATTGCATACCCCAAATAATTTGGACTTGGGAGAATTTAATGGGGGGGGGGGGGGGGGATTCTTTAATAAAATAAGCAAAAGCTCATGAACTGAGGGAAGAATTACACTGAATTTTTTTTTGTAATTTATATATTTGCGGTCTTTACAAAGCATCATCTAGCTGCTATGCTGACATCAGAATTATGTTTCTTGCTTGACTTGAGTTGCTTCCCATAAAGACATTCTCACATGAGTCACTTATTCCATGTCAGATGGGGTGCTGTCTATTTGAATGAAGTCAGTTTGTAAGGTTTTAGTGAGCCAAATGTTTTGTCTTTATTCTCATGTTTTTGTTTTCGGTGTCTTCATTGATGTCCACAGCATTTAAGAGTTAAAGGATTTGACAAGCCCACAAATGTCAAATAAACCAATGACTTTGGATCAACACTAAAATTAGAAAACATATGCGATGAAAGATCAATTACATATATGTCATATCACCCAATAAATGTATCGTCCCCAGAGAACATATTAAAACTTTTCCTAATTGACTTCAGCTGTGCAATATGGGGCATCGCACTTCTGTGCTTTGCAAATCTATCATCAAGTATTTTAGAGTTGTTTAATCATCAAACTGATTTGAACTACTGGAAGAAACTACTGGGAATCTGGACGATAGATAAACTTTAAACAAATTTAGGTTTAGACCAAACCTGCTTAGCTTTGGCTGACCAAGGTTCTTACAAAGTTATGAACGAAACATTTTCCAGTAATTTTCATAGAAATTTAGTTATTTTAAAGGTCTTTAATGTTCAGGTGCCCCTGTTATAGGCAATTTTAAAGGTTCCTAATTTTGTTTTGGAGGACTCAGCAGGTTTAAATGCATCCAAGGTCAAAAACATTTAATTAAAATTGGATATCCCTTGAATATATATTTCAGATCACCTAATTTCTCAAAGAGTCTGTAAATGGTTTATTCGAAGAGTCAGTTCTTCTAAACCGCTCGTTACCGTCAGCTTACTCTGTTCTGATTGGTCAGATGGTTATAGTCTATTGTAATTGATCTACCACGTAGACTGGATTTGCTCTCAACTCATTTCAATAGTTCAGAATCAATTCTATAGTTTAGGAGACAATAAATTAATGAGTTGTGAACTTTGATCTTTGAAACTATGCAGACCGTTTACATTTACTGACAGCTTTATTACACACTGCATGAAAGGTAATTGAAAAATCGTAATGGGACACTTTAACACTTTCAAAACGTTATTTCTAAATTTTTCATGCCACTTTTTTTCTGAAACATTTTGATTGGATGTTAGTCTACAATTTTTTTTTAATGTTATTGTTTCAAAATGTTTAGAGAACATTCAAAAGTAGCATTCCCATGATGTTTGCAAAATTATAAAATGTAAGCTTCCCTTGACGTTCATATAACCAAGAAAATGTATTTTTAACATTATTAGAACATTGTCAAAATGTTTTTAGAACATATTTTTGTTGGCTGGTATCTCCTTCCTAAGAGTTACTGTAGTGACAGAGTGAAGTGACTCATGACCACAGAATAAGATGTTATAGTTATTTAAGCACAGTCTGTAAAGCTGTGAAGAAACTATAATAACCTGCTTGGAAGCTTTACTGAGCTACACTGCTGAAAGGAAAGGATCTTAAATTAAATCAAGTACTCAAAAAAAAAAGTGACGTTGACATATGACGTGATGCGTCATATTAAGCTCCGAGATTTCTCACACCAGTGGAATACTTTAAAACTGTCCTTTTTCTCTGAATTCTTCTGTTGCTGGTGGATGGAGCTGCCTGACAGAAGAGGTTTCTCTCAGACTGGTCAGAGAGGCAGTAAAGAGCTGATCTCAATGGAAAAGAATTCAAAGCCTCTTCCCCCTCCCTTATTCAGTTTAATTCAAGCAATATGTGTCTTAAGTGACACCAAACTTTTCCTTCCTCTCTTGCTTTCTCTTTACTTCTGGAGAATATGACTTTAAAAGTAATTTCACTGTGTTGTGCATTGTTCACAGATATGGTTTTGTCTTAACCATTGTCATCTTGCGCTCTCTCTCTCTCCTTCTCTCCCTCTTTCTATCTCTCTTTCTCTCTCTGTTTCTTTCCCCCCTCCCTCTTCCTCTCTCTCTGTCTGTGTCTAGTCTATATTAGCTTCAGCAGTGTGGATTTTCCTCAAGACTTTGTACGTCACACTGCCACGTTATCAGAAAAGCCATAATTTTCTCGCTTTGTCTCTTCTTCTTTTTTTCTGGATTGCTTCTACAGAATCTACTCTTGGAAAAACAATCTGAATATGGTCACAACTGGTTAAATTTATGCCATTTGGAGGAATCCTAGTCAGTGTAGATCAGATTTCAGACAAATTTCCTTTAATGGATTTTAAGTGAAAGGTGTCTTGAAATGATTAACTTACTAATTTTAAAGGAAATCTTTTGACCTTAGATCTGTTTTGAAGCTGCCACACTATTTAAGTACAGGTGGCATGAGATGCATGGCACAGTATAATAAGCTTATTTATTGCCCAATCAATTGGGCTAAATTGTCAGTTTTTAATTGTTTTTAGATGGTTTTATTCATAACCTTGTGATTCAGAAATATGTATACAGAAATATAGAATGTATAAAAGTAGATTATTTGTATATCATATATAATCTGGAAGTCAATACTTCAAATTTGTCTGCCATTTTGGACTGATGTTATTTTTCACTGTGCATTCTGGGATTGCCTTTTCTTTTAAATTACATGCAGCCTTACAAATTGAGGTATCTTAATAACTTTTTATGTCTTCATTTCTAGCATGTCTATGATGCCTGAAACTACTGAGGCAGTTCCCTAGGATATAGATCCAAGTATATGTTTGTGTGCTTTTTGAATACTCTGTTGCATCTTGAGAAGAGAAATTTGAGAGAAAGAAAGAAAAGTGGCAGAGAGGATGTCTATTCTAAAGGAACAAGGCGTTCCTTACATTTCTGTGGTGTGGTCAGGAGAAGGTCTCCCCATTTTAGACGTGTAATGTTAAAAAAGTGAAAAAAAAAAAATTTTTGGAGCTCTCTCATGGGCTCCTGCTCTCAGTCTGTAATGGGCCGAGACGGTTTACTCATGATTGAAGGTCAAGGCAACGGAAAACAGAAACTAAACTTAAACTATAGAGCCCTGTAATGCTGCTAAGACGTGACACATTGCATGTAGTCATTTCTTCCTCACTATAAGACAAAGGACTGTAATTACTTATACTACTCCATAAAATTTTTCTCCATCTTATTCGTTTTTAAAATCAAAGTTGTTTTGTTAATATTATTTAATACACTGTGAACAAGGTGCAGTGACAGGTAGACAGGTATTGGTTTCAACAATAAACAGTTATAGTTTTATTGTATATAGTCGTCTATGTAAGGTGGATGAAGACCTTCCTGAGACCACAACAAGCTTTTCCACACACTTCACTCTCACAATTAAGGCCCCGTCCACATGGAGACGCGGATCACTGCATCCGCATACATTTCTTATCGGATTGGCGTTCCGTCCACACGGATCCGGCGATTTGGGAGACTGAATCCGCTCACTTTTGATACCGGGTCCTAAAGTGGATAGATCTGAATCCGACACCCTTGCAGACTCGTGTAGACGGCCAATCCGTATATTTTTTTGTGAACCGATGATGTCATCAGATCACGTGTCGACTGCATCACGTAACAGCAACAGTGTTGCCAGATTGGACTGAAGATTTCCAGGCCAACTACAGCTTAAAACCCGCCCATTTAAAAAAAAAAATACCAGCCCAAAGTGCGTAGTGCCAAAGTAATTAAAAATGTTGAGCGATTTTATGCATCAAAAACCATCCCACATTTTATCAACCAGCCCAATGCATTTTTTCCCGGTCGGACGTAACCAAAAGGTAAATAGCAATCTGGTAACACTGAACAGCAACAACAATGCGCATGCTCAAAGTCTTCTTCTCTGTGTATAGTGTATTATCTGTGGCAGAATTACAGCGCCCCATACTGGTCTGGCATATATACTACACCGTTATCAGTCGGTTTTAGTGGTCTCGTGTGGACGCTGATATTTCTTGTGCCGACGCCGTGTTTATGATCAGATAGGGAATGCACCGGCATCATGTGGACGTGGCCTAAATTTCATAGACACACCATACTAGCCATATAACACCTCACTCTCACTTTTGCATTTCTCTCTAAAGTGGATAAATCTGAAAACGACACCCTTGAGCTTTCGTGTGTACAGCCAATCCGTATATTTTGTGAAACGATGATGTCTTCACATCACTGATGTCATCACATCACATCGTTATGCGCATGCTCAAAGTCTTCTTCTCCGTGTATAGTGCATATCTGTGGCAGAATTACAGCTTCCTCTACTGGTTTGGCATATATACTACACCGTTTTCAGTCGGTTTTAGTGGTTTCGTGTGTACGCTGATATTTCTTGAGACGACGCCGTGTTGACGGAGGTTTTTTTTAGAATGAGGGGAAAAAATGATTGGATAGGGAATGCACCAGCTTCTTGTGGACGTGGCCGAAATAGGAACCCATCTGTCACGCCCTGAGGGGAGGACCAAAACCTAATCAGAAAGCACCATTTGGTGAACGCATTGAAATACACTGTTTATTTTTGCATTATCAGGTAAATATTTCGTTATTCTATGATTTCTGAATTGTATTGTAAGTGATCAGCTAATGATTGTATTCTTCAAATTGGATTTGAATTGTTGTTTTATTACCTGGTTAATAAATTGTCTATCTTACTCTAAAATTATTAACTTGAGTAGATTACGTAGTTTTTTTTTTGTTTTGTTTTTTGGTATTTAGGTTGTATCTTTTGTTACCGCAAAGTCGCATCAGGTTAGTAACGGACTAAAGTCCAGTTTGAGTGGAATACAGGAAACCACTACCAGACTTTAGAGATTCGGCTAACACTTCAAAATCAGCAAAATTAAAGATAAATCAGTCAGGAAGAATAAGGGAAGAACATTTGTCTATGGTCACCAGCTACAAATACATTCCCTTTTGTTGGGTTGTCTTGCTGTTGCCTCTCCACTGCACCTGTTGTCACTTTCATTTGCAACAAAGCAGGTGAAACTGATTCACAATGAGCTTTCCTAATTGGAAAGATTGATATCCCAGAAGTTTAATTGAACTGGTGTTACCCTGTGAGTATGTGTTCCCTTAATTTTTAAGCAGTGTGTATTTATAACACAAATAATTTAAAGATATTACTGAAATATTTCAGAAAGATACATATGCCTGCATGCATATTTTTTTTTAATTTAACAAGTGACTTTTTAGTTATTGTTAGTGACAAATATTTTATATTATTCCTTTTGAGCCCGTTTTGTTGCAGCTAATTGCATATGCTAACATTGAAATATGCTACATTGAAATGCTAGCACATTTAGGAAACTTAAGTTAAATGTATTTTTCTTGACTTTCACTTAGTATATAATTTGCATGTTGGTTTCAGCTCAAACTAATTTTAAGGGCGTAGACCATGAAGCCTTTAGCTGTCTTTGATCGTGGTCTATAAAGAATCAAAACAAGTGGCATGCTGTTGCAGCCAAGACTGACCACTTTGTACCATGTTGCCAATGCTTGGGCTGGTATGTTAGAGCTCTACCCTTGATTGTATGTATTGTGCCATGTGCAGGGTCATCACCCATGGAAAGGAGGAGCAACGTTCTAATGGAGGAAACATCTGCATCTCAGTCTGAAATTCACAGCTCTCTGGAGAAAACTGAAAGTTCTGTGACTTCTCACATCTTCAACCTTCAACAAAATAGAGGAAAGATTCTGGGCCTGGTTTGAAATAATCTATGCAGGTACTTGCATTTGTTTATGCTAAATAAAGCTAAATACATTTAAAATATTTCCTAGAATACTGAAAAAATAAAAATTGTTGTAGAATATGGGTGTGCAAATTGGAGGGTCATTGTCATGCGTTTGTCATGGATTGTCATGAGTTTAGCTCCAACTTGTCTCAACACGTCTGTCTGAAAATGTCACACATCTATCTGTCTAGTATGCCAAGCAAGAACTTGTTTAGCTGGTTAAGGTGTGGGGGTTGGAGCTGAACTCTGCAGGACAGTTGCCCTCCAGGAGCACGATTGGACACCCCTTGTGTGGAAGCATTTTTCACTCAGAAGTTACAAAGTTAAATTTCACATCACTTTAATTAATTTTCAAGAAAACAATATGGGTGCTTTCACATCTTTGGGTGTGCACCAAATGCGGACCAAACAAATGTACCTAGACCTCCCTTGAAGAGCTGGACTTGGCGCGCTTTCAAATGAACACTGGGGCAGGTCGTTTGTGGAGAACTTGAACTGACCTCGAACAGACCCAACTGCAAAAATTACTACTCCTTTTCGGACTAAACCAGCTGCACTGTGCATTATGGAATCCTGATGGATCGTTGGGAATATTTTCCAGCTGCATCTGTGCTTTATTATAGTTTGCATAGTGGGGTGTATACAAACTATGAAACATATTATGATCAGGGACGCAGTCGACAATCCATAGTGTACCATGTTTCTTCTGGCTTCTCCTACACTGGAATTGTCCCACACAATAATTCTGTCCAATCAAAGAGTAGTTTAGGAAATACGCTCTGGCCAACAAGTGATGTGGATGTTGTCACATTACTACATTTGGGTTAATTTCAACTGGTTCAGACCAACACAACCAACGTGGTTAGAAAAGGAACCAAAACAACTTAAAGTTACAATGTATAATGCACTGATGTGAAAGCACACAAAAACTAAATTTTCTTGTGAATCATGATCTGATAATGTTTTATTTACAACTTGGTATAATTATGGGATGGTGTCACTTCACATTTATAAGGATAAGCTCCCAGGCTACTGTAGCAGCTGCCAATGTTGACCTTCAAGGGTATGAACTTTGACCCAGGTAAATCCCACCCACTCTTTCCTATTAATTCTTCCCCCTACCATACGTCTGATGGGCCTCCTCCTGTCCTGCCTGGATTTCACATGTGGCCTGCAGAGAGGGATGGGATTTATTCTATTCTTTAGCTGTAGAGGATCACCTTGGCAACGTCGTTCTAAGCACAAACAGATGTGCGTTGAAAATAGAGGGAGGAAAAACTGTTCAATACTTGTACTCATAGATATCCAGTATGTATGGAGGCTACAGGTTTCTTTTCAAAACACATGCTGAGATTGAGAGAAACTCTTGAGTTCCAAATCCAGTTTGGGAGAAGGAAAAGGGACTGTAAATGGTAACTTTTTGTGGTAGAAACCTACTATTGTCTGCCGCCTGTGAGCCTGGGCTTTAGCCAATCGAGACGTGGCTACAGAGGGATCTTAGACCAGAATGCTGCTTCCTGTAAGGCTTCTGCTGCAGAGGGCTGGGCTGGGCAGTGGGCGGGACCTATGGCTTTCATGGGTGGGACATAATCCTAAATGCCCTGACAGAAGATAAATCTTGGAACAAGTAATGCGACATTTAAACCAGCTTTCACTCTCCATTTTTCTCTTTCTTTTTTTTTCTGGCAGATGTTTTGCATAGTCCTTTTTTTATCAAAGTTTTTTTAATATTTGGAATATTAAAACTAAGTGAAAGTGAGATATAAGATGGAAGACCTAAACCTTTTGGTTAAAGGTTTGTACAGTGTTTAAAAAATGTCACAGCTAAATAGCACAGTTAAATAGTTATATAGCACAGTTAAACAGCAAAGCTGTCAAAAGTGAAAAAATGAAATGCATTACATACATAACACAAAACAATTCTGTAAATATTACATTGAAAACACCAAAAAATGAAGATGCATTTTAAGTCTGGATATAAAAATACTTTAGCTTTCAACTGATTTGAAAATAAACATTACGCTTATTTACATCTTTTTCATATAAAATTTAAAATCATAAATTTTTTGAAATCGCATTAATATTTGAGGGGGAAGACAACAATAACAAATATTAAGCATAGTTCAGTAGCCATACAGATGTCTTTAAAATGTTTTTATAACCTGTACATGCACTTTAAATGTTTTTTTTATAAACTTTATAAAATAAAACAATAATTCTCCTATTTGTGACATGAAGACTACATGAGGTACAGTAGAAGAATAAAGTTTCATGTGTTCCATTCGCCAGTAATTGGACTTCACAGGATATTCCTTCATGTAAAATGAGATTCCTGCCTGTGAGTAAAAAGTGAGAACTGCCCTGCGATGGAGGACTTTAAGCATGTATTGTAGTATTCATAAATTGTGTTATTATTATACAAACCAGAGTATTTATGAATGTTTATGGTGATGAATGTTACATTTGTATATTTTATTGTATGGATGGTTTTAAAAGGGGCAAGAAACAGCTGAGACTGTCATGTTTTGTTTTACTTTACCATAGGAGTGTTTATGTGGCTGCGGGTGGGCAAGAAGGGGGCTTAACAGTTAGTATATGTGCTGAATATTGCATAGTAGTGCTTATATATGGGTGCTGTGAGTTTGAATCTGGCTCGCATCCTCTCACATCTCTCTATTCCATTTCCCTCTTTTCTCCCTATTGTTTTCTCTCTTACCATCAAAAAACATTAAGAAGTAAAGAAATCATCACTGGAATTCCAAAACAATTCTCCCCTCTCTTAATACACCTATTCCCCCCTTTTTAGTTTTTGTCCAACTAGCACAATTAACATGTCTCTCTGTATGGGAATGAGAGGATTAAACAAACCCTTTCACTCTTACCCTCGCTCTAGCACACAGCGACTTGGGCTTGACTTAAAGCTGACTCAACAGCCTCCCGACAGCTGATGTAATGGCCACTGCAGAATGGAGAATATTGTTTGCACTGAAGGGGTCCGAATGGACCGAATGCAACGCAGAGGAAAGAGTGGGCTTGACAGAGGAAGTAAGCCTAACTCTCTCTGCTGTGTTCACCTATTGCACTCCAGGCAGCTTTACATCATTAAGATTACATATGTTATACCTTTAAAAGGAAATGATCCAGATAATCTTGTTCTTAGTTGGCTGGCTTATGATGATTTCAAAGTTAAATAGATTGTGAGCTCCCCTCCCTGCCGTTTAACCTGAGCTTTCAAATTTCCACATGCTGTGATTCACCATCCTGATTGTTTTTCTTGGGTCTCTCTCTCTCTCTGAATGTTGTTGCCAGAGTCCCAGTTTGCCTAAAGTCAAAGGTCAACCAGGATCAAAGAGCTGTTTAGGTGGGACCAGGTTAAAAAATAGACACAAATGACGTGCCAACCAGATCTCATCCAAACGATCCGAGACACCAGCAACACACGTCGTCGAACTCATCACGAAGTGTAGTAGCTATTATTACATTTATTGAAATTGTAATTGGGTTTGATAAGCTGAATGCCTTTTCACAAATGCATGTGTTTGTATTTCCAAATATTCCTGCAAACAGCTACTAGAGGCTAATTAAGTCATTCTTCTTTCCTGTTGTTAACGTAACTCTCTACTTCTGAATTTTAAGACCGAGTCTGAGGCGCCGCACAGATCTAAACAGATCCTCCAATGAAACTCAAAACAGTCAGACAAGCTGTTAAATACACAGGAAATAGCAACTTTTACGTGTCATTACTGAAGCCTCTTCATCTTAGGACATTTTGCCTGTTGCATACTATTAAAACTCATAAAGATTGCTTAAAATGCTACACATTCATTCATTCATTCATTGACAGTACTTTTTATTTTAATGCATTTTGTACGCTTACAGTCATTCTAATTCTAAGTGACGTGAAGAAATGTGAGAATATAAAATATATAAAATGAAAATTCTATTGTATTCTGATACACACATACTTCCTGTCATTAATTTGACTGCTGTAGAGTCACTTAATATCTTAAATATCTTTCGCAAAATCCATATTTTAAGTACAAGGAAGCAAAATAAATAGTATAAAAGCTTTAATGAACAACTTCTATTGACACCATTGTGACTTTTTCTTGGCTCCTCCTAAAGTTTGTGTTCACTTTTATTTTTTAACCCAGCCCTCTACAATGGATCAGCAGGAGAGAGAAAATGTGTGTGCATATTCGTGAAATGAATCACCCAGTCTCCCCCTCCAGGGTATGAGTAGGACTTCAGTGCCAGACAGCCTCTCAAGTCAGATAAACTAGCCTATGGGAAGGAATTCCTTCAGCTGGAGAGTGAAACACTATCTAGCAACGTTTATGCTTTTACTAAAGGGATACTGACGATCTGGTTCTTCATTTACCCTTGAACGTTCAGCTCCGCATCACCTTTCTCTTTTGGGACAGATTTGTAAAACCAGTTGCAGATGGTTGTTTATCAGTAGTACATAACTAGATTCACCTGGATATTTACTATCCATGACGGTTATTCTCACAAAATATAGTTTTGTCTTTTTTCTCCTCTTTGCATTTCAGAAGCCAAGAGCCTGAGAAAAAGATAGCGAGAGAAAGGGGGAGGTAATGTTCTCTGCAGACGTAGGGTTCAGCTCACTCCCTGGCTAATGTTCCCGGCTGGAACACAGCAGAAAGGGGGAAGGGAGCGACTAATAGCTTTTCAGCAAGATATTTTTCCAGCAGCTCGCAGGTCTGGGCAAAGTGCTCCTAGCAGAAAGAGTTCGAAAAATTGAGAGTGAGGATTCTCAGAATGACTGAAAAATGCTGTGTTGAAGAACAAGACTCATTCCATGGCCTTTTAAGTCTAAATTAAAGAGGTCACTGAGGGCATGAGTTTGGCATGACAATTAAAATGATAACTGTATATCTAATATATTCAATGTATAGAGAGCAAATACCATATTTTACCGACGGTTTTGTCAATAAAGTTTACAAGGCCTTGAGATTCATAACTTCAGTCAGCTTATGAATGATTCTTTTCTACACTCAGCAAAGATTGATCTGTTTGAGACATACCTGTGAAAAACTAAATCTGTTGAAAACAATTTGCTAGTTTTGGGTCGAGCTCCTGGTACAGCCTGACCTGCAAAAAAAAAAGTGTCCAAAAGCCTTCTAAAGTCAAGGCTTGGCAAAATGCTCTCAGTAGATAGAGTTTGAAAAATTAAAAGTGGCGATTCTCATATTATACGTATAAATGGCATATTGAAGAGCAAGCCTAATTTCCTGGCCAACGGACTGGGGTGGGAGACCAAATAAGACCAGGAAACCACTGTAGATTGTTTAACGTGTTTTGTTTGTTTGTTTGTTTGTTTTCCAGCAGAGTTGCTGTAGTATATTATCAGAAGAGTTAGTATATTGAGCACAATCTGCATTAACATATTTTTATGGTGCTTTATTTTATTGTCATTTTGCAGCCTCCAACCTCTTTGATGTTTAATTATTTGGAAATATTTGACCAGGATATTCATCAAAACAGAAGAAAGAAAGTCAAATAGATTTAGAATGACATGAGGGTGAGCAGATTATGACAGATTTTCATAGGTACATTTACATTTATGCATTTGGCAGACGCTTTTATCCAAAGCAACTTACATTGCATTCAAGTAACACAATGAATCAGTTCTTGCTTTTCCTGGGATTGAACCCATGACCTTGGTGTTGTAAACACCAATGCTCTACTGATTGAGCTACAGGAAAGTAGAACTCATACCATGGCGTTCTCTGCACATAATGTGCTCTTGATGTCCTCTAATGTGCATTACTAATTACTTGTTTTGTGTGTTAATAATGGAGCATCAAGTTATGGTACTGCAAAGGGAATAAAAGTCCCAAAAGTCTCTCCAAACAGACTCATTTAAACACAACTGCTTGTGTTTGATCGCCAAAAGTTGTAAATGTTTACTGTATCATTGCACAAATAATTGAATTCAGATAGTTTCAATATTCCAGATAGTTAAGTATTTTAAGACCTTTCTGCTGAATGCACTGTCTTATGGTTTTATCACAGTGAATTTTGCTGTTTCGGTTAGTTATGCTGGAAACAGTATGATAGTTATCAACTTGACTTTCTGAGAACACACACACTCATTTAGAAGAAACGACACCTTCTTGTATTCTTCCCCTTAATCTGCTCTCCATCCACTTTGTTGGAATATTCCATGACATTCTGGTTTGCTCTGTCCTCTCCTATAGTGAAAAGGAAATAGTTGTGTCTAGTGCCATGCAAGGTGCTCAGGTTTGCTGTATAAAAATATAAAGTCTGAATTAAAATATCCACTCCAGAGTGTTCAGTTCACTTAAGCCTTGAATGCGACATATTATTGTTTATGAGAGGCTATAATAAGTGCATTGTCACATCTAATAATTGCACTAAACTTTGGGTTCTTTTTTTCTATTCAGCAAAGACGCTTTAAATTAATAAAAAGTGACAATGAAGACTTTCACGTTGTCACAGAAAATTCTATTTAAAATTAATTTTCTATATTAAAATACAGTAGCAGCATAGATGAAATCATTTGCTCGGAGGGGGGAAAGACATTATTTTTCTTCTGTCTCTCTCTCTCTCTCTCCCCTACATTCCTGAAATCCTCTTCTCTTCTCCTCATCTTCTGCCATTTACTTTAGGTGATACTGGGTTTACTGCCTCGTGTCCTCCTCCTGTGCTGTCTGGCAGCATAAACGCAGAGTGCTTCCATACTTTCCATACTTTCCATAAACTCACTCACTCTCTGTCTCTTTCCTTTTCTATCTCTTTTTCTCACTCGTTAGCCTTGTGGTCCACAAATGATGCAGCAAAGGTGCCATGAAATCTCTGCATTGTGTCTGCAAGACAGTTTGCATTTTATTCATGTGCATTTTATTCTTTCCACTTCTCAATATTCTATTATTAATTCAGTTCAAACCTCTTCAGACTGCAGTGTTTAAAATTTTTTGATTTATACTTCATTGCAGCCTTAAGTATTTATTTATTTTTACTCTACCTTTTGCTTACCTATTTGCGTAACAAATATGTATCATTGTATATAATGCATTTTTTGCCATGCATTTTGAGTTACTAACTGTTCTTGCCAGTCTCACATCTCAGTGAATGAATGGACTGGAGTTGTGGAGATCCCATATAATGCACTGCGAGACATGTCTGGTGATGGTCTTTAATAGAAAAGACTTTTGAAGCCATTGCATTAAGCTCAGGGAAGGTTTTGTATGCATTCTCCAAAGCGACTTACATTACATTGTCACAAGGAACACATTGTCATTCTAATCAATTCTTGCTTTCCCTGGGAATTTTTTTGGTGTGCAAAAAGAAAACACAAGCCAAATGTTTTTTTACTGCATTGTAAGAGAACATTAAAGCTTATTAAAAATACAATTGCAAAGATATTTTGTATAGGAATACTAAAAATAGGAATTTTTACTTCTTGTAAAAACAGTAAATTTAGTTTGGTTTGCATGGTATTTGCAAACCAAACTAATGCAATTGTATAATACTTTCTAATACCTTCCCAAACAGAAAGAAAAAGAGAGAAGCGAGAGATAAAAATCAAGAGCCAAAGACAAGAAGCCTCGCCTAAATCTAAAACACATAATCAGTCCAAGGCAAAGCAGATTAAATTATACCAAAGTAAAATAGAATCCTCCTTCCACTCTTTCAAGCTCTTTTGGTAAATTACATGTCTCTTTCTCTCGTCTCTCTCTGTAGGTCGTCCTTTAACCCTCCTAACCCCGTTTGCTTCTGGTGTGAGCTGTGAGCAGCTATGGTTCAGCAATAATGTACGTTAATCAAAAGCTCATGCCACGTTAATTTTGATATTTGGAACCTTTTTTACAAGGACTGCACAGATTGTACTGACTAAACTGGTTTGAATATTTCTGGCATTGTCAAAATTGCAGCTGCCCTCCCAGTGAACGGTGAATGGTGAACTGCACAGAAGTTGCCCCCACCTTGCTTCTGTCAGCTTTGCCGGCTTGGGCGGCTCTTACAACGCACACACATGGCTCCATAATGCTTTGCAGCCTCCAGCGTGCCCAATCATTAGAGCTGTCTGTGTTTGTGTTGAGAGCTGGCATAACAAGCATCCGGAGCCTTCGTCAGGGAGGGCAGGGAGGACAAAACTAAGTGATATCAGGTTGACTGCATCAAGAACGGCTGGTCTCAACTAAATGGAAACAGCAGGAATCGAACCTGGAGGCGAAGCTCACTTTAGCAGCTTCTTGAAATCCTCCATTCATTCAGTTCCTATCCCTATAAGTCCTCTTTCAGCAGATGCCCATGGAGACGTGGCTGTCCACTGCCTTGTCTCCTCCTCCAACCACAGTGCTGTTCTTTTCTAACCAGCACAAATAATCACGGAGAAGTCAAATTTATCCCAAACATTGAACACCTGCAGTGTTTTACTGCAGAGGATAGACTGGTTTCCAGAACTACTCTATGTATTTCCCTGAGCAATAAAACAGTGCAAATAACATAAAAAGGTCAATAAAACTCAAAAGTACTATTATTGATATGAGTCCATGTGGCAATAAACTATTTTTGGCCCAGGTTCTATAAACTGAGATACCATTCATGGGTCCTCTTTAATTTATTTTACTTGAAATTTTCAAAACAAACATATTTTCTTGTTGAAAGGCTAATATGATGTTAAATAATGTTTTTGTTTTTTACTGGAAATCTCTCAGAAAAGAAATCTCAGAAATTATAATAATTATAATAGTTTCAGTCAGATTCAATTGTCTTTTGTAATATCTCTTGAACTTGCTGAAGAGAGATCCCTAATGACATTAATATTGGTTCTTCCAACCATTTATTAATTGTTGACTAATTTTCATTAAATACACTCAGCAAAAAAGAAAAGAAGAAGGTTTAGGCTCAACCAGCAATGGTTAATTTGCTGGTTCAGGCAGAACATTTCTTACAATGTGTAAGTACATCCCACAACTGAGACATAAACTGAACAACTTTAACCAACATTTGACAGAAATAAATGGAATTATGAGTCTATGAACTCTATGGGAGAGGTTCAATATCAAGAGAACCAGTAAGAATCGTGTGTATTTATCAATAAAGTAGCAGTCAGAAGAAGCAGTGTCCTCCTGGGTCCTACAGAGCATCTCATCTTCATGGACAGAGATTTGCCAGTAAGATGTTACTCCATTCCTCCACCAAGGCACTTGCAAGTTCTCAAATATGCCGATCAGCTGTCCTTCCTGTCTCCCTGTAGCTCTGTCCCAGGCATCTTACATTATGGACATTGTAGTTCATTTCTCTGTTCACTTCTGCAGTCCAGGTCCACGCGGGAGATTTTTCAGACTCCTGGTGTTATACAGAAACAGTCGAAAGGTAACTGTGACAATAAAATTGTCCACTGTCTCTAAACTGTTAGTGTCCTAAAGACTATTTCACAGGTGCATGTGCAAAAATTGTTTATGGTTTACTGAAGCATGACAAACATTGTTTAAACACTATATTTGGAGTTTACAAAATTATACAGTAATAATACAGTATCCTGAAAATTTATTATTTTTTGCTGTGTACATGACCGTTATTCAATTAAATTCCAGTTGTAAAACTTTTTTTTTTAAATTGATTATCTGAAGATTCGCAAGTGTTAAGCTTCAACCACCTGTTCCCCAAAGCCCAGCATTTCTCTCCAGTCTCTCTGTACAGAGGCCACCTGTAATTGTGTGGGATGATTTTTAGCTCTGCTCTAATGACAGACGTTTACAGTCGTCTCCAGACCTGGGGCGGCCCTCAGGAGCAAGATCCCCCCTTTCACCACCACCCGCCTTCACCCTGTCATTAGTCTGGAACGTGAAGAGATTATCAAAGCAGAGGTGATGCCATGGTAGTGCCTGGTAGTCAGACAGCGAGTGAAGTAAAAACGATGTCTGTGTGGAGGAAGAGGGCTCTGAATCCCCATCATTTCCTTTCTGCAGGTGTGTATCCACATCACCCACCTTACAAAAAAAGTGCTGTGGCAGTGCCAATCGTATATAGATGGTAATAATTTACATATGCTATGATATTTACATCACAAAACCCCATACACACACAATATTCACATTTGTGGTTGATCAATGTTATTGTTTTCAATGACTAAATCTTAATTTTCCATTCAAACGTTTCTTATCAGTAAAAGATTCTTTCATGCTTTTTAAATAAGTCTGTTATGCTCAAGATTTGAATCTATTTTAAAGATAGATAGATAGATAGATAGATAGATAGATAGATAGATAGATAGATAGATAGATAGATAGATAGATAGATAGATAGATAGATAGATAGATAGATAGATAGATAGATAGATGGATGGATGGATGGATGGATGGATGGATGGATGGATAGATAGATAGATAGAAAGTACTTTAGGTGATAGTAGTAGATAATAAGGATTCAGCACTTTTGGACGTAAATGCAAGGTTCTTTCAGAATTATAAATAAGCTTTCTACTCCTTTTGATCAAGCATAATTAATTTTTGCATGCGTAGTTTTTATAAGATGTTACATGGAGTGAGACCTGATGCTGTAAAAGCATGTGTAAGTATGTGACTGCTCACCTGCTGAGCTCCAGAAGTTTCTTAGCAAGCACAGGCGCCAACAAACACATTCTCGTTGCTCTTTAACTTCTAACAGGAGCTTGTGAAGTGTGCCTCACACCCAGAAGCTACTGTTTGGCGCACATATGCAAAATGCACACGCAAACAAGCCGACATGCACTTCACAGGGCTAATAAACAAACACTAACTGAAACACACAGCGTGAACATTGCATATGTAGACGTGTGCAGTTTTAATTGTGTGTTACCTGTCAAGTGGCAAGTTT